>PKMM01013547.1:1242618-1335148 GCA_002933915.1 Eutrema heterophyllum | reverse complement strand
ATTATATATATAGATATTATGTGTTAAAATATAATTAGAAATTTATTAAAAATTTGTCAAAATATAATTGTTAAACATTTGTAAAAATATAATTGATTAACTTAACACGTGTCGCGATCATGCGAGTTACTAAGTTTTAAACATTATGTTTTATATAATAAAATTCTATTATTTAATTGCTTTATATTATAAAAAGGAAAACTTTTTTTTTCCATTTTATCCTTTTTTTAACTTTAGCTTTTAGGATAATTTTAAGTAACTATTTTTTTCCTTTTTTTTAACTTTTGGCTTTTCGGAATAATTATTTTTTTCCTTTTTTGTATTTTTGTTTGTTAACTTCACTTTTCAAATTAAATTTAAATTATATTTCTTCTTTATTGTTAATATTATGTGTTAATATCTAATTGAAAAAACACGTGTCAAAATATGATCGATTTATATATTGATTTATATATTACATCACATGACTAATATATATTGATTTATCTTCTTTTAGGTTATAAATGTTTATATAGTTATAAACACGTAATATATTATATATTTTGGTCATATTGTATAATATTAATTAATATATTTATATTACTTAATTAATTTATTTTAAACTAGGTTATATTAATTATATATTTTTAACCAGAATTGATTCAAAATATATATTAGCACTTATAGTAGTACTTTTATAACTCACTGTATATAAAAACCAACAAAATAAATATACTTTTTGTAAGTTTTACCTTGAACATATATAAGCCGGATTTTGTTTGGTGACATAATGGTTATGGTAAATTTTGATGGTTCTTCGATGAGATCATAAACCTAAGCGATGATGATTTAATTATCATACATAGGGTTCACTGCAAAAATTATTGAAGTAATAACATTATTTTATATCTGAGAAAATTGGTTTACACATGATCATTTTTCATTCATTGTAGTCGCCTTGTTCATATTTATTCTTAGTTATTTATATAATTGAGACCACTATTTTAAATTAAGAATTTTTTGTAGTTTAATATCATGTTGATTTTTTTGTTCTTAATGTAAATTTTATACATAATTTTCTTATCTTTTATATTTTTTACTAACAATTATATTAGAATTTGGAAACCAGATTTTGTTTGGTGACATAATGGTTATGGTAAATTTTAATGGTTCTTCGATGAGATCATAAACCTAAGTAATGATGATTTAATTATCATACTTAGGGTTCATTGCAAAAATTATTGAAGTAATAACATTATTTTATATTTGAGAAAATTGGTTTACACATTATCATTTTTCATTCATTGTAGTCGCTTTGTTTATATTTATTCTTAGTTATTTATATAATTGTGAATATTGATGTGGACCAATAAAATTGATTGTTTAAAATCATATGTGGACATCCTTAGGTGCATATAACATCAACTTTTATCAGTAATAGACTACTATTTTGAATAATAAAGAGTATGTTTATTGATTTCCAAAGTTTTTTTCTCAATTCTATTATTGTAAAATTTCTGTCGTTATGAATTTTATTTTTTGCCAATGCTTTTAACCGGTAACTACCCTTTCAATCTGCTAAATATATACTCCCTCTATTTCACAAAGAGTGTCATTCTGACACTTTTTGTTTGTTACATAAAGAGTGTCATTCTCTAATTCCAATACAAATTTTGACAAAACATTCCATTTTTAACCACAAACAAAAATTATCAAATATTGAAAAAAAATTGTGATAAAATTCCAAAAGTCACTTGCTACACAAAATTAATTGTGTGTATTCCCAATTAATTTTACATTCAACATAATTGAAGTTTAAAATTTTATTATTTTATAAATGGAATTAGATACGTAAAGGAGTTGGTTTGATTTATTATGATTATTGTTGGATTTTTATGGATTGTTATTTTTGTTTTTTGATGATTATCAATAAAATTCTTCATCGATTGCTTATAATATAATTTCAGTATGAAATCATACACACATCACTTTATTTGTAGTCTTTGTTTTTCATTATAGGCCATTTTTATCGTCTACATCACCTTTTAATTTCTGTGTTTTTGATTCATTATTTTTATTATTATTACTTGTGTGTATGATCTAGTCTCTTTTATCTAAGCCAATCGAGAATGTTTTGATCTAAATGCATTTAATTATCACAATGACTATTGACTTAATTAAGGAGAAGTGTAAGAGTTGTAGTATTCATTAATACATTAAAATAAATTGAAATAAATAATTATAATTACATAAATAGCTTAGGGGTATAAAAGAACTTTTATCTTGTTTCTTAATTTGTGTGAAGAGTGTCAAAATGACATTTTTTGTAAAACAGAGAGAATATATTTTAGAGGGTAAATCTTTTTAGATGACCATATAAGAGCCATAATTTTTCCACAAAAAAAAACACCCTAGGGTAATTTCGTTTAAAAAAAAGGATATTTTTTGTATGTGACTTAAATAAAATTTGATATCATATAAAATATTGTGTAATCGGATAAAACAACATGTTTAAAAACACACATGTAAAATTGGTGCTATTTATTTTGACAAAAAAAATGGTGCTATATACCCCAAAAAAAAAAACATGTTCTATCATTCAACAGCGAAACGCACACGGATCTACAATGTTATGAAGTGGGAAACGTGCCACACGTTAATTCTTAATATTTACTGTAGCTAATTGGCCACTCCTTATCTAGATGACTTCTTGGTTAAATTGGCAACGAGTGCCTCATGTAAAATCTTGGGTGTAGAGTTCGATATCATTTTTTTAAAAACATCTTTCATTTATTTATTATATAGTGTTCGATGTCTTTATTTGTTTTAAAATATTTTTTTTATTATTTGTTTGCCACATTCCTTTTGTTTATAATTAGATGAGTACCTGCGCATATGCACGAATTTTTTTTTATAATTCTTTTTTGTTTAGAAATTTAACATTGTTTTTTGGTTTTTTTGTTTTGTGTTTTTTTTTAAAGAAAATTATATATCATACAATATATTATATATATGTGTATATATATATATATCGTTTCCTTTTCCCACATCTTCATGATCTAACAACTTGTTTTTTATCCCACATGAACCTTAATTTGTGTCGCAAGTCGCAACATACGCATAAAGAGTTGTCTGTGTGGTTTTCCTTCGGTCGTGGCTCCCTCTTTTGGAGTTGTCTGAGTGGTGGTGGTGGTTCGTTTGGAGGCGTCGGTCGCGGTGGCTAGGGTTTCCGCGCCTCTGATTGTGGTCCGGTTCTTGCGCTCGGTTTTTGTTGTTGGTTAAATTCCGGTTTCGGTTTCAATTGTACTTTAGTTTAGTGCTCCTAACCAAACCCTTTGGATTATTATGGTTTGGTTCAATTCCGGTTTACTACTACTATTGTAAAAAAAAAAAAAAAACAAATAAAATTATTTAATGCAAAAAGGGTTTAAAAAAAAAACATACGCATAAGGTGGTGCGGCACGTACTGCTTGCTACCACTTAAAGAGAGTGCCACCTGGAACGAACGGTAACAAGGACTAAACAAGTACGGAGACTCCAACTGCCCTAATAGCTTTAACGGCGACAAAAAAAGCTTTAACGGCGACTAGCTAATACATAGTTCAATTTGTTAATTTTGAATTTTAAAAATAGTATCTGGTTTATGTGCTACTAGGTTTCGGTCCATGGAAACTATTGAGTGTATCTGGGACGTGGGGCATAAACTATTGAGACTAATACATAGTTCTATTTGTTAATTTTAAATGAGTTTAGTAATACGAGTATCTGGTTTGATGAGAAGGTTACAAAAGAAGCGATATATGGCACCTTTGATTGGAGCACAAGAAGATAATTAGTCGAGCAGTTATGGGGGTCCTACTGCCACAAAAATGGATATGACCGCGTCTTTCTTTTTCCAAATTTTAACCTTTACGAAATATATATAAACTAATAAAAATTTGTTCTAAAATAGATCTTTTCGGCAAAAGAAAAATAAATGAGTCGTTGAAAAATAGTTTACACCCGTCAGCAACATTTAAGAAGATTCGCATTTTCTTAGTCTACAGTGACGTTGGTCCACATTAAATCAGACAAGTTGTAATTCATTTTTTAGTTGAATTTGATATGTTGTTTTGTTGTCGAATTTAAAATATTTTAAACAGTGATTATATAGATTGTACAGTATTTACAAGTTCCAGAATTATCAAATAGTTAAAAAGAAACGATCGAGAGATGTATGTAATAAATTAGGATCCCTTATAATAGGATCGATCAATTACTTTGACATTCATCCAAAACCCGATGCCTCAATTAAGTGAAACGTCACGTAATTCGGAGTTAGTATTCTCGAGAATTTATATGGAGTATATTTAAATAAGAAAGAAAAAAAACCAAGAAAAGTTTAACGAGAATTCAGAATATATAACAACTCTTTATTATTAGAATATTGATTTTTAGTAGATATATAATAATTTCGGAACTAGATATTGATTCAGAATATCATAATTTATTTTATTAATAGATCAGGACGACGGAAGAACCATCGAAATATCTTTTGCCAAAACTAAACTGAGTAATATATATTTGATTTATTTTGTTATTACTCTATCTTAGTTTTGGCAAAAGATACTTCGATGGTTCCACTGACGTCCTGACTTCGAAGTGACAATGTTGTCGATCGAGTCTCGCACTACGGCCGACAACGAAACCAACCAGTGCCAACAGTTTTCACCACCTCGCGGTTCAGCTGGGACGTAGGCTCTGTTGTGACCATCTCGAGAGAAACCCTTAGCGTAGAGGGAGAAGATGGGTGGCGGAAAGTGAGCGATTGCTCGAAAATGGGGTCACACCGATATCGTTCCTCACCTACCTTGTCACCACCGACATCGTCTCTAGATTATCCGGCCGGACCCGAACACGATAGAAGCGTCTGAGTCCATGGCTGGTTATGTCCGGACTCCATGTGCGCTTAACGTGAACCACATTCTTAATCACCAGGTGGTTTCGTCAACAGCGTCTTAGACAGCTTCGGCTTTTCGGTCTTTCCCATTTTAAAAACAGAGTTCGTCTTGACTTCGCTCTTCGTCACGTTCTTCCTCCTAAACATTTTGTTCTCTCAAATTAAGTTTATGATTTATGGTTTGTGTCTTGGGGAATGAAGGAGCTCTGCTCTGTAACCTCTATATATACTATAATTTGTGGTGTTTCTCATTTTTCAATACAACATTACAATGATATAACTCTATAAATTGAAGATAAATTATATTAACTATTTTTTACGAACATCAAATTAAGTTCCATAATGAGTTTACCTATAATTCATTTTTTGCTATTTTATTAATATGTTATAACTATTGAAAATTTTGAATTACAAAAAAAAAATTAGCGAAATTAATCAAAACAAAAGTAAAATAAAAGAAAACATAAGCAAAATATAAACAAAATTAACAATATGTTTTATTAAGTTCTAATAAATGAGTTGATGTCGTTCACAAAATTGAAGTTATAATTTATTTTTTAGTTGATCAATGCTTATAAATCATATATATAATAGCAGAGTTCTCTCTCAATCTAACAATATATCGTTTTCAATTAAATATTTTATTATTTTTTATCCAATTAGTATTACAATTTTTTTAATTCTTAATATCGAATTCTCAAGTTTTTTCTATTTATTTACACTAAATTTGTTTATATTTTTGTAATTTGTATTAAATAAAAATAATGATAAATATAAGTAGATATGTATTAAATAAATATTTAAAATACTTTAATATTAAAATTTATGGTTTTGTTAACGTGAACATCCTAGATGGAGTATAGGATTAGCGAAAATATCCGGTTTGCAATTTCATTTTTCTAAAACTAATTAAAGTCATTAATTATCACACGTAATTAACCACCGTTTGTTTAAATTTGTTTCTTTTTGCGCATCCATGCACATGTAGTCATTTATTAAATATTCGTTTTTCTTTCCACATTTGATTTTACGGTCACCGAAGTCGTATGAGCTTGTTCTTATTGTTTTTTTTTTGGTCAAAACTTTTGAAGTTCTTATTTACAGTAATTTGAACGCATTTTAATTAAATTGATTATAAAATAAATCAGGTCGTTCATGGTTACTTTAAATAAATCAGGTCGTTCATGGTTACTTTAAAATAACATCACGCACAATATAGTTTTCTTATCGAGGTACAATTATACAAGTGGCATATATGATATAAATTGAAAAGCATCAATTATACTAGATCGAAACATCATCGTTAAATGGCAAATCTCACAGTAAAAATGATGAATAAAAATAATGTAGTATATAATTAACTTTTGCGATCTATTTGTCTCTGTCTATTCAGATTATAGTACTATATAAGTTGTATTCGACTGAAGTCCGGGCCGAGGAAGATTCTTAATTAAATTAAATATAAATCAAGTTCATGATTACTTTTAAGTAAAATCACGCACAATACAATTTTTAAGCATACACAAGCACAAACATGTTGATTAATGAAAAATAATGTAAATATTTTAACGTTTGCTCCATTTATCTCTGTCTAATCAGGTTTGTACTTGACTAAATTTAGTTAAATTTGAATAGACTGATTTCCAATCTACTGACCCATTGATATAATAATTCAAAAGATTGGTTCAACTATATTTTGGTTATGAATCAACCAAGCATAAGCATACCATGAGTTTGTGTAGATATAAAAGCTAAAATATAAAAATCCATCGAGAATTCAAAAATATGTAACTATTTTAATTGGAATATATAAGCTTTAATTAGAGATTATAACAGATGACCTTTTTAGTTTGTTTTACTGTATTGACAAAAGGAATCAAACCTTCTTTTTTTTTTGGTAGGCTGGTGAGCCGTTGAGTTTTTTTTTAATTCCTATGATTATTGATGGTCGATTAAATAAAATCCGTTGGGCAAATTATTGGACGGGTAAGATTGAGGGTCTTTGTGTTACAGTAGTTTATGTGAGAAGGTCGAAACATATGAAAAAGTGTGTCAGGTGGCACGTAACAATGACTTAGGAGGTGTCTGTTTCAAAAGGTGACAGCGGTTTGAGCGGTGCGGAACAAGCGGTTTAGGAGGTGCGGTGCAGTTTTAGTGCGGTGCAGTTGGAAGAAACGTATCATGCGGAACAAATACGGTTATTGCGGCATAAGCGGTGCGGAACTATATATGAATGGTGAAAAAAACAACATGCGGTGCTGTCCAAATGTGTGAATGGTGAAAATATAAAAAGCGGTGCGGAATATATATTTTAGATAAATATTTTATAAATAAAAATGGATTAATGATATTTATATGATTATAAATAAAAATTATTAATTTGTTAATGATCAAATCTTTTTCATAAATTAATTATGAATCATAACTAAATAATTATTAAAGTTTTAATAAATCTGTTTGGTATTTTACAATAATATATTTATTGCTAAAATCAAATTAAAAAAATACATCCCAACAAAATCAAGTAAAATAATATAATACAATATAGCCATAATCAAATTATTTTTAAAGTTAAAGTTTTAATTTATAGATATAACAAACTATACTTGTTGCTAAGAAATACATTAAATTCAAAATATCAAATATAATACAATACATAAAAACAATTTATCGACTATTTTGATTTGTCCATAACATATTTGCTATAGTGTCCCTTAGTCGTGTCATAAATCCTCCATCTGCTCTATCTTCTACATTAGCTGCTCCCATGTCATCTAAATCAAGTTTGTGTTGTTTATTCTCGTCTCTGTCATTACTTATGCAAAGTCTGGATCTGAGAAGTTTAAAATTTTAATAAAATTATGTAATCTCATTGTAGACATTATCACTCTTTTTTGTACGTGAATGTTACATCTTGGAAAATCAGATTGAATCCTCTATTTCTTCTTCCAAACTCCAAAAGTCATCTCAATAACAGAACGTAAATAAGCATGACGCCGATTGAACAATTCTTCTTTATTCCTCGGAGGAGGACCAGAGTTGAACTGTGACATATGATACCTCACAACTCTATTACGTGTTGATTTATAGGGAGCCAAAACCCTTCCTTGTTTGGATAGCCAGAATCAACGACGTAATACTTATCAAAAGGAGGCATATGGAACTCAGAATCACTTAGTTGTGCCATGGCCAAAACGGCTGTGTCGTGACATGACCCCGGGGCTCCATTCCAAATATATGTGAATAACATATTTAAATCACATATTGTCATGATGTTCAAGGATGCATTATCATGTCGATTCCAATACATTCCTTGTAATTCAGGTTTAACTTTGACGCAAACATGTGTCCCATCCATAGCTCCAATGCATCCACTAAAATATGGATAATATACTTGGTTTACTTGAAGCCATTCATGAATTCGTTGTAGTTCTTCAATTGTCGGAGTTCTAATATAATCACATGCAAGTAGTTCAATTGCCGTTAGAACTTCACTAAATTTTCTCTTCACAGTCTCCTGATTTCGTCCAAACCTTAAACCAACATCTCTTTGAACTTCATTGTGTCCACATATCCGTAGAAACATAGCAACACTTTCTTCAATGCTTATATTTAATGTTGGTTGTAGCCCGTAATTCGTTTGTAGAATGTTACACTTTATTGTAAAACATGGAAGTGACATTCGTAGTAACTGAAGACAAACAACATCATCTTGTTGTAATCGACACCAAATATTCTTCCATCCCAAACCTCTATCAGTTAGGGACGCTCTTTGGAAATGTTGATCATAATAACTCAAAGCTGGTTGAATTACTAACTTCTCAAATTGCTCATTTTCCAAATTCCACAATTCAATTCTCTCTTCGTAGCTTAGACTGTGGATGCCTTGTGATCGCAACTGGCATATACAAAAAGCCTGAAATAGTATAAGCAGAAGATAATAAAAAAAATCATCAGCCAAATATCAACCAACATTAAACAATAACATAAAATACACTTATTCTTAGAATATAATTATTCATAAAAACAATTACACAGTATGCATAGATAGACTACTAAAAAACAGATAATATTTCAAATATAAACGAGAATGATAAACCATAGGAAACTAATTCTCGTCTCCTGAATCACTTTGATGATTTTCATTTGTACTTGCATTTATTCCTTATGAGGTTCCCCAAATATTGAATAGACCTCATGGTCTAGGAGTTTGTGAAACATGAGAAGTTTCAAAATCATTTGTGAAACCGAGACCGGGTGATGATGCATGTTGAACATTTTGTGAAGCCCCTACTGGTGCAGCATGTGAAACTTCTTTTTCAGTATTCCTCATACTTCCTTCTTGTCCTCCCATTGAAAATCCATATTGAACATTTGTTGGAGTCGTTCTCGATGATCCGCCTTGTTGACAATTTGGTGTCTAGCGCACTGGGTGAAAGTTGGATGGCGAACCCCAGGGTTGAACGTTTGGTGGAAGCCCCCAATGTGACGCATTTGGTGATGAACCCCATTGTGCAGCAGTTGGTGGTGTGCCCCATTGTCCAACATTTGGTGGTGTGCCCCACTGTCCAGCAGTTGGTGGTGTGCCCCATTGTCCAACATTTGGTTGTGTGCCCCATTGTCCAGCATTTAGTGGTGTGCCCCACTGTCTAGCAGTTGGTGGTGTGCCCCATTGTCCAGCATTTGGAGGTGTGCCCCATTGTCCAGCAGTTGGTGGTCTGCCCCATTGTCCAGCAGTTGGTGGTCTGCCCCGTTGTCCAGCAGTTGGTGGTGTGCCCCATTGTCCAGCAGTTGGTGGTGTACCCCATTGAGGAACAGTTGGAGGAGAACCCCATTGTTGAAAACTAGGACTTCCTAAATGTTGATTCCCATATAAGTGGCCCAAGCTCAGCCTTTTTGGCAAATCTTGATCGTTCCGTGAAACACTAGTCATAGCTTCCAGCAGGTGTATCTTATCCTCGTCGGTGCCTCTAGTTATATCTATGAAATACTTACGCCAAAATTTTAGATCTTTAAGTGAATCAATGCATGCCCAATAAAATATGGTGTTCTTTGGAAGCTCCAACTCAAGGAATATCGCTTCCGCCTTTTTGAATTCATCGTAATCTTCTTGGTCAAAACTACATGGGCAAAGTTGTTGCAAACTTTGTCGTTGGAACTCTCTATAGCCAGTAATGGTGTCTTGTATGGTTGTCTCAAAAGATTGTCTTCTACGACCTCTTGAGCTACCGCCAGATCTATGCGAACTACTCCTCCGCCTGACACTTGACTGAGAATTTTGTCTGCTCCTTTGCTCACCTCTACCAACATGGACTCGTAATGTATCACCACTGAACTCATTCGAAGGGTGTCCATCATCATCAAGGTTAACACGATACACTTCTTCATCTTCTTGGGCCTCATGAACTTGAGTTTGAGGCATGTCACCACCATCGATGTCTGAGTAACCATGGCTAACATCATCTATCTGTCTCTCATTCATTATCTCTTCTCTTCTTTGTCGTGAGGAATGTTGTGGTTGCAAAGAAACATTGTGTAATACAAGACATTGTTGCATCACAACCCAAAACTCAGACGGTTTTCGGTTGAACTTACTAGTTAATTTGCACCCCTATAATACAAAATATATATTATTTGTGTGTGTTTGTGTGTTTATGTTAAATTTACAAAAAAGGATTAAGAGTTATTACCAACTCACGAGCTTTCCACCACTCGTCAGATGCATAAATCTCGGATGTCTCAGGATCAACCAAGATCCCGGTGAAATCCATAAGTTCCTTCCACTTTTTATATGTTTTTTTTAAGTCATCTAGTTTGTTTTTGAAAAACCCGTATTTTATATTCATGTTAAATGCTAAGTTGAATTTATCAACCATGTACTTTCGACCAAGGGGCGACGGATCCTTAAGAGTGTAATTATTCATGGAAATTGCATGATCAAACAACTCAATCAAAATTTTTTCTTGTTCATAAGTNTCGTACTTTACTATTTTCGATTTTGTTAGTTTCCATTTTCTTAAACCACAATTTCCTTTTTATTTTTTATTGTTTGGAAAGTTTGTATTATTACATTGACACGTGTCACGATCTAAATTAACGGTGAAAAATGTCACGATCTCGTGAGTTATTCTTGATTTCGATTTCGATTAAAGTAAATAACACGTGTTACGATTTCGATTTTGTCATTTTCCTTTATTATAAAATTTTCTTACTTATTCTTGTTTTTCTTTTTTAAGATTGCCATTTTTAGTTTAATCTTTTTAATATTTACTTTAATTCATTTTTAATTTTTTTAATTAAATTGACACATGTCAATATCTAAATTAACCGTGACAAATGTCACGATCTCGTGAATGAAAATTATCATACGTGTCACGCTCACGTTGAGAGATCCAGTTTTATATAATAAGATTTTGGATATTTTGGTATCAGGTTTTATCGAATTTTTTTTTTTTATAAAAACCGAACTATAGAAAACTATTTGTATTACGATTTAGTTTTAGTTTAGATTTATCAGTTTAGAAACGATACTTGATATATAGTTTCAATCTAATATCGAACATTTGGTTAAATGATTCCGTATTTGTATCCGGTTTTTTATACAAACTTTGTAACTAGTTTTGGTTTTGATTCTGTTTAATAGAATTTTGTTTTTGTATGTTTTTTATACAAAAGTTTTGGATTTTTGGATCATAATTGTTTTGCAAATATATTACATACTTGTCTTGATCAACAACATTTCTCTTGCTTGAAGCCAATTCAAATTTTCTTATGGAAATTGTCCAAAAATATGTGACTTGGGGAGATCATAGTGACGTTGCTGAATTACTACATCACCAAATCCTAAAGCCAGTTCGATCCTGTGTATAATACTATAGTTGGTACTTGGTACCATCAAAATAGTGGAAGTTCATGTGGTTTGGTTTGATATGATTTTGAAGACAAGCTGTGACGTAATTATTATGAAGGCAAATTCGGGGATCAACGTGAGAGTTCCCTTACTTGCTCTTACTGGTCATCATTAATTATTTATTCCATCCCATTTCTGTATACTCTTTATATAAAAGCATAAAACCCCAACAAAGAAATAATATTTGACTTCTCTTGCATTGATTAAAATAGTTTTCACAGAAAACATTCTTTTCTTTGTATACTAAATAGTTTTGAACTAATTAAACCATTAAACCACAGCCTAACCTAAGCGAGGTCGCTTTTTACAACTCTCGGTTTTTTCTTTACTCCAGAAAGCCAGAGAAGGCTTTTGGGTATATTGACCACCACAAAGCTCACCCACGAGAGTCAAGTATCTTGTATGCTCATTCATGACTCTTCTAACTATATAGCTTTGCGTTCAACATGCTCACCCTTCTCAAAAACCCGCCGATGGGCTCGAGGTTCTGCCAAGCCCTTAAACGTTATGTAGACATGTGCACTTTTGGCATAGAGTCTCTCGTTCGGCGGCTCCACATCTTCAATAGCAGTTTCAATTGCCACTTTCACAATCTCCAACTGGGACACAATGTCGCTCCTCTGCACCAAAAGCAACAGCAGTTTTGGATATGGTGGGAAAGAAACAAGCGTCGACATGGAGAAACTCCAGTACCAATTCGGCAAATTATTCAGAGTATTGACAAGTAAGTGAGGAATCGATTGACATTTATCCGAACTATGGGCGATAAAAGATACGAATGAGGAATGGAAGCATGGTTTGCTTCAAGATGAACACTAAATTTTTTCTTGTTTTTTTCAAAAATAGGATAAGCCAATCGAACACTCTTATATGAAAGAAACACTTGTTGTAAAAATGGATTTTTTTGTTTGAATAAATTTTACATTCAATTCAAACAAAAAAAAAGCAGCTTTCACCTTCCAATTTTTTTTTGTTTCATCCGTTTCCTGAAACAAGTACTTTGGCTTTGTTTGGGATTTGAGGTTCTTGGTGGGGTTTTTTTTGTACAAAAGTTCCGATGTTTGGAATCGGAGAGTGGAGGAAGCACACGAGTTTGTCTCTTGCGTATGTACGATTCATATATATGATGTATCTCCAGTTACATCTTCGTCTTGCAAAAAAGTCTTGGATTTTGGATCATGTCTTAGTTTGGCAAATATATTACATACTTGTCTTGATCAGCAACATTTCTCTTATTTGAAGCCAATTGTAATTTTCTTATAGAAATTGCTTGGCATTGTGAACTTTCGTTAGAAAAAGAGTCAATCAACTCGTTTTTTTGATACAGTACCAATTCCGACATAAAGAAATTCGAACCTGTGTATAATTGGTACTACCAAAATAGTGGATGTTGATGCGACTTGCTTGACTTTCTTGGATGTGATTTTGTAGACAACTTGTGACTTGGGAGATCATCGTGACGTAATTAGTATTAAAGCTACGTCATGGGACAAATGGAAGCTGAAGAAGGAGAGGCCTAGATGGGAGTCAATGTTTTGAAAATTGGATCGGATCAGCTGGTTGAACCGATCCAACCGGGACTTGTTGTCTTATCCAATTCCGGGTTGAAATAAAAACCAGATTTGAGTGAAACCGTTGAAATCTATTAAAAACCAATCAAATTCGCCAAAACCGGTGATCCGGTTCAATACAAGAGTCTGATTCTATCAAATGTAATTTGTAATATAAGATTTTCAAAATTAATTTAAATAGTTGTCTTTTCATAATATACACTTGCACTCCTTTTTCTTTCTTTATGTACAGTGCATATTACATCAAGAAGGAATTACACTAAAAAAATTAACAATTGATTTGACGAAACAAAACATAAAACAAATTACACAAACATATCGTCAATAAAATTATTGACCATGAATATTCAATTTATTTACAGTGATTATGGTATAATAAAAAATATCCAAGTCTCTCTCCTTCAAAGCAACAATTTTTAGGGATAGTGAGAACGAACAATGACCCCTTGCTACTACTCTCGGGAACACTATCAAATCTTCTCCGCTCTTTCAAACGTCCGTATGCTTGGTAATTGTTAATTTAGACACTTCGAATTAGTTTTTGCTCAAACATGCTCTAGCTCAGTGTTTCTTTATTTGATATCGATGCATTTGTGGGTATCCTTTTGTTGTTTCGATTTGCCGTCGAAGATTTTTTTTGTTTATCCACTTCAACTATAGATCTTAATGAGCTCACGAATCTCTTGAACGAGTCTAGGGACAAGTATCATGTTCAATTTTAGGCAGAGCCAACCTTGAGATTTAAAAGGCTATAAACAAGAAAAAAATATTGTTCGTGCACTAATTTTGAACATTGGATTTTGATCATATTAACCAATAAATCTATAAAAAAAATTGGGATTCCAATAATTTATAAACTCAAAGGTTTGAAACACATGCTTGAAACATTTTGTGTATAAATCAATTTAAATTTTAAAGTAATTATTAATCTCTAGTCAAAACTAAAAGTTAAATCAACATTTATATATACATAAATAATTATTTGTTAGTCATAAAATTACATTCAAGTATACAGTATTAATCAAATACTTTATCTCAAAAACTACATTGAAGATGGATACACTTTAGAATAATAATAAAATTATTAATTAAGATAAACGTTGTGATAATGCAAACCAAAAAAGAAACGGCACCGTTTAAGGGAAGCTCGGCTGTCTATTACGAAACAACAAATAAAGCAACTAACCCTTGCTCCTCCCCCAGGAGCACTCTTACTCCTTTGATTTTGTTTTTACATATTTCGATTTCAGCTTCTCCCAGGTAACGCTCTTCTACTTCGATTTTGTTTTTCTTTCGATTTCTGCTCCTCTCCCATGGAACACTCTTCCTAATTCAATTTTGTTTTTTATTTTCTTTCGATTTCAGCTTCTTCTCCAACTATCCTCCATGTCATCTGAAGTAAAATAAGATATAGACAAGCTTAGTGAGCTCGAAAATCTCTTGATCAAGTCTAGTGACAAGTCTCAGGTTCGTCTCTATTTAACATGGGTTTAATGTTTCATAAATAAGTTGGATTCACTCTAGAATACTATGTTAGATGGTTTTTATTTCTCTGTGTGTTAGCCTTAATAGTTTGTTTTGATGTGACACAAGAGTTTGAGATGAGTAGGGTTTATCAATTTTGTATTTGGAGATAAAAGACTTGCAGTTCTGCACAATCCTCAGTTTCTGGTTGTGATTTTTTTCTTTCCAAAGGAAAAGGTTTATCATTTTCTTTTTGTTTGTAGGCACGCGTTCAAGCCATCTGTCACCTTCTACTCTTATGCACGAATAAACTTGAGCGTATAGCTAAAATAACTGATGTTATTGTCAAATATCTAAATGCTAGTAATTTCCTTAATGCCCTTTATTACCACAGTGTGATATCCTATGAATTGAGAGTTTCGTGACTTGGGATCGTAGTAAATATGATCACCTGAATGAAACAATTATGAGTAATGAACTAAATCAACCCATATTGGCTGATTGTGAAGCTCTTGCACAACATCCTTTCAAAGTATTGATCTTGCGAGAATTTTTGGTTTTTCTTCTTTCAATCCAAGACTCATCAGCATTTGGAGGTTGATAATCAGTGCACACAAAGTTGCTGACAGTTTCTCGGGGAATTCTATTTGTCTTGATGTGGCAGAAGGCACTCTCAATATTAGCTCTGTAACAGTGATGTATGCGTCCCTTCTCATCAGGTTCCCGAGCTCATTCATCTTTTCCAAGTGATGAAGGATCGCAATATGCGCAAATGTACCATGGATATAGAGAAAGATGACGGTTTCCCAACTTGACATTGACTAGGTCAGAGCCTACGTAGGCCCAGCATAGAAGATGAAACATATGATCTCTAACCTTACCCGAGATACATTTATTTTCAATTATCTTTACGAAACTTGTTAATTCCTACTTGGTGCATGCCTTTTCTTTTCTTTTCTTTTTTTATTCTGGCCATATATGCCCTTATATTATATATCTATCCGACAGATTCATTTATGGGCTTCAGTTGGGCCTTCTCAACCCAAATCTCATATCTGATTTATGAAACGAACCCCTACATTAATGAATGTGAAATATGTATTTTCTTATGACTACAAAATCGGGAGAAATCTGAGCTTATCGTCCACTGAGAATTTGCAGAGACACACTGCGCAATCGAACGGTTCTTTCGAGCCTTTGATTTCCTTGTCGAGAAACATCTAGACTGAATCGATTAAAGCTTGATCTGGACCTGAATCGTGGAGATGAAGCTGTCTTTGGTAAGTGTCCGAGCCGGAGAATTCTGAGATGCAATACAAAATTTTGCATAAAAAGTATTTTAGTTTAGAGTTATCAGTTTAGAATTGTTAATTGATATGCAGTTTCAATTTAAGATCAAAATAAACGTTTTGTTATCCAAATCTGTTTAAATAATAATAAAAAAAACCTTGTAATTCACTTTAGTTTTGGTTTTGTTTTTGCTTAATTTATTTTTTGATTTAGAAATACCAAATAAAAAAAACATACAAGTTTTATATTTTCAGTTTAAAGTGTGTTATTTTGGACCGTTTCCCTTTCAGTTATTGGTTATTCTTTTGCTTAGGTGGAAAAAAGGTAATTACATTGCGGTAATTAAGGGGGTGTTATTGGATTGTATTTAGAAGGAATTATAAAGATTTGGATTTTATAAAAATTCTAGTGTTATTCAATTAAGATTTTTCAAAACTCTATTAAAATCTGGGGTTATTAGTTTATGAATTTGTAACAGTTCAAAATTATTAAAAGTCTAGAGTTATTGGATTCATGACTTTATAATATCAATATAAGTTTTGTGTTATTCAAATAATAAAATGAAAGACTTTCATATTGTCATGTCACGATCTCGTAAATAAAAATTATCTTACAATTCAGTTTTATATAATAAGATAATATGTTTTTTTACGCTTTCCTTCGAGGAAAGTCCTCAAATATTGTTCATGCTATGTTGTTTCAAGCTTCTCATCGTCTCTGTGTAGAATACGTACTCGAAAGTGTAGACTGACGAATCGGACGCTACGTTTGTTCTTCGTAACATCAGCTCTGGTTGTATTTTCCAATATGAATCCATTTCTGATTCATCATCTTCAAGGTGAAGGTCGTCATCTCCCTCAATAAAGTCCTCCATGATAAAGAGAAAAAGTCCCTATAAACCTAATACAATCAGCTAAATGATAAATATGAAAATCATCACGCTCACAAATATGCACTAATTAGTAATTAACAATGAAGATAAGAATGATGTAACGTAGTATGCCATAATTGAAGTATACATGCATGAAAACACAAAGAACGAGTAAGCTTGAATCAAACGTGGAAAAGAAAAACCATTGAAAATCACAAAACAAATAGATAATAACAAATACATGAAATAAATATTATGAAATATTTGAAGATAAACTCTACATAAGTTTATAATTATCTTGTAGTTAGAGAATCTAATAATCTACCAAAATCGCTGAGAATATTAAAGAAAATCTGAAATTCTTTTTAAAGAATGGGAAATGAAAAGGAAAACTAAATGATCCTCCTACTAATAATGCACACACGTACATGCTGCTAAATTAACTTATTGTATTAAAAACAGTACACACTTAAAAAAAACAACACACCGCACAAAAAAAAAAAAAAAAAAAATCCACCTGAAGAGTCCAAACGCACAAAATAGCTTAGTTTATTATCTGATCCACATTTTCAAATAAATCTTGACATTACGCAGACGGCCATGTATATGAACGGCTAAATGGCGCCGTCTAGCCTAAGCGAAGTCGCTTTTTGCAATTCTCGGTTTTTTCTCCAGCCAGAGAAATATATTGACCACCACAAAGCTTACCCACGAATTGACCACCACAAAGCTTACCCACGAGAGTCAAGTATCCTGAATGCTCATCCATGACTCTTCTAACTATAGCTTTGCGTTCAACATACTTGCCCTTCTCAAAAACCCGCCGAGGGGCTCGAGGCTCTGCCAAGCCCTTAAACGTTATGTATACATGTGCACTTTTGGCCTTGAGTCTCTCATTCCGCGGCTCCACATCTTCAATAGCAGTTTCAATCGCCACTTTCACAATCTCCAACCGGGACAGAACGTCGCTCTGCTGCAACAATTGTTTGGGTGTTCATTAATATTATTACCAGCAGTGCCACTCATGGTATGTCATTAATTGATATGCAAAACTTACAGTTGTAGTCGGCCTATGATGTGAACAAAGCACAAGTTCCAAATACATAGAAATCCAATCAGTGGCTTGCCACTCTGATTCCTTCACCTGCAAATGCAAGAAAAACATATCACTTCTTGCTTAATTGATCATGAGCCAAACAAAACTTAATGTTGTATCTTAATAATCTTACCACGTAAAACCGTTTTCCATCATTCAAAGCATCATCTGACGGCCAATCAGGCAATTCACCTTTGAAGATACCATCCGCCGCTGCGCCACCATGAAAGTGAGGTATGAAGGGCGTCTCGGTGGTCACTATATATGCAACATTATTAATCAGCAAGTCAGATTTTATACTCAGGCTCGACTTTTATAAAAATGAACAATAATGAACCACAAGTCACCTTCATCTTTAGGTCTAGCAATGGAGCACGTCAAATCCAAACTGCCATATTTTCTTTCATCAACTCGAACCTGAAAGGTTTTCTGCAATGTGCTAGCAGCTGGATCTGGATCGTGTGCAAGCAAAGTCATGTAGAAAGAGGACACACAGTTCGCTAACATGTTGAATTTCATTAGGGCAGAGAGCTCGAAGCTTGTCCCCTGACAGTGACAGGTGAATAAAGATAATTAAACTATAATGCATGTGGTATAGCAGAGAATCATGTTGATAACGCACCAACGAGAGGAGGCAAGTTTAAATTACCTTCAGCATATTGTAACGATGAAGCCCCACCTTAGCATAAAGCTTGACCAAGATACGATCAGGATAAAAACATTCTTGTTGAAGGTCGAAGGAAAACATTCCACCCATAGTTGTTGGTACTGAGACATTCTCCAAATCGAAACCCTAAGACCCATCAGAAAAACAATCAGTCCATAAAAAACCCTAGAAGCGATCGGTTTCCTCTAGTTGTCTAGAATCTACTAAGAACAGGGTTAGGGTTAATTTTGTGAAAAGGAACAATCCAACAAATCACAATCATAGATAGATTCTCTAAACAATAAAAAGATGAAAGAATTACATCGGATTCCTCCACTTGACGCCAGTATTCATTCTGCCAACTGAAATACTCCTCCGCCGAAAGAACCTCGACCTCCGTCGTCATATTCTCCTCCTCGTCGTCGTGGTGCATGCTTTTTTTTTTTTTTTTTTTTCGATTCAGGCCATATATATGCCATTTATGGGCTTCAGTTGGGCCTTCTCAACATCTCATATCTGATTTATGAAACGAACCAATGCATTAGTGGAAATATGTTTATTTTGTTAATACGGGGAAAACATTTTTAATTGATAATATCACATACTTGTCTTGATCAACAACATTTCTCTGGTTTGAAGCCAATTCAATTTTTCTCAAAGAAATTGCCCAAGAATCTGTGACTTGGGAGATCATCGTGACGTAATTGGATTACTGTGTATAATTGGCAATATGATTTTGAAGACAACCTGTGACTTGGGAATATCATCGTTACGTAATTATTATGAAGGCAAATTTGGAGATCAACGTGAGAGTTCCCTTACCTATATATTTTTTTTTAACACTGAGTTTTATTCAAACCAAAGGAGAAATACAACCAATGCTCGTTTTGGAGCATAATAACAAATTATTGGTCATCATTTTTTATCCCTACCAATAATGATTCCATCCCATTTCTGTCTACTCTTTAAAAGTCTAAAACCCCACCAAACAAAATCATATTTGACTTCTCTTCTTTTCTTAAAAAATATTTTTTCCCAGAAAACAATCTTCTTTTCTTTGAAAAGTTTTGAACTAATTAAACTAAAAAAGTTAAGGGCTTTTAAAACTTATAAAAAAAAGTTGTGCAATTTTGAGGTTCCATTCCATCTCAGAATCTCATCTACTTCAAACTTGCAAAGATTAATTTTCTGAAAATTTGTGACTGTTTATGAACAGAGCCTGATTAGAACTGGGGATTAACAGAAACACATCCCATAAAACATAATCAAAGAAGAAGCTTATCCCCTCAACAAACACAAAGAGATTCAGCTACAGAGACACAAAAGACCACCACTACAGTATAGTGTTAACAAAATGAATTTCAAAAACTCAAAATCAATGATTTAATTAAATCAATGGCAGAAAAATTAGCTACCCCTTGATCTGTACCTACCCTTGTCTCATGGAGCCTGAAATCTCCTTCCATTCCATGATAACCCAGCAGCAACTGTACTTCCAGATGCAGAACAAGCATAAGAAGAAGATGAAGAAGAACAACCCACCAGATTGGTTTCTGCTTGATTTGAAAACTTTGATCTTTTATTTGACCATTGCCAAATCTTAGACACAGAAAAGCTCTCACCTTTACTTCTCATGTTTAACTTCTTCCCTTCAGCATTACTCTCTCCTTCTTTCACATTCTTCAGACCTTCATTATTAGGACACAGAGCCACCATCAGATCTGATTCAGCCACTATGTACTGATAAGACCCCATTGAGAAGCATCTTCTGTTATCAAGATTGCTGTTCACACTCACACACCCACTTGTCTCTCCTCCTTCTCCTCCTTCACCAACATTATTAATATTGCTGCTCCTAAACTTCCCAAGCCTCACTGAGAACACTCTCTTCCCGCTCATGATATCATTCTCCGCCGATTTCTTCACCGGAGAAACCCTAGCTCCATCTTCTCCGGCGGCGAAAAACCCGAAATTGAAATCCGGGTTATCGAATTGGTGCCCTAGAGGGTAAAGGGTTCCTCTGCAGAGAGGACATGTCGAATTCGAGAGGAGCCATGTGTCGATACAATCGATGTGGAAAGCGTGACTACAAATCGGGAGCAATCTGAGCTTATCGTCCTCTGAGAATTCGCAGAGACACACTGCGCAATCGAACGGCTCTTTCGAGCCTTTGATTTCCTTGTAGAGAAATACGGGAAGGGCATCGATTAGAGCTTGATCTAGACCTGAATCGTGGAGATGAAATAGCTGCTGAAGCTGTCTTTGGTAAGTGTCGGAGTCGGAGAATTCTGGGTTTCGATCGGATTCCGTCGCCGAAGACGAAAGGCTCGATCTTTTCTTCTTCAAGTAATATCTCACCACCAAATGCAGAACGCTGCAGATGAAGAAGACGACGGACAAGAGAACGATGATGAACAGAACGATTGGGCTTATTCGATTACCACCGGAAGATGAATTGCTCGATTGATTCACGGTAACAGGAGGAGGAGCTGATGAAGAAGAAGGCGAGATTTGAATCCAATGATGAATAATCTCAGACATTTTTTTTCTTGGTTCTCCTCAGGTGATGAAGAACAGAGACACCATTTACTTAGCTTCTCTCGGATTTAACCATAAACCCCCTCAATTTTTTTTTTAAATTTTTTTGCAATGGAACTCAACAAAAAATTCCAATCGATTTGCAGTCAAAATGTAGCAGGAATTTTGGAATCTGAAATGATTGATAAACAAATTTGGCACAACCAGAGAGCTACCATCATTAATTTAAAACATGCAAGGTGAAAAATATTAGTTAAGGCTTAATTAAATTGATCATAGAGTTATTACGCAGAGTTTTCTTATTAGGTCACCTGCCTTTTTGTGTTTTTATTTTTTATTTTTAAAAGTTTTACTGGAAAATAACAATTTTGGTGTGGAGCCCAATGCTTGATTTAGGGATCTAGTGCCTAGCAGTTTCGAAGAATTTAGAAAAGCCTACCGAATAAGTTATGGCTTTCATTATCATGCGTTTTTTTTGTTGTAATTATTCAACAGCTAATTATCCAATGGTAGGGTATCAAGTCATAAGGGAACAATCCACAATAATCGTTCATCGTTGTCATTAACTTCTGAAAAGAATCACTCAAAAAAGTAGAGTTAAAATTAGTACTACTATATTTTTTTGTGTCAGTCGATTTTCAATATCGAGGGAGTCGTATAAATAAACTGAAGCAACACAGAAAGAAACTAGTAGAAAATACAGTATATCTTCTTTTTTTTTTTAATTTTAAGAAAACCATTAACCACATGGGTATTGTCAACAAATGATTAAAAAAGATTTTTTTTGGAGTATGTAAACATTGGAATTTGAAACTGATAATATAAAGAAAAAGCCTGTCATCGCCACTTTTGAGAGAAGCTAAGTGACAAATCCATGGGCCGAAGGACTCAGATACGACGAGAATGTTTGTTAATGGAGGCCCAATCACCACTAAATCGTAAGAAAAATAAAATTCCATACGAACTTACGAAGTAATAAACAAATATCTACGTACAGTTTGTGAAAAAACAGATAAATTAATTTTGAGGTGAAGATTAGGAAAAGAAAAAAGAATCAATTTTGAGAGAGCGAGTAGATATTGGAGAGGGCTTTGACAAAACTAATCCTTAACTCCAAATGCATAATATAATCAGCAGTCTTTGATAGAAGCAGATCCGGTTGGTTCAATCTTCGCCCGCCCGGTATCAACACTCGGAGCCTCGTTATCCTCATCTGGATCGACCCGGATCCGGAACCTGATCCACGACCCGTTTTCTTCTTCTTTGACTGCTTCCTTTGCCTTATGTACGATCTCGACTCTTTCATTGCCTTTTTTTGCTTATGACAACAGAGTTGTGATATGCATGGACGTGGAGGTGGTCCATATTTAAATAGTCCCAAGGCTTCTTAATTATCATTTTTGTTTTATATTTTAAAATTTATTCTTTTTTTTAAAAATAAAATGTTTTTTTGTCAATGATCTTTTACATCCACACGCTCGATTTGTTTGCCCTTTTCCTGTGAGCAAACATAAAATGTTATAAAAAAAACAAATTGAGAGTAATAATAAATTTGGATTTTTTTTGTTGTCAAACATTTGATTTCATTACCTTAAACCTTCTAAATTACAATACATGAGGGAATTATCCATCCCGTTGTTTAATACAATAGAACATAGAAATGCAAATAGATAGTTTGACAGCGAATTTAAGCAAAAATTCGAATGCGTCGATAGTGACGACTGCGTCGATAGTGACGACTGCGAATCCAAATCCAAAAAGATCAAATGCGTCGACAAACCATTCACGGCAAAGCCAGAAAGTTGAAAGATGGTCACCATAGATTGTCACTTTGACAGCCAATCCACACCTCGGAGACTCGTAAAAACGAGATCCGTTGAATCTTTTGGTCCCGTAGAGACCGCTACCCAAGATATCAATACGGTTAAGAATCAGAAATTTTTTCTCGGAAATAAAACCGAAGAAAACCATCCTCTCATAGAGAGGGAATTGAAGGACATGATCTCTCCAATAAGGAGGAAGGTGGAAGTGATATCTCCTCAAGAGAGTAAGACGGTGGAAGTGATCTCTCCCTAAGAGAGGAAGTTAGAAAAGATCCTTAAGTTCGAATTTTTCCAATAATGATCGAGTAAGGGTACACACTTTGTTGATCCAAAAATCTTCTAGATGGGCCTTCAACAAAACAACCCCGACACCTATCNTATCGTTTCAATTATCATGTCTGAGTAGTTCTCTTGTTAGGTTCAGGGTTCTCAAAAGGGTTTTCTCTGAATGTTAGGTTAATTGAATGATTAGGATTTACCATCTAAATTAGTTCTTCGCCTTAGGTTGCTCCCAAAGCTAACTCTAGACTGATCACCTGGAACTTAGATCTTAGGATAGTTGGTTAGGCACGAGAGTGCGATTAATTACCTGACAGAACCTAGGTGAGCAAAATAACTATTCGCAAAGAGATTTGGTTTAGTTGTTTTGTGAACAGATCAAACCTGGACTAAAAGCTGGTTTAAACTTTAGGATTCGCAAAGAGATTTGGAATTCTGGGATTTAGACTTAGATAGTTTTCGCAACGAGAGTTGGTTAGCTAAATTTTAGTGATTTGAGTTCAAGAACCGCGCTAAATCTGAATCCTGTTAGTTAGTTCATCTACATTTATTGAATTCCTGAGAAATACCCTGAGCCTAATCTCTTTCCCATCGATTACAACTTGTTTGATTTACGCATCTGTTTTAATTACATATACTTGGTTTAGCTTAATTCTGACCTAAATAATCTATTGTGCGTTCCCCTGAGTCTCTGTGGATTCGACCCCTAAGTATTACAATCGACAAAGCTTTAGTACTTTAGGGTATTAATTTGAGCTTATCAAACCACCAGATTGGACTTTGCCTTTCGAGATTCTGGGCAATGCCAGCGATTTTGCTGTGGGTTCTGTTATGGGTCAGAGGAAGGATAAGAAGCTGCATGTCATCCACTACGCCAGCAAGACATTGGACGATGCTCAGAGGAACTACAGCACAACAGAGAAGGAATTACTTGCGGTGGTTTTCTCTTTCGGCAAATTTCGACCTTACTTGATTGGGAGCAAAGTGATCGTTCACACAGATCATGCTGCTCTCAAGTATTTGATGCCGAACAAGGATCTCAAACCTCGTCTTTGTCGTTGGGTTCTTTTTTGCTCCAAGGGTTTGATATTGAGATAAAGGACAAGAAAGGAGTAGAGAATGGGGTTGCTGATCATCTTTCGAGGTTGAATCTCGATACAGATGTACCTATTGATGATCAACTGCCTGAGGAGTCCATTTACTACATTGAAACCGGTTTCCAAAGTGGCTTCACCGAAAATCAGCAATTCCCACGAATTGCAGATTTCGGTATCGATCGATACTCACCTGGTGTCGGTCGATACCCGCCTGGATCTGAACATGTTTTGACCGTGGAACACCTTGGTGCTTCTGATGAATATCTTGTCGCTGCAATGGATTCTGATCTACCATGGTATGCTCATATTGTCAACTTCCTCCCTGTCGATACAGAGCCAAAGCACCTACCGAAATATGCCAAGAAGAAATTTCTGCGAGGCATAAGGAGATACTTTTGGGATGAGCCTTACCTGTATAAGCATTGCTCTGATGGTATCTACAGGCGATGCATTGCTGAATCAGAGGTACCTGAGGTTTTATTTCACTGTCATGGTTATGAGTATGCTGGACACTTTGCCACTTTCAAGACGGTGTCCAAAGTCCTTCAAGCAGGCTTCTGGTGGCCTACTATGTTTAAGGATGCTCATACATTCATCTCGCAGTGTGATGTGTGTCAGAGGAGAGGGAAGATCAGTAAGAGGCATGAGATGCCACAGAATTTCATCCTTGAGGTTGAGATTTTTGATTGCTGGGGTATCGATTTAATGGGACATTTTCCTTCGTCATACAAGAACCAGTACATTCTAGTTGCAGTGGATTATGTCTCTAAGTGGGTGGAGGCAATTGCTAGTCCAACCAACGACTCTTCGGTGGTTCTTAAGCTGTTTAAGACCATCATCTTTCCACGATTTGGCGTGCCTCGTATTGTTATCAGTGATGGTGGCAGTCATTTCATCAACAGGGTTTTTGAGAAGTTACTGAGGAATCATGGTGTGAATCATCGTGTGGCTACTCCTTATCACCCCCAGACCAGTGGGCAAGTCGAGGTCTCCAATAGGCAAATCAAGGAGATTCTAGAGAAGATAGTGGGAACTTCTATGAAGGATTGGTCTACGAAGCTAGACGATGCGATGTGGGCTTACAAGACTGCTTATAAGACACCATTGGGCACTACACCTTTTCATCGGTTGTATGGGAAAGCGTGTCACCTTCCTGTGGAGATCGAGCATAAGGCAGCATGGGCTACTAAGTTGCTGAATTTTGACATCAAGCCTGCTGCTGAGAGGCGATTGATCCAGCTGAATGAGCTGGATGAGATTAGGCATCATGCCTATGAGAACTCGAGGCTGTACAAGGAGAGGACTAAGGCATACCACGACAGGAAAATCCTCGACCGAATTTTTGAACCCAATGATCAGGTACTTCTGTATAACTCTCGTTTGCATTTGTTTCCTGGTAAATTGCGTTCTCGTTGGTCAGGTCCCTTCACTGTCAAGGAGGTTAGACCACATGGTGCACTTGTCCTGCGTAATCCCTCCGGCGAGGAGTTCACTGTCAATGGACAAAGGGTGAAACACTACATACGGAGAACTGAGATCCCAGATGGACACATGCTGCCTCTGGATGATGCACCAGCTGCCTGAATGGCAGTACAGTCAAGCTAATGACGTTAAACAAGCGCTTGGTGGGAGGCAACCCACTGGTGAGTCTGTACATATCTTTTTCTTGTCACTTTCTTTTTAGTTTTGTGTTTTGTTGTGTTACTTGAACCAGATTCGGACGAGCTGTATCGATCGACACCACCAAGTGTCGATCGACACCCTCCTTATGCCAGAAAAACACTGACTTGCTACGAGTATCGATCGACACTATCTAGTATCGGTCGATACCCGCCGCCCAGGTAAGTTTCCTTATAAACCCTACGGTTTTTCTCTTTTGCCTCACAACCTCCATCGACCGACACACGCTCTTTTTCACCAAAAATCACCAAATCTTCGTTTCTCAACGCTTTTGAGTGATTTTTGTGCCTATTCCGGGCGGTTTTTCGTGCTCAATCTCTTTCTCTCATTCATTCTAACGATCTACTAGGTATGTAACTGATATGCTCAAATTAATACCCTAAAAAGTACTAAAGCAGTGTTACAGTATAGTTAGGGGTCGAACACAAGAACTCCAGAAATCACGCAATAGATTATGTAGATCAGAATTAAGCTAAACCAAGAAGATGTAATTAAAAGCAGATGCGTAATTAAACAAGTTGAAATCGATGGGAAGGAATATAGGCTCAGGGTATTTCTCAGGGAATTCAATGAATGTAAGTAGACTAACTAACAGGATTCAGATTTAGCGCGGTCTTGAACTCAAATCACTAAATTATAGCTAACCAACTCTCGTTGCGAAAACTATCTAAGCCTAAATCCTAGAATTCCAAATCTCTTTGCAAATCCTAAAGTTTTAAACCAGCTTTTAGTTCAGGTCTGATCTGTTCACAAAACAACTAAACCAAATCTCTTTGCAAATAGTTATTTTGCTCGCTCTAGGTTCTGTCAGGTAATTAATCGCACTCTCGTGCCTAACCAATTATCCTAAGATCTAAGTTTCAGGTGATCAGTCTAGAATTAGCTTTGAGAGCAACCTAAGGCGAAGGATTAATTCAGATAGTGAATCATAATCATTCAATTAACCTAACATTCAGAGAAAAGCCTTATGAGAACCCTGAACCTAACAAGAGAACTACTAAGACATGATAATTGAAACAATAAACATTACTGAAATAATACTCAGATAAATAATAAAAAGGAGAGTAACAAAAGGGTTCGAAATCTTCTCTCGGACGAACAGAGTCTCAGACTTGTCTCCCTCAGAAAGCTCTCTCACAAAACTCAGAAAACAAAATCAAGTCTCTACTCAATGTTGTTGCCAAAGTGGCTAAAAACCTAATTAAAACTCCTAAAACACGTTTTGGGCTAAATTGTAAATACTAAAGACTTCTGGGCAATTTTGCAATTCTTCAACTTTTCATTAAAGTCGCGCTTCGTGCCTTGCTGCAGTAAGTATCGGCCGATACCAGGTGGTGTCGATCGATACCGAGACTCTAAATCGGGTACTCAGCTACACAAGCTTTTGTTTTGCTCCAAAATACTCAAATATCTCCAATTATGCTCCAAACGTGTTAAAACCTGTAAAAGACTCTAAAACACTACAAAATAGTAGAAAGACTCTATAAAACGGACCTATATCATGGCTTAAAAGGGATAAAAACCATGATATATCAACTCCCCCAGACTTAGCATTTGCTTGCCCTCAAGAAAATAAAAGACTAAACCAGAGAAAGAGGTTTGAAAACGCGGAGACTCACTTGTTCCTGAATGTTGCAATGACCCTTTTCCCAAGCACCCAAAAGTCACCTAACCATATCCAAATCTAACCACCATGTACTTCTCCGTAGACATTCGCAGCTTCCCCAGACTACACACATTATCTCACAACATCGTTCAATTAAACCCTTCATCGCCAGTTTCATCGATGTGGTTAACACCAGGAACCTTCTAGATTCTTTCTCATACAATATCATGACAAGGAACCACCTAAATTTCACACTTTTTGTATCACTTTCTCTCCCCCAGACTTATTTCTTATTTTGTTCTCTTCTTTTTTTTTTTTTTTTTTTTCTTTCGCATATACACATCAAGGTATGAGACGCGAGTAATGATAGTGTTTGCTACCGAATCCCCGGTTCTTCCCTCTCAATGTATTAAGGGTGTAGGCGAATAATGGCATCATAGGAAAATCCTAACCTCGCTTCCAACCTTTGTGTGATCATTCCTCACCAAGTAGATCTCCATCTCAGGTGGTGGAGGAAGAGAAGCTGTAGAAGTAGGTGTGTGGCGCGCGCGTGATCGACCCCCAGCAGGGCCAGAAGCAGGCGGACGGGCTCTAGTGGTGGAGCCTCGACGTCTAGTGGCAGGTGCAGGCTCCATGTCCTCAGCAGCATGAGCGAAGAATAGCTGGTCGGGGTTGCCACCAATGTCTGTCAGTGCAGTGTTGGGGAACTGAACAAGATAGTCCCCAACAGAAGTGCTAAATACCCAACGCCTATCTGGCTTAAGCCAGCGAAGATGCTCCAGGTGCGCTAAGTCCATCAGCTCGCGCGCAGTCGAGATCGAACAACTGGCGGTGTTGATCCCAAGATGCAGAAAAATCGGAGTGAGTAAACTGCCTACCATCTTTGTCTTCCGACGACTCGTGGCTGTAGAGGTCCTGCCGCGTCCGGTAAAAGGCTTCACCTTCAGCGACTCCAAATGGTGTGCAAAAACTGCGCCAAATTTGACCGCAAGGTCCATCTCAGGCCACTCATATGCCTCATCCTCGATGATATCCCCAATCCCAATGGACAACACAATCAGCTCGGTCACTCTCATCTTGTTAGGCTCCATCTTGCACAACAAGGTGTTGCTCAAGATCCTAACAAGACAGCGTAGGACAGGATGTCGCACGTCCATCTGCGTGGTGGTCTTGCAGTCGTAAACCCCATGCCCGAAGTGAGACCAGAAGGCATCAATGTCCAAGAACCTGCGCGGAAGCTCGCATCTCGAAAAATCCCTGTTAAAACCGTAGATGTCGCAGAGCTCCTGGAAGGAAATCCTGTATCGCACTCCACGGATCAAGAATGTCAGCACACCCTGCTGGGCAGTCACTGGAGGCTCACCAGTGTAGTAAACGCGGACAGACGCGAGGAACTGGCGGACTAAGTCGGGGTATAAGTCATATTGCCGTGTAGGCATCGTCCCTAGGCCAATCTTCCGGATCAAACCATCAAGCTCTCTGTCAAAGCCCAGTCGCCTCATAGAATGCGTATCCACAAAGCGAGTGGGGCGCACATCAACGTCCTGCCAGGCGTTGTAGAAAATGGAGTCGTAGTCATCCCACTCCTCTGAAATCGGCATGTGGGTGCAGGCCCTGCTCTCAGTAATCTCCTTATCGGAGCCCTCGTAATCATCTCTCAATCTGATCCTGGCCTTCTCACTGATCTTGGGCCAAGGGGCTCTACACGCAGAGCTAGGAGCGGTCGGCGAAGAAGCACGACGTGGAGTAGGTGGAGGAATGTGGGGTAAGGAAGTGTGTGGAAGATCAAGATCCGCCTCTGCGCCAGTGATCCTCACCAAATAACGGTGGTTGAGAAGGCAAGCTTTCACAACCCCTATTTGCCAAGTGAAACCGTCGAAAATCTTCACATTTGTGCCCACAATGTACTCGATCGGATGCTCACTAGATGGGGTAGAGCTAGAGGCTTCAGCAGCTTTTGGCCTCTTCCTTGGTGCCATCTGCATCATTAACAAACACAAGACAAGGCATAAATCCAACATCTCTCACAAACAAGGCAAAATCGGCTAAGGCAGATGATGAGAATCGACCGATACCAGGTGGTATCGATCGATGCTGAGACAAATAGCGAGCAGACACGAAAAACACAAATCCAACAATTCCAGATTGTGCAAACCAAGGGTAATGAAGCGTAAGGCAGGGTTCGACTAGGCCTAGAACACAATAATCAAGTGATAATCATCGAACAACACGAGTTCTAAGAGCCTAAAAGTCGAAAATCTAAACTTGGTGCATGGAATCAAAAGTTGGAAATTCGTGTTACATACCTAGCAGATCGTTAGAATGAATGAGAGAAAGAGATTGAGAACGAAAAACCACACGGAATAGACACAAAAATCACTCAAAAGCATTAAGAAACGAAGATTTGGTGAAATTTGGTGAGAGGGTGGCTCGTGTCGGTCGATAGAGGAGTTGTGAGAAGAAGGAAAACCCGTAGGGTTTATAAGGAAACTTACCTGGGCGGCGGGTATCGACCGATACTAGATAGTGTCGATCGATACTCGTAGCAAGTCGGGGTATTTAGGCGCATGGAGGGTGTCGATCGACACTATGTGGTGTCGATCGATACTGATCGTCCGAAACTGGTTCACGGGACACAACGAAACACAAAACTAAGAATAAAAAGAAAAATAAATATATGTACAGACTCACCAGTGGGTTGCCTCCCACCAAGCGCTCGTTTAACGTCATTAGCTTGACTGTACTACCGTTCAGGCAGCGGGTGCATCATCCAGAGGCATCATGTGTCCATATGGGATCTCAGTTCTCTGTAAGTAGTGTTTCACCCTTCGTCCATTGACAGTGAACTCCTCGCCAGAGGGGTTAGTCAGGACAAGTGCACCATGTGGTCTAACCTCCTTGACAGTGAAAGGGCCTGACCAACGAGAACGCAATTTACCAGGAAACAAATGCAAACGAGAGTTATACAGAAGTACCTGACCATTGGGTTCAAAGATGCGGTGGAGGTTTTCCTGTCATGGTACGCCTTGGTCCTCTCCTTGTACAGCCTTGAGTTCTCATAGGCATGGTGCCTAATCTCATCCAGCTCGTTCAGCTGGATCAATCGCTTCTCAGCAGCAGGCTTGATATCAAAATTCAGCAACTTAGTAGCCCATGCTGCCTTATGCTCAATCTCCACAGGAAGGTGACATGCTTTCCCATACAGCAAATGGAAAGGTGTAGTGCCTGATATATCATGGTTTTTACCCCTTTTAGGCCATGATATAGGTCCGTTTTATAGAGTCTTTATACTATTTCGTAGTGTTTTAGAGTCTTTTACAGGTTTTAGCACGTTTGGAGCATGATTGGAGATATTGGAGCATTTTGGAGCAAGACAGGAACTCGTGAAGCTGAGTAACCGATCTGGAACCTCAGCATCGATCGATACTGCCTAGTATCGGTCGATACTCATTGCATCAGACGCGAGGCGCGACTTTTCTCAAGAGTTGAAGAATTGCAGAATTGCCCAGAAGACTTTATTATTTGCAACTTAATCCAAAACGTGTTTTAGGAGTTATATTAGGGTTCTAAGCCACTTTGGCTAGGGGAGACCACTTTTACCTTTGATTTGAATTCTGAGTTTTTAGTAAGAAAGCTATCTGAGGGAGACAAGTCTGAAACTCTGTTCGTCCGAGAGAAGATTTCGAACCCTTTGTTACTCTCCTTTTTATGATTTATTTGAGTATTATTTCAGTCATGTTTATGCTTTCAACTATCATGTCTGAGTAGTTCTCTCGTTAGGTTTAGGGTTCTCACAAGGGTTTTCCCTGAATGTTAGGTTAATTGAATGATTAGGATTCACCATCTAAACTAGTTCTTCGCCTTAGGTTGCTCCCAAAGCTAATTCTAGACTGATCACCTGGAACTTAGATCTTAGGATAATTGGTTAGGCACGAGAGTGCGATTAATTACCTGATAGAACCTAGGTGAGCAAAATAACTATTCGCAAAGAGATTTGGTTTAGTTGTTTTGTGAACAAATCAAACCTGAAATAAAAGCTGGTTTAGACTTTAGGATTCGCAAAGAGATTTGGAATTCTAGGATTTAGACTTAGATAGTTTTCGCAACGAGAGTTGGTTAGCTATACTTTAGTGATTTGAGTTCAAGAACCGCGCTAAATCTGAATCCTGTTAGTTAGTTTATCTACATTCATTGAATTCCTGAGAAATACCCTGAGCCTATCTTCTTTCCCATTGATTTACAACTTATTTACTTTACGCACTGCTTTAATTTACATCTTTCTGGTTTAGCTTAATTCGAAACTATACAATCTATTGTGTGAATTCTGGAGTTCTTGTGTTCGACCCCTAACTATACTACGACTACTGCTTTAGTACTTTTTAGGGTATTAATTTGAGCATATCAGTGCCCAATGGTGTCTTATAAGCAGTCTTGTAGGCCCACAGCGAATCGTCTAGCTTTATAGACCAATCCTTCCTAGAAGTTCCCACTATCTTCTCCAGAATCTCCTTGATTTGCCTGTTGGAGACCTCGACTTGCCCACTGGTCTGGGGGTGATATGGAGTAGCCACACGATGATTCACACCGTGCTTCTTCAGTAACCTCTCGAAAACCATGTTGATAAAGTGACTGCCACCATCACTTATAACAATACGAGGCACTCCAAATCGTGGAAAGATGATGGTCTTAAACAGCTTAAGAACCACCGCAGAGTCGTTGGTTGGACTAGCAATTGCCTCCACCCACTTAGAGACATAATCCACTGCAACTAGAATGTACTGGTTCTTGTATGACGGAGGAAAATGGCCCATAAAATCGATACCCCAGCAATCAAAAATCTCAACCTCAAGGATGAAATTTTGTGGCATTTCATGTCTCTTACTGATCTTCCCTCTCCTCTGACACACATCACACTACGAGATGAAGGTATGAGCATCCTTAAACACAGTAGGCCACCAGAAGCCCGCTTGAAGAACCTTGGACACTGTCTTGAAAGTAGCGAAGTGTCCAGCATACTCAGAACCATGGCAGTGAAACAAAACCGCAGGTACCTCTGATTCAGCAATGCATCGCCTGTAGATACCATCAGAGCAATGCTTATACAGGTAAGGCTCATCCCAAAAGTATCGCCTTATATCTGGCAGAAACTTCCTCTTGGCATATTTCTCTAGGTGCGTTGGTTCCGTTCCTGCAGCGAGGAAGTTGGCAATATGAGCATACCAAGGTAGATCAGAATCCATTGCAGCAACAAGGTACTCCTCGGAAACACCAAGGTGTTCCACGGTCAAAATAGGTGCAGCAGCCGATGGGTGTCGACCGACACCGGTCGACACCAGGTGAGTGTCGATCGACACCGAAACTAGCAATTCGTGGGAATTGCTGATTTTCGATGAATCCACTTTGGAAACCAGTTTCAATGTAGTAAATCGACTCCTCCGGTAGTTGATCATCAATAGGCACGTCTGTATCGAGCTTCAACCTCGAAAGATGATCAGCGACCCCATTCTCCACTCCTCTCTTGTCCTTTATTTCAATATCAAACCCTTGGAGCAAAAGAACCCAATGACAAAGACGAGGCTTGAGATCCTTATTCTGCATCAAATACTTGAGAGCAGCATCATCCGTATGAACAATCACTTTGCTCTCAATCAAGTAAGGCCGAAATTTGTCGAAGGAGAAGACGACCGCAAGTAATTCCTTCTCTGTCGTGCTGTAATTCCTCTGAGCATCATCCAACGTTCTGCTGGCATAGTATATAACATGAAGTTTCTTCTCCTTTTGCTGACCCAGAACAGAACCCACAGCAAAATCGCTGGCATCGCACATAATCTCGAAAGGCAAAGTCCAATCAGGAGGTTGCACAATAGGAGTACTGACCAATGCCTTCTTAATCTCCTCAAAAGCTGTAAGACACTCTGGTGTGAAATCAAAGTGAGTCTCCTTGCATAGTAGGGCGGTGAGTGGGCGTGTTATCTTGGAGAAATCCTTGATAAATCTCCTGTAAAACCCAGCATGACCCAGAAAACTCCTAATGTCCTTCACAGAACTTGGTGGTGGCAAACCTGTCATAACCTGAATCTTAGCCTTATCAATCTCAATCCCAGTTTCAGAAACTGTGTGCCCAAGAACGATGCCATCCTGAACCATAAAATGACACTTTTCCCAATTAAGGACCAAGTGTTTCTCTTCACACCGCTGCAGCACCTTGCACAAATTAGCCAAACAATCCTTGAATGATGATCCATAAACTGAAAAATCATCCATGAACACCTCCATAAAGTCCTCAATCATGTCTGTGAAGATAGACATCATGCATCTCTGAAAAGTAGCTGGAGCGTTACACAATCCAAATGGCATTCTCCTGTATGCGAATGTGCCATAGGGACATGTAAAAGTGGTCTTTCCCTGATCATCTGGATGAATAGGAATCTGGAAGAAACCTGAATACCCGTCGAGAAAACAGTAATAAGGATGACTAGCCAACCTCTCTAACATATGATCAATGAAAGGTAATGGGAAGTGATCCTTCCTTGTGGCCGCATTCAAGTTCCTGTAGTCAATACACATTCGGTGTCCAGTAATAGTCCTCGTAGGAATCAACTCATCCTTCTCATTCTTCACCACAGTTATCCCTCCTTTCTTAGGAACAACATGCACTGGACTGACCCAAGAACTATCTGAGATGGCATAGATAACCCCTGCATCCAAAAGCTTCATAACCTCCTTCTTAACCACTTCTTTCAGATTCGCATTCAGCCTCCTCTGGTGCTCAATTGTAGCCTTTGACTCGTCCTCAAGATGAATCCTATGCATGCACAGATCTGATGATATACCTGAAATGTCATCAAGAGAATAGCCAAGAGCTTTGCGATACATGCGCAACTTGCTCAGCAGTAAGGCAACCTCTGCGTTGTTCAAAGAAGCATTAATAATCACAGGGTGTGTGGAATTAGGGCCAAGAAATACATACCTCAGGTTGGCTGGAAGTGGCTTGAGTTCCAACTTAGGAGCTTTCTCCTCGCTCCAATCTCCAAGCCTAGCAGCTTGCTTAGAACATTCGCCAAACTCCATATTCTGACGTAGGGTATCGACCGATACCAATGGGGTATCGATCGATACTGATGGTGCAGTGTCGAGTATCTTCACTCGAACTAGCAGCGTCTTCACTCAAGGCACCCTCAGATCCAACTGAACAGACCAAAGCTCTCTCCAACGGATCCTCAGGATGCATCCCCAAGAAGTACTCTTCAGCAATATCCGTGAAAGTATCGACGAAGAAAGTTTGCCCATCGATGGTTGGTCTCTTCATCATCTTCTCCATGTTAAAGGTCATGACCAAATCACCTATGTTAAGAGCTATCTTCCCATTCCTGCAGTCAATCAATGCACCAGCTGTGGCAAGGAATGGTCTACCCAAGATAAGCGGATCTTTGGGCTCAGCATCATACTCTAGGACAATGAAATCCGTCGGGATCAAGCAATTCCCGATCTTAATAGGGACATCTTCGAGTAACCCCTCAGGAAGTCGCACTGAGCGATCAGCAAGTATCAACGATATTCTGGTGGATGTGAAATCTGTCATACCCATCCTCTTGGCAACTGAGTAAGGCATAAGGTTGACACTCGAGCCAATGTCGCATAGAGAATGCTCGAACCGTTCGGTGAATATAGAACAATCCAACACAAAGCTCCCTGGATCTGGGAGTTTCTTTGGGATGATGTTGGTTAAGATTGCATTGCACTCCTGAGTAAGCATCACACACCCTTCTTCAAGGTTCAAGTTGCTAGACACCATCTTCTTGACATATCTCCTGAAAGCTGGAGAAGTCTTAATAGCGTCGAGGAAATGAAGTTCGACAATCAGCTTGTCCAATATCTGCTTGCATCTAAAGTCTTCCACCTCCTTCTTAGTCTTCCCTACAGCTCTAAGATAAGGTATCCTCGGTATATAGACTCGTTCTGGGACTACCTTAGGTGTAACATTCGGAATTTCAGGTGTCTTCTCGACAGTAGGCGCAGTATCGACCGATGCTGGAGGAGTGTCGATCGACACTGGAGTTTTTGAGTTGTCACGTTGCAAGATTTTGACTGGTGTCGATCGACATTGAGGTGTATCGATCGATACCCTGGGGGTTTCAGAATCTTCATCGTCGAGATCGACGAAAATCTTTGCAGGTAATGCAGCTTTCACTCATGTATTCACCTCTTTTCCACTCCTCAGAGTAATGGCATTGATGTGCTCCCTCCTTGGGTTTTCTCCTCTACCTGGAAGAACACCCTCTTGCCTTTTCACCGCTTCTGAAATTTGGGCAACCTGAACTTCCAACTTCTTTTGACTCATGCTAAGCGCTTCGATCCTTCCATTCAAGGTTGTGTAAAGATCATCCAACTTCCCATTGAAACTCACTGTCATCTTATCCTGCCCTTGAACCAGCTGTTCAAGCATAGCTTCGATCTTACTCTCTTGAGTCTTGGGCGGTGGAGATTGATAGGATGAGTTCCCATAATTCCTTGTGTAACCACTACCCTGGAAAGACTTCTGGCCAAACTGGCTCGACCCAGAACTACCTTGATTTCCCTCAGACTTAAATCCTCCTTACTGAAAATTGTTGTTGAAGTTTCGGTTGTTATACTGATTCCTCTGACCTTGAAAACCAGAACCACCAATGTAGTTAACATCCTCTACCTCATCCTCATGGAAAACCTCTACATCATCAGCAAAGTGAACAGCCTTATGCTGCTTGTTCATCAATAAATTATGCACCGAATCCAGCTTCGCATGTACTTCAGCAATCTGAGAACCCTCTATACCACCAGCTAGCTTTTTACGCTCCATGTCAGCACTCTTTGTGCTATTGCTCAATGCAAAGTTCTCAATCAGTTGGTAAGCATCATCAGGAAATTTGGTAAATAAATTACCATTACTCGCAGAGTCCAATGCCATCTGATATCGCCAATCAATTCCTCTTAAAAAGAAACTCAGCAATTGTACCATAGTATACCCATGATGTGGACAATCCCTCTGATACGACCTAAATCTTCCCCAAGCAGCCTTGAAAGCCTCTGTCGTTCCCTAAGAAAACTGAGAAATCTTATTCCTAAACTCCTCTGATCTCGCATCATCGTAGAAGTTATTCAAGAAGGCGGTCTTGGTCTCATCCCAGTTAGTCAATGACCCAGCTGGTAATTGCTTGAGCCAATAAGAAGCATCTCCACCTAGAGAGTATGGGAAGAGCTTACAGAACAAGTAGTCGTAGGACACTCCATTGCATTTGATGCTAGAGACCAAGTCCTCGAACTTCTCAATATGGTCCATGGGATGTTCATGAGGAAGACCATGGAAAGTGTGCTGGCCTACAAGAGTGTAGTAGGCAGGCTTCAGCTCGAAGTCATTCCTCTGAAAGGTGGGAATACGAATCGCTGATCGATTTGCGTAGAACTGGTCAGGTCTGTTGCATTCACCCATTGTTCTAGCACGATTAACCGCAGCATTCCCATTATTCCCCTCGTTGTTGCGCGCAGCTCGCGCGGCAATCTCATCGACAGCTGGTGGAGGGATTATGATGTTTCCCTCTCCATCAAGTCGCTGTCCAGCCTCATTGCATAAATGACCCTCTCGGTCTCTGAGAGCACCAGCCTCATCCTGAACCAAAATCACTGGATTGTTGTTCATCTCTACTGGCTTCTTCGCTCTTCTTAGTGTACGTTCCAACTGTGCTAGCTGCTCGTTTGAAAAATCAACTAGCTGAGTGTTCTTGTTTCTCCTGGTTTATCGGGTAGGCATACACCTGAAACACAAAAGACAAGAACGTAAGTAACAACAAAAAAACGTGTCGGGTGTCGACCGATACCAAGGGGTATCGATCGATACTCGACGATTTAGACGAAATTCTTAGCTAAAATCTAATGGCGAAATTGAGTCCCCGGCAACGGCGCCAAATTTGATATGCTCAAATTAATACCCTAAAAAGTACTAAAGCAGTGTTACAGTATAGTTAGGGGTCGAACACAAGAACTCTAGAAATCACGCAATAGATTATGTAGATCAGAATTAAGCTAAACCAAGAAGATGTAATTAAAAGCAGATGCGTAATTAAACAAGTTGAAATCGATGGGAAGGAAGATAGGCTCAGGGTATTTCTCAGGGAATTCAATGAATGTAAGTAGACTACCTAACAGGATTCAGATTTAGCGCGGTTCTTGAACTCAAATCACTAAATTATAGCTAACCAACTCTCGTTGCGAAAACTATCTAAGCCTAAATCCTAGAATTCCAAATCTCTTTGCAAATCCTAAAGTTTTAAACCAGCTTTTAGTTCAGGTGTGATCTGTTCACAAAACAACTAAACCAAATCTCTTTGCGAATAGTTATTTTGCTCGCTCTAGGTTATGTCAGGTAATTAATCGCACTCTCGTGCCTAACCAATTATCCTAAGATCTAAGTTCCAGGTGATCAGTCTAGAATTAGCTTTGGGAGCAACCTAAGGCGAAGGATTAATTCAGATAGTGAATCATAATCATTCAATTAACCTAACATTCAGAGAAAACCCTTATGAGAACCATGAACCTAACAAGAGAACTACTCAGACATGATAATTGAAACAATAAACATTACTGAAATAATACTCAGATAAATAATAAAAAGGAGAGTAACAAAAGGGTTCGAAATCTTCTCTCAGACGAACAGAGTCTCAGACTTGTCTCCCTCAGAAAGCTCTCTCACAAAACTCAGAAAACAAAATCAAGTCTCTACTCAATGTTGTTGCCAAAGTGGCTAAAAACCTAATTAAAACTCCTAAAACACGTTTTGGGCTAAATTGTAAATACTAAAGACTTCTGGGCAATTTTGCAATTCTTTAACTCTTCATTAAAGTCGCGCTTCGTGCCTTGCTGCAGTGAGTATCGGCCGATACCAGGTGGTGTTGATCGATACCGAGACTCTAAATCGGGTACTCAGCTACACAAGCTTCTGTTTTGCTCCAAAATACTCAAATATCTCCAATTATGCTTCAAACGTGCTAAAACCTGTAAAAGACTCTAAAACACTACAAAATAGTAGAAAGACTCTATAAAACGGACCTATATCATGGCTTAAAAGGGATAAAAACCATGATATATCAGTAACACGAATTTTCACCTTTTCAATCCATTCACCAAGTTTAGATTTTCGACTTTTAGGCTCTTAGAACTAGTGTTGTTGGATGATTATCACTTGATTATTGTGTTCTAGGCCTAGTCAAACCTTGCTTTACGCTTCATTACCCTTGGTTTGCAAATTTTGGAATTTTTGGATTTATGTTCTTTGTGTCCGCTCGATACATGTCTGAGTATCGATCGATACCACCTTGGTATCGGTCGATACTCACCATCTACCTTGTCTGAGATTGTTGTGTTTGAGAGAGATGTTGGATTTATGATGTGTTTCGCGTTTGTTAATGATGCAGATGGCACCTAGGACGAAGCCACGTACCGATGAAGCATCCAGCTCCCAACCACCTGAGAAGGAAAACGCGTTGCACGCTCGCGTCGAGTTCAAAGAAGACGGGGTTTGGACAGTGGGAACGGTTATCGCTTGTCTCACCGGGAACCGCTACAAGGTTCAGACACCAAATTCCACAGAATTCACTGTCATTTTTGGTAGACACTTGCGAGACGCACCACCCGAGGTACCTGTGGCTTCTTCACCGTTGCCTCCTCGCACGACTGTTCGCTTTCCTTGGCCTAAGATCAGCGAGAAGGCCAGGATCCGCTTGAGAGATGATTACGAGGGCTCCGATAAGGAGATTACAGAGAGTCGGGCTTGCACGCACAGGCCTATTTCAGAGGAGTGGGATGACAACGACTCGATCTTCTAGAATGCCTGGCAGGAGGTTGATGTGCGCCCCACTAGATTTGTGGACACGCATACTATGAGACAGCTGGTCTTTGACAGAGAGCTTGATGGTTTGATCAGGAAGATTGGACTGGGGACAATGCCTACGCGGCAATATGACTTATACCCCGACTTAGTCCGCCAGTTCTTCGCGTCTGTCCGTGTCTACTACACTGGTGAGCCTCCAGTGACTGCACAGCAGGGTGTGCTGACGTTCCTGATTCGCGGTGTGCGCTACGGGATTTCTTTCCATGAGCTCTGCGACATATATGGGTTTACCAGAGATTTTTCGAGGTGCGAGCTTCCTCGCAGGTTCTTGGATATTGAGGCATTTTGGTCTCATTTCGGGCACGAGGTCTACGACTGCAAGACCACCACACAGATGGATGTGCACCATCCTGTCATGCGCTGTCTTGTTAGGATCTTGAGCAACACCTTGTTGTGGAAGATGGAGCCTAACAAGATGAGGGTGACTGAGCTAATTGTGTTGTCCATTGGGATCGGGGACATTATTGATGATGAGGCGTATGAGTGGCCTGAGATGGACCTCGCGGTCAACTTAGGTGTTGTTTTTGCGCATCACTTGGAGTCGCTGAAGGTGAAGCCTTTTACCGGACGCGGCAAGTCTTCTAGGACTGCAGGTCACCTGAAGACCGAGACGGTGGGCAGTCTCCTCACTCCCATCTTTCTGCACCTAGGGATCAATACTATTAGCTGCTCGATAGTGACATCCCGCGAGCTTATGGACCTAGCGCACCTGGAGCACCTGCGCTGGCTGAAGCCTGATAGGCGTTGGGTTTTCAGCACTTCTACTGGAGACTATCTGGTTCAGCTCCCCAACACAGATCTGACATACATTGGCGGTGATCCTGCTCATCTACTCTTCGCGCCTGACACTGCTGATATGGAGCCTGCACCGGTCACTCGACGTCGAGGCTCCGCTACTCGAGCCCGTCCGCCTGCTTCTGGCCCTGCTGGGGGTCGATCACGCGCGCGCCACGCACCTGCTCCTACACCTACTCTTCTTGCGCTCCCTGCGATGGAGATGGACCCGTTCCAGCGCTACGTTGTCGAGAGTCTTCAGACCATTTGGAGTGTTATGTCTCGATGCAGCTGCATGACGTCGCAGCGTCTCATTTCACCACGCTCACCACATCAGGCTGGACCATCTGGCATTGCTGGCGATGACTTTGACGCCACTGAGGAGGATTAGTCCTCTGTTTATCTGGTTTCACGTTTGTTTTTTCTTTTCCCTTTTTGGTTTCTTTTCGTTTGAACTTTTGTTATTTTGGGTCTTATGTTAGCATTTTTATCATTGTGTACTTTGTGGAACTTATGCTTCTATGATTTTTGTTGCTTTTGACTTGTGTTTGAGTGATCTAACAGTGCTAACCATAACACACTTGGATCGTTTGACACACTTTTTGGGCACCATTATCGCTGTCAAGAGGAATTCTGTCGACCACCTACTGGTATTGATCGATACCAGTCTAGTGTCGGTCGACACTCATCACCATCTCGGGTAACCTCTTTGATTTTCACATTCCACTGGGTTCATTTGATTTCTTTCACCAAACTCAGGTTTGATAACACTGGGACAGTGTTGTTTAAGTCTGGGGGAGGTAGTCGCTGACATTGTGTTTGTTTTTCTTAGAGTCAGTTGTTTTATTGAGACAAAATTTGTTTTATTGAGTCAAAACCTGTTGGAGATTATGATCTTGTTCTTGAATCTGCTGTTTTGATTTTGCTTCTGAGTGTCCACTGTTATAGAATCAGCTACAGATCGACTAATGAAAAATCCAAAGGTTGACCAGTTAACTAGAAGACACACATGTTTCCAGCAGAGTTCTTTTAAAGCATGAGCCAAATTTTTGCACTTCATCGATGTGGTTAGTATTCATAGAGCTTGATTCCTCATTCATATCTGACAAAGGAACCCATGTGTTTAAAGTAATAGTATCTCTCTCCCCTATTATAAGTTAATAAATAAGAGCATAAAAGATGAAATGATTTTCTCCAAAGTATAGGGTTAGGAATATTTCCAGCGATCCCATTATTCTACTTGGTGAGGGATGATCACACAGAGGATTGGAAGCGAGGCTAGGATTTTCCTATGATGCCATTATTCGCCTACACCCTTTGATACATTGAGAGGGAAGAACCGGGGATTCGGTGGCAAACACCATCAATACTCGCGTCTCATACCTTGATATGTATGTGCGAATCTAAAAAAAAATAAAAAATATGATAAGAAATAAGTCTGGGGGAGAGAAAGTGATACAAAAAGTGTGAAATTGAGTGGTTCCTTGTCATGATATTGTATGGGAAAGAATCTAGAAGTTTCTTGGTATTAATCACAGCGATGAAACTGGTGATGAGGGGTTTAATTGAACGATGCTGCGAAATAATGTGTGTAGTCTGGGGAAGCTGCGAATGTCTACGGAGAAGTACATGGTGGTTAGATTTGGATCTGGTTAGGTGACATTTGGGTGCTTGGGAAAAGGGTCATTGCAGTGTTTCATGAACAGGTGAGTCTCCGTGTTTTCAAACTTCTTTCTCTGGTTTAGTCTTCTATTTGCTTGAGGGCAAGCAAAGGCTAAGTCTGGGGGAGTTGATATATCATGGTTTTTACCCCTTTTAAGCCATGATATAAGTCCGTTTTATAGAGTCTTTCTACTATTTTGGAGTCTTTTAGAGTGTTTTACAGGTTTTAGCACGTTTGGAGCATAATTGGAGATATTGGAGCTTTTTGGAGCATTTTGGAGCAAAACAGAAGCTTGTGTAGCTTAGTACCCGATTTAGAGTCTCAGTATCGATCGATACTACCCTAGTATTGGTCGATACTCACTGCAGCAAGACAGAAGTCGCGACTTTTATGAAGAGTTGAAGAATTGCAAGATTGCCCAGAAGACTTTAATAATTGCAATAAGCCCCAAAACGTGTTTTTGGTTATTAACTAGGTTTTTGAGCCAGTTTTGTTGGTAACATTTTTTATTAGACTTGATTTGATTCTGAGTTTTGTGAGAGAGCTTTCTGAGGGAGACAAGTCTGAGACTATGTTCGTCCGAGAGAAGATTTCGAACCCTTTTGTTACTCTCCTTTTTATTATTTATTTGAGTATTATTTCAGTCATGTTTATTGTATCAATTATCATGTCTGAGTAGTTCTCTTGTTAGGTTCAGGGTTCTCATAAGGGTTTTCTCTGAATGTTAGGTTAATTGAATAATTAGGATTCACCATCTGAATTAGTTCTTCGCCTAGGTTGTTCTCAAAGCTAATTCTAGACTGATCACCTAGAACTTAGATCTTAGGATAATTGGTTAGGCACGAGAGTGCGATTAATTACCTGACATAACCTAGAGTGAGCAAAATAACTATTCGCAAAGAGATTTGGTTTAGTTGTTTTGTGAACAAATCAAACTTGAACTAAAAGCTGGTTTAGACTTTAGGATTCGCAAAGAGATTTGGAATTCTATGATTTAGACTTATATAGTTTTCGCAACGAGAGTTGGTTAGCTATACTTTAGTGATTTGAGTTCAAGAACCGCGCTAAAACTGAATTTTGTTAGTTAGTTTATCTACATTCATTGAATTCCTGAGAAATACCTTGAGCCTATCTTCCTTCCAATCGACTTACAACACATTTAATTTACGCATTGCTTTCGTTTACATCTGTTGGTTTAGCTTAATTCTAATCTATATAATCTATTGAGTGATATCTGGAGTTCTTGTGTTCGACCCCTACTTATACTACAACACTGCTTTAGTACTTTTTAGGGTATTAATTTGAGCATATCACTGGATCATATCAAAAATGATCTCGATGGGAAGTTTGATGCTATACACATCCAGGTACAAAAACTTGAAGAGAAGGTGAAGCAAATAGAAGAGATGCAGCTGCAGCAGACCCACGAGATCGAGAAGAACCAAATCCTCATTGATCATGTCAACAAAACCATGGAGATGATGGAAAGCAGTTTCGAAAAGAAGTTCACAACCTTGAGAGAAAACCTCTTGACTACGGTTACAACTCTTATAAGTGATATGCTCAAATTAATACTCTATAAGTATTAAAGCAGTTGTTGTAGTATATGTAGGGGTTGAACACAAGAACTCTAGATATCACGCAATAGATTATATAGATTCGAATTAAGCTAAACCAAACAATGTAATTAAATACGAGTGCGTAAATTAAATAAGTTGTAAATCAATTGGAAAGAAGATAGGCTCAGGGTATTTCTCAGGAATTCAATGAATGTAGATAAACTAACTAACATGATTCAGATTTAGCGCGGTTCTTGAACTCAAATCACTAAGGTATAGCTAACCAACTCTCGTTGCGAAAACTATCTAAGTCTAAATCCTAAAATTCTAAATCTCTTTGCGAATCATAAAGTCTAAACCAGCTTTTAGTTCAAGTTTGATTTGTTCACAAAACAACTAAACCAAATCTCTTTGTGAATAGTTATTTTGATCACCATAAGTTCTATCAGGGAATTAATCGTACTCTCGTGCCTAATCAATTATCCTAAGATATAAGTTCTAGATTCGTCAACCTAGAATTAGCTATGAGAACAACCTATGGTGAAGAACTAATTCAGATGGTGAATCCTAATTAACTAATTAACCTAACATTCAGAGAAAACCCTTATGAGAACCTTGAACCTAACAAGGGATCTACTCAGGCATGGAGATTGAAACAAGCAACATGATTGAATAGATCATCAAATCAAATAAACAGAAGAGAGTAAAACAAGAGGTTCAGAATTGTCTCTCTCAGAAATCTCTCCAAAAACCAGAGTAGAATAAAGCTTAATCAAGTCTTTAATAAAGTGTAGCCTCAACAATGGCTGAAAAACCTAATTATAATGCTAAACCACGTTTTGGACTAAATTATAAATAATAAAATCTTCTGGGCAATTTTGCAATTCTTCAACTCTTCATAAAAGTCGCGACATGTGTCTTGCTGCAGTGAGTATCGATCGATACTAGGGTAGTATTGATCGATACTGAGGCTTCAAATCGACTTCTCAGCTACATGATCTCTGTTTTGCTCCAAAATGCTCCAAGGTGTGCATCGATCGATGCCAAGGGGTTCGATGCGAGACTTCCGAGGAGGAGGCGCATGGTAGGACACGACGCGAGCGGTAGTTCAGAGGATCACTGCTTCACCAGTATCAATTTCTACCTTTAGCTTTTATTTTCCTTTCTTTTATTTTTCTTGAGTCTGTTTTGCCTTCTTCCTAATTTATTTTCACACCGAGACGGTGTGAAGTAAGTCTGGGGGAGGGTCTTTGTCATTACTAACGCTATTTTCTTTCTTTTGTTTTTCTTTTTGAGTCATTTTGATGTTTTCTTTGAGTCATTATAATTTATTGAGTCAAAACTTGTTGAAGATTATGATCACGACCTTTGAATTTTTATGTGATTTGCATCTAAGTGATTATTGTTGCAGAGCTAGTTTTAGACCAGACTAATGCAAAATCTAAAGGCTGACCAGTTAATCAGAGGCATCCATGTTTCCAGAAAAATTTAAAAAACTTGAGCTAATTTATGCGCTCTTCCTTTTACCTCATCATCGTGATTTGTGTCTTCAGAGCTTGACTTCTCATTCGTATCTGACAAGACGACATGTGTGAATGTATGGTACTCCTTTCCCTTATTTAAAATAAAAAGCAGAAAAGATGAAATGATTTTCTTTCGAGTAAAGGGCTAGGAAAATTTCCATCGATCCCATTATTTTACTTCGAAAGAGATGATCACACTAAGGTTGGAAGCGAGGTTAGAAAAATTTCCAGAGATACCACTATTCGCCTACACCTTAGAATAAAAGGGTGGGACTAAAATGAACCGGGGATTCGGTGGCAAAAACCATCAATACTCGCGTTCCATCAGCCATTGACCCTACAAAAAGAAAATGAGAAAAGAATAAGTCTGGGGGAGGGAAAAAGTACCAAAGGTTGTGTTGTTGTCTTGTCACGATATCGAAAGGGAAAGATTTTAGAAGGTTCTTGGCACTATGATCCCTGATGAGACCCAACGATGATAGCTTTGGATTAGTCTGTTAAATAATGAGTTGAATCTGGGAGGCTGCAAATGCTTTCAGAGAAGTACATGGATGTTCGGTCTGGAGCTAGTTTGGCGATACGTGGATTACTAAGGTAGTGGTCATAGCAGACTTCTAAAGGAAATGTGAGTCTCCGTGTTTTTCAAACTTTTTCTTCTTGCTTAGTTTTCTGTTTGCTCGAGGACAAGCAAAATGCTAAGTCTAGGGTAATTGATATACTCAGTTTTTACCGTTTTCTAACACATGTTTTGGTGTTTCTTTTGAGTATTTTATAAAGTCAAAGCTCGTTTTTAGAGTCTTTTAGTCCTTTATTCAGTTATTTTAGGTAAAAAGGCGTTTAAGGAATAAATTGGAGTTACAGCTTCGTGGGGTCTCAAGAATTGGTAGAGACAATGGAGTGTTTTCAGAAGAACATACCTGGTGAAAGCGGAACAGTTTAGGAGGCGCCGGAGAAGCTGAAAAAGGGACAGATGCAAGGAATCAAGAACTGCATCAGACTCCACAGGTTTCTGAAAATCAGAAGGGAGGTAAAGAAGTTACCTGAAGTTACCAGATGCAGAGGAGTAGGTATATGTTTCATTGGAAGAGGCTGACAGGAAAGGAGTCGATATCAAAGAGTACTCAAGGGAATGGAGATATGGCAGAATCAGCTAAGAGTCATGAAACATACGGGGAATTGGTTACTTGCGTTAGTTTGGAGTTGAATCAGGAATCATTGGTTTCAGGTGGAGTGTACCTGGAAAAGGGATTCAACAATGTTGGTCGAGATTAGGAGTTCAGTCTCGGACAAAAAAAGAGACCATGCGTGAAGGAGAAGATTCAGATGAAGAAGGTTACCTGAAACTCATGGAAGCATGAGCGCCGGTGATAGCGCAAGAGGAGCAAAAGCTCAGCGTCAGAGTCAACGTCGGTCAACGTCGAAGTCAACTGTAGGGTGTTGACTGGATGGTTGGGCCAATGCTGGGCTCGTGAAGAGAAAGGTTGAAGGAATTGGGCTTCGACCTGTATCTGGCCCAAGAAGCATTTTTTGGTCAGGCCCAAGAAGAAAATTGACCATGCCCAAGAAGCAATTGTTGCCCACCCTAAACCTAAGCCCAAATCGGAAGACAAATCGCGTAAGAAGAAGGGAGCTCACCAGAAATATAGGCGGCGGTTTGTCGGAGAAGGCCAAGGATCGGCATCTCTCTCACCTTCAGAGCAGATGCAGAGGAACGCGTTTCTCACCAGAGAAGTCATGCATGAAAGGGAATCGCGAAGGAAAACAAGGTTGAGAGATTCGTGGCTTGGATTTCGTTTGAGCCCAAGGTCAAAATCGCAGAAGCATATCGACGGCAAAGAAGTGGTTCAACTCGGTTAGAGTCGCCAGTGGAGTTTGGTTGGGCTCGCCAGAGAAGACGGGTGACCGTCGGAGTAGCCAGTCGGTGGAGTTTGGAGTCGGCGGCTGCTGGTTTTCACGCGAAGGGCAAGAGGAGAAGACCGAGGATTAGGTTACCGCTTCAAGGATGTGTTTTGTCAAAAGGTGGAATTTTTGGATTTGGGCTGTTTGGTTTGACAAAAGAAAGCAAGGAGTTGGGCTTTCATGGGCCAGACGATTTTTGGTCTTAGAACAAGCAGATGCAGCCCAAGCAGAAGCAGAGACATTCACGCTAGAAATTCACGTTACATATGGTATTTGCACAGGACACTAAGCAGGGTATTCTATAAAGAGAAAAAGAACAGACAACTAAGCATGGGACAAGTCTAGAAAGAAGAGAAGAAAAACACAAGTACGTAGAGTGTTTTTATTTGGTCTTTAGAAGTAGACGTTGCAGTTGTAATTTCCCACATACTGCTTCTTGTTGTTGCAATACCTGTAACAAAGAGAGAAACACCACACAAAGATATTAGTGGTGTGTTCTAATGTAACCTCTTGAGATAGTGAAGGTTGGGAGCGAGAGTGTTCTCCCGAGACGTACCGGTTCGAGGCTGGGAACTCGGTGATCAAACCGTGTGTTCTTTCTTTAGCAAAGGTTTCCGCTAGCGTTTTACTCAACAGCATCCTTCTGCACCTCGTCGACTCGACGCTTGTTGCGACGGGCCTCGGATTCATAAGCAGCCGCCAAGTGTTGGCAACAGCCGGCAGTCTCGCCAACACTTGAGTCAGCAGACCCAACACTGCTTCCAGGCCCGCAGCAACATCGTTCCTATTAACCGCAGCAGGAGCAACGGCAACAGCAGCAGCATCGTTCAGATGCTCGGTATTCTCAGCATTTGCCGCATTGTTCAGATTCCCCATAGCTAGAATTTCTCCATTTCCAACCCGGCATTCCTTGCCACATTGTTTCCAGAGTTCTCACCATAGTCCTCACCAAAGTTCTCTTCCTCGCCTTGCCTTATGTGATTAGCTCTCGTGTTCATCTACATTGACGAGAACAGATAATACTAAGTTAGCCGGCAAGCTAACTTAGACTTTCAACCACGGAAAATCAGACTTACCGCGAGACAAGGCGTTGGAAGGATGGATGTACCCACTAACCCACTTATGCTAGACTATGTCCTAGAATCGACCACGCTCTGATACCAACTTGTAGCACCCTAACCCGGTTTTCGATTACAGCCGGATTAAGTTCTAACGTTTTACTTAACGGATTCGCGTTTTAGTTCTATCAGACAAGCTATTTATCGAGCATAAATAGATTTAAACAGAAACTTGAATTTATTCAACGAGGTTCTAGTACAAATGATAAGTTCGCTCAAAGGATATTACATCTTGTAACTAGACCGAACTACCCAACGTGACCATCCATCCGATCTGATCAGACATCACGACTACCATCGCGGCTATAAACAGATCTTGCATCCAAATTGGAGGCATAAGCAACATAATTGCTTAGTGAGAACGATCATCCCGTCTCACCGAGCTACAGTCAAGAAATCGCAACATACATCGATTACATAGCCAGACGTTGATCAACAGAGACTAACCGAGTATAATAACCCACGCGTTAGCCAGTTGTCAATGAATATGACAAACAATCGCAACCAGACACGTAATCAGATTATGGAATCTAAGCATGAAACGACCCTAGACATATAGCCACGGTCACGCACTCACTTTAGGAATCTTTTTCACAAATTCGGTACGGACTGACACCTTTTGCGCTTTGGATCGTTTGATCACCCACACTGATTTCCCATCGGATCAGCTCTCGGTACGGATCGGGTTCCCTATCGGCTAGAATCGGTTCTCTTGATTATAACAGACTTATCTCTCGCTTTTCTCTTGAATGGTATGTTAAAATAATGAATCAAGGCCGCGTATAAATAGCCAAGAAACAGCCGCCATGACGTCATCATGACGACTGCCAGCGCATGCTGTGACGCATGATGTGACGTCTACCAACGCACGTTGTGACTCACGCTGCCAGCGCACGAAATGACTCACGCAGTGACGTATAACAGCGCATGCAATGACTCACGCCGAGAACAGTGCACATGCCGACATGCCTCCATCGATCGATCGATTCTTCGACCAGATCGGTCGATTCCTCCGATAAACCATCAGATGCTTTTAGCTCGACAAAAACTTGACAAGCTCGGCGAAGATCAGTTTCGGCTCGGTAATCACCCGAAACTTAGTTTTCCTCGAACATTCGGGTGTTACAAAATGCCTAAACTCTTTTCAAAAGTAAGATATTTAATTATTTAATAAAATAAATAGTTTTGTTTTCACAATCTAAAAAAAAAAAAACCCTAGTCGAATTAAAAAAGGAAGTGTGTCATAAATACTCTTTAAAAAAAAAGCATTGGTCTCAATTGATTTGGACCAATTTTACCCCCACGTCCAAATAATGTATGAGGAACAATTAAAAAGAAAAAATTTGTATTTGTATTTGTATTTCGTGTTTGCCTAATCAATTTTCGCCCTAGTCCTCTCCTCAGTGCGTGTTTCCTAAAAGTTTTTCTGGGTGGCGAGAAGGGGTTTCGTCTCCTATACCATTATGAGAAAGAAAAAAAACCATCACTATCCTAACCTAATCTCAATACCCTTCTCTTGTGTGAAATGACAAATTTGCCCTATCCTCCAATTCCCCATCTCGTACGTATCCTCTCGTTTCTATTGGCAAAAGAAAAAGAAAAAAAAATAAATACAGGAATCCATCCAGCTCCGACGTCGGCGCCGTCGCGTCTCCGCCAGCAGTCATTGCCTGTCATTGCCTCCGTCGCAAGTCCGTCAATCTCCAGCGAGGTTTGTGCTTCTCCGTCGATCTTCATTGAGCTCCATTGAGCTCCATTGGGTTTAGGGATTGGATTGGTAGATTCAATTGATGAGTTTGTTGTTTAGCCAATGATTCAGAGTCGATTAGGACTTTAAATTGAATAGAAATGCATTTTAGAGGTAGAGTCGTTGTGGATTGTATGTAGATTGGAACCCGAAATGGAATAAAATTTGTGTTCCTGCGCGAGGAGAACTAGGGACAACTAGTAGAACTGGCGAACGTAGTATAACTAGTAAAACTGGTATCATTGAGAATAATCATTTATTAATTAAAAATGGTGCAACAAGTATAATTGAGGACAACTGCGTATAACTGTGGACAACTAAAGTATACATGGGAACAACTAGTGTAAAACTAGGTACAACTATAAGTATATATTGAGTTGTTTGGTGTTTTTTTCGCAGGATAGAATGAGCAACAGCGTCTGCATCTATTATAAATGTCAGGGGCGCATTTATAGTGTAGTGTTGAAAGAGGAGATAACTTTGGAGAAGGTAGAAGGTAGAAGGTAGGCTATACAAGAAGCATGCGTTAGATGAAAGTAAGGTTAGATTGGAATTGAGTTACTTTCCTATGGTGGTTGGATGTGAAGAACATTTGAGTATTTCTGATGATGAAGATCTTGCTGGTTATGTAATGACCGTTGATAAAGAGAACCGTAGACCTGTTTTGAATGTGGAGGTCATGACTAGACCGGAGTTGCCCTCGCAACAGTCGAGAGCGGGGAAAAGCTCGTATGGTATTAACTATGACCATCGAAGTGATGATGAAATAGGACCTAATGCCTTGACGTTGTACGTAGACAACGGACAAGCAAATGAAGAAGAGGAGGTGAGAGAGGATGATGATGATGTATTGGAGGATAACAGTATGGATACATCGGGTATGCGTGATGAATATTATGAGGAAGCACCCGTTGTTGAAGGTAGTCAGTTTGTAGCTCCATGGGAAGACGGTTTTGGTGTGAGTGTGCGTCAAGAATTCCGAGATAAGAAGGCGGTTATAGAGTTGGTCCAGAAATTGTCATTTCTTAACTCTTTTGATTATGTTATAAAACATTATGATAGAACGCGGTGGGTGGTTAAATGTTCTATACGAATATGTAGTTAGGGTCTACGAGCAGCAAGGATTGATAACACGGATATGTTCTCGATTAGAACGTACACGAAGATGCACACATGCAACCGGGCTGATCAGAGTGCAAGCGTTGATAAGAGGAGAGGCTCATCACAGCTAGTTTCATCTTTTTTTAGTGAGAAATATCCCGGGAAACTCGAAACTCCAAGGCCTAATGTCATCAGGGAACTAGTTAAGCAAGAATATGGTGTAGAAATATCATACTCGACGGCGTTGAGAGAGAAAAATCAAGCGGTTTGTGATTTGCGTGGTAGTCCGGAAGATGGGTACAAGATGTTGTATAGTTATTTGTACGTGTTAGAGGAGGTCAATCCTGGAACGATAACTAGTGTGGAACTGGATGAGGCGGAAAAATTCAAGTATCTATTCATAGCTTTGGGAGCTAGCATTGAAGGGTTTGCATGCATGAGGAAAGTGATAATTGTGGATGCACCTTTCTTGAAGAACGGATATCGTGGAGTACTAGTTTTCGCCATTGCTCAAGATCCTAATCGTCACATTTATCCCATAGCGTTCGGTGTACTCGACGGTGAGAACAATGCGAGTTGGACATGGTTTTTCGAGATGTTGAAAAGCGTTTTAGGCAACCTAGGGGACTCCTCTGAATTGGTATTTGTGAGTGATAGAAATCCAAGTCTCATCAACGCAATAGCAAACGTATTCCCACAAGCTCGGCATGGGTATTGTTTATGGCATTTGGCCCAAAACGTGAAAGGTAATGCTTCTAATGCAAACAAATCCGTAGTGGCTTTCAGATTCCAGGAGTGCGGCTGGGCTCACACAGAGGCTGAGTTCTACAGTCGTTACAACATGTTTAAGAGGAGATTTCCTTCCGCGGCGAAGTATGTGGAGGAAAGCACCGTGAAGGAAAAATGGTCAAGATGTTTTTTTCCCGGTGCCCAATACAACCTAGACACGAGCAATTCTGCGGAATCTTTGAACAACACTTTTAACAACGCGAGGAAGTACTCCTTAATACCCATGCTGGATACTATCATTGCAAAGTTTTCTAATTGGTTTAATGAGCATAGGAAAGAGGCTGTGTCAGGACATGTTGATAACAAACTGGTGCCTTTGGTTGAGAACTTCTTGCATGATAAATGGGCTACTGCTAAGAAATTAACCGTGAGGGAGGTAAACAGTTACGAGCTCGAATACGAAGTCGTTGATATTGATACTAAGGTTTATTTGGTGAACTTGGAAAGGAAGAGTTGCTCTTGTAGGTTCTTCGATATTCAGAAGTATACTTGTCTCCACGCACTAGCAGCATACATCTCATTCAGAAAAAATGGTGGTGGAGTTAGTTGTCGTGATACCCAAATAGAAGTCCATGAGTTGTGTTCGAAATATTATTGGACGGAGTTGTGGGCATTGGCTTATCATAGGTCCATTTATGTTGTCCCGGATATGTCTGCATGGATTGTCCCCGATTACATCAAAGAGAAGCAAATCCTACCTCCGGATCGCAAGATAAAAAAGGGTAGAAGGAGAGTGACGAGGTTTCCATCAGCAGGAGAAAGGCGTCGTCGAAGGACACCGAATAAAAGGCGTCGAAGAACACTACCCTGGATTTTATTTGGAGATAAGAACTTGTGATTTTTGTTAGCTTTTGTTCTGTAAAACAACTCAATACAACTGGTATTTCATTATGTAAAACTACTTATGTCTTGAAAATTGATTATGTTCTGTTAGAAACAACTAGGTATAACTCAGTATCACTATACTTTATCTACAAGGTGCACGTACTTTAACTAGGCTTGTTTGTATGCATAAAATATTTGAAATGATATTTGGTGTCGAATAAAATGTTATAACATCAAGAGAGTAGCATTAAAAAGGGAAAATATTAAATTCCCATCTTTTTATGAGTTGTTGTGGAAACAATTACACAACATTGTCCTTGTAGTTTTAAAAGCATTTACATAGTAATAGCCAGTTTAGGGAAACCTACTAACCTAAATACTGATTTGACACAAATGACTGCATAAAACAATCAGAACTATATGTCTAAGCACTTATCTATTCTGTAAAACTAGTAAAACATATCTTAAGGGCAAGTAATACTAGATAAACATAAAACCAGCAAAAGTACAACTATGACCAACTATGAACCAAACTCGTACAACTAGTATACTCTGGACAACTATGCCCAAATTTTTAGAAGGAAATTTGAAATTCATTTGGCGCCGAATTCAAATTTATCGAAAATTTCAAAATAAAAAATCCAAATTTTTTGCAAAACTTTCTTTTGTTTTATCTCCTCCAAACAACCTTTTCCAATTATCCTCCCATTTAGCAACTCTCTCTCTTCTCTCTCTCTCTCTTCTCTCTCTCTCCTTTTCTCTTCCTTCCTTCACGAGAATCTGAAATCGAAATGGAGGAAAGTAGCTATCACTGGACGGACAACTTCTGCGTTGAACCATACGAGGAGGAGAGGAGGCGCAGTAAGGAGATGAAGCGGATGAATGAGCATTTCGACATGCTTGGCTTCATCGCCGACGCCCAATATGGGATTCCAACCAAATGCCCATGTGGTGGACAAATCAAGCAAGATGTCTCCACACAGCCAAAGTTTCGGAATGATTTCGACACTTTACCGGGCAGTAGGTACTTCACCTGCAACGAATTTAAGGTAAAATTTCATTTCTAGGTTTTTTCTGGGTAATACTAGTTAAACTAGGTAAAACTATTTGAATGTTCTTCGATGGATAACTAGTAAAACTAGGTAAAACTATTTGAATGTTCATTGCTAGGATGATGGACTCCACTTTCGCCAGCCGTGGGTTTTTGGTGTCGAGCAAGAGATTTCGAAGCTAATTCGGAAGGTTGAAGAGCAGAGCGAGAAGATTGAAGAAATGCAAAAGAAGATTGAAGAAATGCAAAAGGAGATTTAAGTAGTTGTTTAAGACCTTTTATCTAAAATGTTGTATAAGACATATTATGTAAAACTTCCTTTCAATTTTCTTTAAGACTAATGCACCTGTTTGCTCAGCTAATCTTATCAATGGCTTTGTTTCTTATCTTGTATGTTTCTTATCTTATCAACGGGTTTGTACGTAGTTGTACGTAGTTATACCAACATATTTTTACCAAGTATTACCAACATAGTTTTACAAAGTTTTCCTATTTTTACCAATTATTACTAATATATCTGAATTCGAATGCAAAGTCATACCAAAGCCCCAACGAATATCAACATAAGTTCTACAAACCACCACAAAAGTTTAAACCAACACCAAGTTCTATGTCCAAACAAACCCAACAAATAACCGAGAAATAAGTTCAACAAACAACCAAAAGGGAGAGAAACAACCAACATCTATCCATTCCTCGCTCTCTCCTCTTCCATAGATGCTTCCACCGCAGCCAATCTTGCATCAAATCCATTCACCTTCTCCTGAATCTCTTTTATGCTCTTCAAGATCTCGGCCAATTCGGTTGGAGGTGTTTGCACCGGTGGAGCCTCTATTCGTTCCATCTCCTTATCCTTTTTGGCACGCGCAGCAACGTCTTGATCAAACAGGTCTTCAAAGAAGATAGTGTAACCTTTGGCCAGACGCTTGGTCCAACTATCAACCACGAGATCATCTTCATCACGATCGTCGTCTTCCTCTAAGATTTGAGCCAATAGATTCTTTTCCTCTTTCAGACTGATTAAAACGAGGCTGTCAATGTCCTGCTGTGACAGAATCAAATAAATGTTACCAACTTAAAAAAACCACAACATATAACCATTTACCAAGTTTAGATGCAAGGTACAACTTACCTGAGTTGTACCAAGTTCTTCATTGATTGCCTCAATCGAAAAGCCTTTCATATCTCCTTTCTTGAACTTCGACTTGCACATCCTCGGACACATCAAGTCTGCTCCTGGGACACTCTCCCTAAATCGCTTTCCCAATTGAGGAATTGCCTCAAACGCTAGTAGCTACAAAACAATTCTGAGTTGTAAGACTTACTTTCAATTAAAGAAACATCAACATTCTCATAATCATTGTACTTACCTCCAAAGGAATACAGAATCCAGGAATGGGCCACTGTGTCCCTGCCTTCACCCCCCCTTTGGCTTGAAAATGTTCCACCGTGTGCATGATCTCCTTCACCATGAAGTCGTAAGAAAATCTCCCCCAAGGAAATGTCCTACAATAGTCAAGATCATCCACAACCCTTTTAAACACTTCCAAAACGTCGGGTGCACCATCTCCAGTCTTCGTTTGTGCACAAACTATACTCGAAAGGAAGAACAACACAACCATCTTCAATCTGTCATTATCAGCTCCCATTTCTTCAAGCTTTACTTTCACATCTTCCTGCCTCACCGTTCCCATACCGAAATGACGCGTGATGAAATTCATATTACCCTTTTCCTTATATCCAAGAGGATAGTTTCGGCAGTTCAAACCCGAGATCAACACGTGTTCCCTGAGGCCATAACGCACAGGAACTCCATTTACAACGAACCAAACTTCTTTCCTCTTCAGGATCTCGGCTGTTCGCAACACGAGCATCCACATGCCCTGAACCTTGTGGTTATGGTCCTTAGGCATGTGGAACAGGTGTTTGAACTGAGGATGCGAGACAAACCATTCCCTCTCAGCATCAGTCAGGGGCGGGTTCAGGCCGTCAAGCGTTTTGAACACGTCTTTGAGATAGCACCGTGTCCCTACCTTCACATGATTCTGATAGCTGCTAGTAGGGAGGTACAAACTCTTTGGTTTTAGTGCCATGAACCTCTGCTCAATCTGCAAAATAACAATCAACTTCACTCAGTTATACAAGAATTATGCCATACAGCAGTTTTCCTAGTTGTACTACTATAGTTTTACCAAGTTCTACAGCTACAGTTTTACCAAGTTTTCCAAAGTTATACTACTATAGTTTTACTAAGTATTCCCCAGTAATCCTATTTATCACAAGTATCACGAATATACCAAGTAGAGTTACCAAGTATTCCCTAGTTGTCCTATTCCTCCCAGTATTACTAGTTTTCCCTACACATTATTCTCTATTTCTATTAGTTTTCCCTATTGCTTCTTACCTCACTCTCCGATTCATATTCGGATTCGGTTCCGAGTCATTGGCTATCTCCTTGCCCTTGGCTGATGCCTCTCCTTCTTCTTCGTCTTCTTCACCGTTTTCTTCTTCTTCTTCAGACTCCTTCTCTTCTTCATCCTGATTCGTACCACCACTCGTAACGCCCACCAGAGGAAGCGAAGATGAAGCATTCACCACCGGAGGAACCGAAGGAACCACCGGAGTAAAAGCTTCGACCACCGTCTCCGGAACCGAAGATGAACCTTCCACCGCCGTCGGAACCACCGTCTCTGCCGCCTGCGAATCCCCTACTTCTTTTGGGCCGATCTTCATCTTCTTTGCCGCCCTCTTTTCTTCACCGGGATTCTTCTTCTTCTTCGCACAAACCTTCACTTTCGCCGGATTCTCGTCCTTCTTCGGATTCTCCGTCACTTTCGCCTCCTTTGCGCCGCTATTAGGGTTTCTACTCTTGTACCGTCGTGTTTGAGCCACCATTGTCGAGTGAAGGAGGGGAATGCGGGGAGGGGAATTTGGGGAGAATTCCTCAGTTTTCCCGAGTTTTGCGGTTTTGGGAAATCACTCGAGAAACGGATTCAATTTAGGAATTTTGAAAACAAAAAAACCAAGATTCTCGGGTGTAATCGGGTCAAATCCGCATCTCTCGGGTCACACCAGGTAGAGAATGTAAATATCATGATTTTGGTCTGGTTTTTTTGTAACTTACTCATTTTTTTATTTAAAAATAATGTTAAATAAATTTACAGATAGAACGGAGAGATTTGAGATTAAAATGTCAGCAGACTGCTATCAGAGAAGAAAATCCGTGGCGAGAAACCAAGAGAAAATCTCGTGACCCTGTTCTCTCGGGAGCGCACACAATCTCTCCTTTTCATTCTTCTTCTTCCTCTTCCTCCTCCATCGATGTAAAAAGAAGATACCCTTCTTTCGAGCTTTTCGTAGGGCCTAGTGGATAGCGAGCTTTGCCCCCCAACAGCGATCGAGGGAATTTATGAGCACGAAATCTCGATTCCCCATACACGTAGGCCTCTCTTCTCTTTCATGTTCCTTTGTTCCTTTCATATTCAATTCTTCGATTTTCTGGGTCCCCTTTTGCCTGTTTTTCTCTGTCTCCTTCTGGAACATTACAGTTTCGTTATATACAACTCACAATCGTTATGGTCTTTTTCAGTTTCTGGGTTTCGAAAATTGAATAACGCCTCTCTCTTCAGTCCTATTTTCATTTCCAAAGCTGTGATTTTTTTTTTTTTAGTTCCGTCTATATTTTGATTCGTTTCCTCGTTTTGCTAATCATCAGTAGGTTTGGAATCGGGTCCTAATGCAAATGTATCCTATTTCGAAGCTGGCTCTGGGGTTAATACTTCTCGGCTCAGGTTTGTAGAATGGTTTATGGAGATTTGATTGATTCATACTCTACGAAACTGGACTTGTCTGATGTGTTTTTTTACTGGCAAATTATATCAGTTCTTGCCTCCTTTGCGGAACTTGATTCTGGTCATTGCGAAAGAGTTGTGAAAAAGTGGGCTGATACTTCTTCTTCTCGTGAAGAACATCCCAACAAAGACAAACGCTCTCTTCAGGATTTGCTCTTCTTTCTCCATGTTCCCCGAACTGGAGGCAGGACATATTTTCATTGGTGATTTCCCTTACCAAATGTTTTTGGTGTATTGAAAAGACTTCTTTTGATCGGCGTGGCTAATGCTTTGTTATCCTCTTGTAGTTTCTTGAGGAAATTGTATGATAACTCTGAGGAATGTCCTCGATCTTACGACAAGCTCCATTTCGATCCAAGGTATCTTCCTCTGGTCTGTATCCTCTCTTCTGTCATTAACTTCGTGTCTTCATTTGATGCCAATATATCCTATGGCTTGTGGAAGATGACTAATAATGAAGCTTTACAGAATCTTGTTTGTACACTATATGGATTGATAACTTGACTTTTAGATAGCTTAGACAGACATGAGATCAGTAGATAGTTGTAAACCTTTCCAACATTTTCCTCCTTTTGGCACAGCAGTTACCCCAAATTTTTGTTCCCCTGTAAATATTTAGGAAGGAAAAGTGCAAGTTATTGGCCACACATGATGATTATAGTTTGATGGCAAAGCTTCCAAAGGAGAGAACTTCAGTGATGACAATAGTCCGGGATCCTGTTGCGCGTGTGTTGAGCACTTATGAATTTTCAGTAGAGGTAGCTGCTAGGTTTTTGGTGCATCCCAATTTAACTTCTGCAACAAGGATGTCTGGCCGCATTCGCAAGAATAATGTAATAAGCACGCTAGACATATGGCCATGGAAATACCTAGTTCCATGGATGAGAGAAGACCTGTTTGCTCGGGTATGTCGACCAATCCCATTCGTCTTCTTTGACCAATCTCGGTCGTCTTATTTTGTTGCATACATATATTGCCTTTAAGCTCATACGTGATAAGAGCAACATAAAACTATCGACTTAAGCTTGTCACTCATGCTTGGTCTTTCTTAGCGAGATGCACGAAAAGTTAAGGGCGTAGTTATCATTGAGGATGATAACCCGTATGACATGGAGGAGATGCTTATGCCATTGCACAAATATCTCGACACGCCTACTGCTCATGATATAATCCACAATGGAGCGACATTTCAGGTACTTTTCATGTTCTTTGTTTTGCTTTTTTAAGTAATTGATTAGAGATCTCCAGAGCATTTTCATTTTATTTCACAGATTGCAGGATTGACAAATAACTCCCATTTATCAGAAGCACATGAGGTTCGGCATTGTGTGCAGAAGTATAAAAGCCTTGGTGAGCCTGTTCTCCAAGTCGCCAAGGTAGTTACACTTGTTCTTCATCATAATGCACTGTGTCTTGTTATTGTTCTCGTAAAATCAGCAGATCCTTAAGCCTTCTTGTCTTGCAGAGAAGATTGGACAGCATGTTGTATGTTGGACTGACAGAGGAGCACAGGGAATCTGCATCACTTTTTGCCAATGTAGTGGGTTCTCAGGTGCTTTCTCAAGTGGTTATGTCAAATGTAACTGCAAAAACCAAAAGTACTGAATCAGGTTGGTGTAAGTTTCTCACCTTTCAGTTTTCTTTATACACTGCTGTTCTGTCTGAGGAGAACCTAGAGGAACTTAGAGTCATGGTAATGGATCATTCTGTAGTTACAGTGTACTTTTTGTTCGGAGTACTGCTCTTGGATGTATGATTAAGGTGTTGAGTAGAGATGGTTTTTAGTTTTACTATAGTTTTTGGCTTTTAAAAGTTCAGAACTCATTATATCATTCATTCAAGTGTTCGTAAGATTTGATTTTCTAATAGCTAGAAAGTTATTTTTCCTTATGTTTACCATTTTAATAGAGAAGCTAAAAGATGTATGATTTTCTCCAAAAAACCAAAAAGATGAGAAACTTTTAGCAAACACTCGAAAAAAATATTTCCATTCAAGAGCTAAATCTTGATTGTCCCTTATCCTCGACACTGTTTATATCTACACAATTTTAATAGAAGATACTAGTTTTCTGTTATCGGGGATTATCGTATAAGTTTTGATCATCTCGTATCGTGAAGATTCATATGTTCTTTATCTTTCATTGTCGCATAATTTTTACATATAAAGGTTCTCTTGATACATCTAATGTCGGGTTCCTGTGTTTGCTATATCTAATGTCGGGCTTAAAAACTTGTACTTGCAATCACAAAAATTCTCAACTTTATTTTCTTGATGCTCCAGAAGCAAGTGTTACCGTTTCAGGATCGGGGTCAGACAAGAGTGAAATTCAGGTAAAGTCCTGCTCCTGATGGTAATATTTGTTTTGTTCGGCTGTAAATTGTAATTTTCTTGCTAAAAACGACTTTGACATTGCAGAATGGTACATCTGAAGTTGCATCGAATAAGATAGAAGCTAAGAGTGGAAATGTAAGTAAAATTTCTTTTAGCGTTTATGTATGATCAACTTGTGAAATGGTGTGATTTTATGTCTATTGAATACACTTCAGATGACGGTAAAAACCCTTATGGAAGTCTATGAAGGCTGCATTACTCATCTACGGAAGTCCCAAGGAACCAGACGGGTCAACTCCTTGAAGAGAATTTCGCCAGCTAATTTTACCAGAGGGGTAAAAATATTTTTGTGCATGATTCAAACCAGCAAAGTAAATGAGAGAAGGCCTGAATTATTAATCTCTTGGTAATGCATATTACAGACGCGCACAAGAGTTCCTAACGAGGTCATTCAGCAGATCAAATTGCTAAACAATCTAGATGTGGAGCTTTACAAGTATGCAAAAGAAATCTTTGCCAAAGAACATGAACTAGTGTCGAAAAAAATGGTTTCAAATGTGAGTCCCTCTGTTTGATACAAAGATTAAAACTTTGTCTTTGCATTTCGCCATTTGTTATCCTAAAAGACTTGCAAAGAAACTTCCTCAAAGTTTCTCATTCACAATGTGTATGCGTGCAGTCTAAGAGAAGCATTGTTGATCTGCAGAATGAGTTAAGGAGCGTTTTGGGAGAAATGGATGATGAGAAGCTGTGGAAGTTCGTATCAGTGGCATTGATGCTTTTATTGCTCTTCCTCTTGTTTCTATTTGTAAACGCTAGAAGAAGAAGAACCTCTAAGGTTAAGATTTGATCCTACTCACTTACTTTGGGCCAAATCAGCAATTTGGAGTAGCTTTTGGGTCCAGTTGTAATATTCTCTTCTTTTCTTTTCGACTTTTCGTGGAAAAGAAAAAGTTTTGGGTGTTGCCTCCTTACAGGTGAAAAAGGAAAATTCAGAAGTCTTCTTTCTGTTAAAAGGCTAAAAAAAAAAATATAGACAAAACTGCTGCTGTTTATTATAAAGAATTAAAACCCTTTTTTTTTTTTTGAGAAAATAGTATACTTATTTATGGTCTGCGTAGAAATGCATGATATTTGTTTTTATCGACGAAGCAGAGTTAGTGAGTTATACAACATGCGAAAGATTGATAAGAAGGAAAGCAACAAAAAAATCAAGATGTAAAGGAAAATAAAATATGATGATTGTATACTTAAGTCGTATGATATGATTTAAAATAATTGATACGAAGAAGAACACATCATGTGGAAGATGGAAGCAAAGAGTTAGGCAAGGGACCCACTTTCATATAATTATCAAATTTCGGTTCTCGTCTCGTAATCGTCGGTGATCTCTCCATTTCACTTTGACAAACTATAATCCTCCTCCAACTTATTTGTTTGCTAAATAAATTAACATCATTCCTTAATAATCAATCCCTTACAAAAATAAAAATAATAATAGATCGGATCTACGAACCATCCTTCTTCAGAGTTTTGTCACCTGATTTCGCATGTGCTATGCTATTTTGTTTTTCTTCTAATTATTCCACGCAATCATTTTCTATGATCTATATTTTATTTCAACCATCCTCTTTTTTCGTTTATGTCAATATACTATTACGGAATTACCACCACATTCAATTTGGTAATTTGTTTTTTTTATCTTTGACCCAAAATAACAAAATTTGTTCTTATCTTTTGATTATCGACTGACATATATTCCTCGTCCAGTCAGATCAATATTTGACTGATATTATTTTCATTTACTTACCCTATATATGTTATTCAAATATCCATGTAAATATCTTTATTTATTTACTGCGGAAGAGGGTTTTTGTTTGGGATGCAACGTTTGTATTGAATTGTTCAGTTTATTGATTTGTAAGAACAAACAAAAAAGAAAAGAAAATCGTATTTATTGAGTTACCCAATGTTTTAGTAAAGACGCGTTGATACATATTTTCTTTCTTTGTATATCTCCTCCCAAAATAAATATTGATTACGGGTTTTCTTTAAAGTTAAGAAATGTTAGAGATGAAAAGCAGTTTCATTATTTTCTTTTTTTATAATCTCAAAAGGAAGAAACCTACGAGACATTGAAAACTCCATCCACCTTTCTCCCTCCTTGTCTCTCTCTCCCAAATTTGAACCTGCAAATCCCTAAATCCCCAATTTCGTTCGAATCGTACGACTCTCTCTGTCGTCGTCAATTATACTGGAAGGTTCGTGCGTCTCTCTCTCTCTCAACGTTTCTTTTCTTGAGGTGGAGAACTCTTTCTGTGTTGCATTTCCTGTGGCGTTATTTGTGTTTTTTTCTTTAATCTTTGTTGCTTTGTTCTGTGTGGGAAAATGCGACCGACACTTGTTCTTCGTGAAGTGATGAAAGAATTTCAATCTTCCCTTACCTCTTAAAATGTCGCCATTGTATGTACAAGGAAATCACAGCTTCTGTCTCTTTGTTGGCTGAAATTGCTTTAGTACGACTCTGTCTTAGTCAGTGTATTTGAGTGAAACCTCACGGAATTGGATTCTAAGGCAGTTAACATGGATATTGATCTATAAATAATACTTTTATCGGGTTTTTAACTTGGAATCTTAGCTGTTTTTGTAATCCTGCCTTTGCCACATATAATAATTGTTCATATCTGATTACATTTCCAACAGTAGGTAGCATGAATTGGCTACCTGAGGAGGACTTCAAAGGTCTCTCGGATGATTTCTTTGATGATTTCATCAACCACATGGATTTTCCACTAGAAGACAACGGTGAGGGAGATTGGGATGCCAAATTTCAAGACCTCGAGCCTCCTCCCATGGATATGTTCCCGAGTTTACCCGCAGAGTTAACCTCCTGTCGCATTGGCCGTGTGGGGAGTCAGAAGACCCTACCTATTTTGGTGAGTTTTTAAATGCATATTACTTGTTACCATTATTCTCTTAGGTTTGATAGCTCTTCTTACCCCATTAGACTTAAAAATAAGTGAGAACATCATCATATTTGCATCTCACTTGATAGATTATCACCACCACAATATAACATATTGCCCTTTTTCGGTGATACCTTTTAACCGCATTAGGTTAGAAAAGTGAGTAAAAAATAATCATGCGTTGATACTTCATGTATGAATATTACTTGATATATTTTCATCACAATCAAATCTCGCATGTGCAAAATTGTTTGTTATACTGTAGTATAATGATAATGATTTTGGGGTTCAAGCCTCGACAGATGTTTTACTGCATTAGATAGATCATACAATCCGAACACGCATTTGTTATTTGATAACGACTTGGTGGTATAATATAACATTATTAGTTTTTTGGCGATCACGTTTGTTGCTTTCTTTCTTACTGAGTTAGTTCAGAAAATTGTGTGAAAAAGAATCATTATATAGTGCAACCAAGACTGAGGAGGATAAGGTCTAATATTCTTTTATGAGTGCAGAAACAGTCCAGTTCTTCTGGAGCCTTATCCGGTATAAATAGCGCTCTCCACCAATCTTCATCACCTCCTGATATCAAAGTCTCAAAGCTATTTCAGTCTTCAAGCCCAGTGTCAGTTCTTGAGAGCAGTGACGGTTCTTTCTCGCCCCAGAACTCCAGATCTCAGAGATTGACTTTCACTGTGAAAGGCATGAGAAGCAAGCGCAAACGCCCCACAACACTGAGATTTAGATACCTTTACCCGTTTGAACCCAGTAATCCTAAAAAGTTAACTTTGGGTGAATCAGAATCCGAGACTTACTGTTCTTCTGAGCAACATGCCAAGAAGAAACGCAAGATTCTCCCGACCAGCCACACAGTGTCTTCCAATGCAGAGGCAAGTAACTCTGACGGGATGGTCCGGAAATGCACTCATTGTGAGACAACCAAGACTCCGCAGTGGAGGGAAGGACCCAATGGACCAAAGACCCTCTGCAACGCTTGCGGGGTCCGGTTCAGATCTGGCCGTCTAGTTCCAGAATACAGACCAGTCTCAAGCCCCACCTTCATCCCATCTGTGCATTCAAACTCACACAGGAAGATCATAGAGATGAGGAGGAAGGACGACGGTCAGTTTGACCACCAGCATTATTCACGCGGTGAGAGCATAAAGACAAGAGGGAAGGGCAGTTTTGAGTTTAGTCTCTGAAACTGTGATGATCCGCAGAAATGGGAACTCGGTGGAGGAAGATGGTATAAAAGTAGGGGTTAGTGACTGTTTTAAAATCGGATGAAGAGAGTTTAGGGGTTTAGTTGAAGTTAGGTCTATTACATAGTGTTGTACTGTTGTTTTATTAAGTGTCTTATGTGGTCTCCCATTTTGCGAGCAATATGTTTGCAGAAGATGATGTTTGGCTGACATTTATGTATGAGAGGAAGACAGGTGATGGGTCATTAATGGGCCGTTAAAACTAATGACGCTAACGGGCCCCTAATATGCCACTAACGGGTAATTAATGGGCCGTTAAAGGGCCATCAATGGGTCATTAATGGGCCGAAAATAGACGTACAATGAAATGAGCCACTAATGGGTCACTAACGGGCCATCAATGAGCCGCTAATGGGCCATTAATGGGTCACTCACGAGTACTGGGTCGAAAATGGACATAATAGGGTCATTAATGAGCCACTAATGGGCCGATAACAGGTTGTTAATGGACCATTTAAATATTACTAATGGGCCACTAATGGGCCGATAACGGGTCGTTAATGGACTACTAAAATTTCATTAATGGGCCACTAATGGGCCGAAAATGGACATACAATGGGTCATTAATGAGCCACTAATGGGCTGATAACGGGTCGTTAATGGACCATTAAAATGTCACTAATGGGCCACTAATGGGCCACTAATGGGCCACTAACGGGTCGTGAATGGACCATTAAAATGTCAATAATAGGCCACTAACGGGCCACTAATGAGTCGCAAATGGTCCATTAAGGGCCACCAACGTGTCACTAATGAAATACTGATCTAAAAAGAAAGCCCACTCTATTTTATATATATAGATATGTAGGACCGCCCCGGTTGACATTGATATTACTTTCTTTTTTTTCCGTTTGTTACAAATTGACATTGATGTTCATCAAACGAAACTAAAGCGCGAAAGAGTTTATATATAGCAAAAGGAACAAGAGAAACTTCGATGGTACAAATGAGAAAAAAAAATAACAGGAGCTTTTTTTTTTCAGAGACAAAGAGACTCTCTTACACCATATTTCAACTAGAAACAAGTTTTCGTACATAACTCTCTGATACAAAATCACAATGTACAAGATAACTGACTTTTGAGGCTACTTCTCTTCACTCCAAAACTCCAACTTCCTGATCTACTTTCCAGTAGTTGTTATCATTGAACTCCTTCACTCCCGAACTTTCGTCCGCCTTTTGGTCCTCAACTATCTCCATGTTCCTCTTCATCGCTCCAGCTTCCCCAACTATCCCTTCTTTCATCGCTTGCTCCATCGCTTTCTCTGTGCCTTCTGCTTCCACTCCCACAAACTCCACATCCTTCTCGAACAGCGATCTTTCTGTAGGGGACGACCCGTTTGGAAACACGGGTTCGGTTTTTACCTCAAGCATTGCTATGTCGAGGTTCATCATGGTCTTGCTGTCATCATCATCGTTATCAATGAATGGGTTCAGACCAGTGCCACTTGCTTGCATATCAGATGATGGTTCGCCCCACCCAACCCATTCGGGTGGCTGTTCAGCAAAAGCTTCTTCAGTTTTCTCCGACGTGTTGAAGTCGAAGAACCCCATTGGACTCTCCATCTGGAAGTTGGTTTCGGTTGTGTTCATCGCGTTGTCTTTTGGATTTCCGGTTAGATCTTCGTCTTCTTCTCCAACCACAACCTCGTCGTTGTCACTGCTGCTAGTATTGGCATTAAAGGTTCTGTTCAATTCCACGTCCTCTATCGTATTGGAACCTGCTGTATCAGTGGGTGTGCTGCCGAATCTGTCGTCTTGGAATGTGAACCAATTCGAATTTGTAAACAAGCTGCATCAAAGTGATGGGAAAGATTTAAGTCATTTATTTACAGAGAATGTCGTAACTCTATTAGAAAAATGCAATAACTGGAGTTAAAGTAAGGATATGAGGACACCAGTATCAGTAGATAAAAGAACAGAAAACTCACCTTCCTTGGTCATCCCCTAGTCTTAAAGATGAAATTACTACTTCAGCAGATTCATCGTCAAAGTAAACCTCCTGTACACATGCCAATTTTCAAGAGCAACAAAAAAAGTTATCAGCTTACATCCTCATATGTATCATAGTGTGATAGAAGATGCACCATAGTTTCCTCGATTTTCCAAAAAAAAAAAAAAAAAAAAAAAGGGAGGAGAAAGTGTGCACTTGCCTCATCGTCTCTATCGAGAGCATTGTGGTCCTGAACAAAGAAGATAAAAAGATGATTAATTCAGTACCAGGTAAATCGTTCATACATGAGGAAAAAAGCACTAGGATGAGATTATACCTCTTCATTATCATCATTTCCATACATTTTGTATCTAAATGCTTGGCTTAAATTATTGGCCAGAGCTGCAACATCGTAATCCCTGTCTTCCTCATCGCTATCTCTTGTCCTATCTTGTACTGTAGTTGGGCGCCTACGTGTAGCAATGGGTTTAGGAATACTTATAAGCAAGGTGAAAATAAAATCTAAACCACCAGGACCAGCTCATGATGCATCTACTGCGTGGCCTCATCATGAGAAGCAATAACATATGACTACGACTGTAAGTTGTACAATACCTTCCAGATTCAACAGTTATACGCATCAGACATGTATTATAGAGCAAAAACTGCAGCTTATCACGTCTTACTAATCACGAGATCTTCTATTGATTGGTTACCCTTACAGCAGAGTTAAAAAAGAAATATAAGAAAATCCAAAAGCATATATACCCTACCATCAGTCATCATTAAGAAATCATCTTTAAGGGTTTCATCCAAGATGGACAGGGATCACACCATTTTTTACATCAAATATCAGTGTGATGTAGCAGTGACTGATCCTTTTGACGGTTACTATATGATTCGTGAGTGGAGGTTAATGGACATACCCGCATCCCCATCTGTAGACATTCTCAACAGTGTTGCGCTCCTGCAAAACACCACCTTGCCACTCATTCCATTCACTGTTTTCCTAAAGATTTGAGAACGAACAAAGCCCAGTCAGCAAACATGATAAGTGCGCTGAGGGAGAGAGGACCATTCATCACAAGACTCAACTAAAAAATTTATATCCTTAGCGTGTAGAGTGAGAAAAAGGTGGCAGAAGAAAAATTACACAGCATGAGATTGCATGATTGTAATACCAACCTGAAGGTACGCCTTAATCTGGCCATTGCTGTTACTCAACTGACCAATTTTATTTGATATTCTTGTGATATGTCCAACATATCCGACCCGAGGTTTTTTTTTCCCAGTGGCGGCTACAGTGGGCTACCTCACACAAAAGAAAAAGAAAATGGCAGGGAATATTTGTTTAGCTAACGAACATTGGAGCAATAAGTCAATGGCTCTAACTTGGAGCCGCGTTAGGATAACACTATGTCGTATACTGATGGTCAGTTAAAACTTTGTTAACATAGCAAATGGCAATACCTGGCTATCACCTGAGAGATCCGATTCCCTGTCTGAAGCGAGGAATTTGCCAATCAGATTGCACTCGCGAAGAATGTAGTTAACCATCAAATCGCTCTTGTTTTCCAAACAAGAAAGTATTATAGTCTCCACTTGGTGATGCAGAGCGTTATTGAATGGGTACCTTCATATGTTGACAGTATTTGATTATTTACTATCTAATAGAAAAAGCAACATTGAGATCAATAGTTTGAATTTTAGCACACACTAACTCGAAAAACAGATCAAGGGTTCTTTGAATTGTTCCTGAACTAACTAACTCCTTTTGTGCAGCTTCGCTTCCAGTTCTCAACAAAACTGCAATGAACTCCACAATCTGAAACAAACAAAAAATAGGGATACTGGGTCCAATTAAGCATAGACTTTAAATATATTAAAAGCGCTGTTGCTGTCCAAGAACCTATAATTTCTTCACTGAAATGCTCAATTTTTGGACCTGACCTTTAAACGATGCTTTCCAAGAGGAGGCCTCAGTTCACCATATGTTGTAGGCAATACTGTGCTGTCAGATGCTACAGTGAGAAGCATAAGCAAGTCGCCTGCAGAAAAAAAATATATATTGATCTTTTAAGGCCATTGAATAAATAAATCCTGATTTGGAATACTTGTATGACTTAGTATCCTAATATTGTCCATGTGCAAAATTAGATTATGTGCATCCAACCCAAAAAAGGGCAAATACATATATATATATATATATATATATATTTCATGGTCATGTGAAGATCTTACATCATAGGATCCAACTTACTGAGTTTAGGCAGCATGGCACCAATAGTCTCCTGGGACACTGGGACAGGAGACTCGAACATATGTTGACCTCTATAAGAATTGAACATAGATGATGAAGCAGCAGATTTCCTCGGATCCAACAGAGAGGTGCATACTGAAAGCGAATGAACTAGACCCGATTTTGAGTGTGAGTCTTCAAGAGCATGACCAAATATCCTAGCAACGAAGCTGCAAAAATAGGGAAAAAGCTGTGCTGCCATGTGATATACTTCTGTATCACTCAATTGAAGCAATAGAAATCAATCATGGAAGAAAAAATACAAACCCAGGGCTAGAGAGTTGTGTAGCTAAAGCTGATGGTGCATTCCGAGAAATTGCACATAATGTTTCTGCTGCATTTGCCTGAACCTCCGGAGGACTCTGATTCAAGTTAGAAAAGATTGTAAGAAACTACAATTATCAGATCAAATTGAAGATGATGAAAGAAACTAGGAATATCAAATTAGGTATTCTAGATTTACACCACCCTACAAGCATCAAAACAGAACGCCACGAGCTTCTTGTCTTTGGGATGATTATAGAAAAGCTTTACCACTTACAGATGGTTTAAGTTTGTCCACGATCATTTCAAGTAGATTGCTATCAGCCAACCATTGCATCACATCCAGAAAGTTGGGATAGACATGATCATCAGCCCCGACCAAGCGAACCAAAACCTAGACAATGTCACATAAGTATTCTAGCAAAATTGACATCTGAGGCCACACCAAGTTGCACTGATTCTAAGACAAACCAATTACCTCCATGATGGATGTTATCCCAATCAAATCAACCAACTGGCAGAAAACATTTTGATGCCCCTGTGAACATCAAAAATTACTTTGAGGCCTGTAGCCAGTGTAGGTACCTCAACTAAACAAAAATCTAATCATAAAGCTCATGCAAAAAAGGTAAAATAAAAGAAGAAGATAACCATCCGTTTTACTATATGATATTACTTACTTTTACATAATTCATAAGCGCTGCAGTCTTTCTGATCATAAGGCAAATGACAACCTAAACCAAACAGAGACAAGTACGGAGCACAACTCAGAGCCTTGAGATGATTGAAGCCATACGATATAAGGGTACAAACAAAAAAAAACTACCGGAAGTTGGCTAATACGCAAACTTATGTAGTGTAAGAGAGAGTACCTTGCTGAAATAGCCTGCCAGCAATGCACTATGAGGACGATTTGGTTCCAGAAAGGAAAAAAGTATGTCCATCAGCTGCAAGATAAAATTAAGCCAACAATAACAATAAAACATATCCCAGATGCACAAAAAATGAAAAGTATGAACTGTCATTTGAGGAAAAGGAAATATGAAAAAATACCTCTTCATCCTCCACCAAAGTTTTTAGGATAACATCAATTTCACATGTAAATATTTCACACGAGATGAATGGAAACCTAAGAAGGAAGAATCTATTATTAGCTAGAGAAAAAAAGAATGGTAAGACAAGGTAACTCCAGTTAGAATCAAGGAAGCATATTACTTGAAAGCACGTTTACTATCAGAATCATTTGGTGGTTCTTCAACAATGTACCGCAATAATTGCTCCACTTGAGCTTTCTCCCTTAGACTGCAAACATTAATACTCAATCAATAAAGTTTTCCAAGAAAATACGAATGAAACATGGGAGTCCTCAACTAAAACTCCACAAATACAGAAGACACTGGTTTCCACCTCCAGCATAGGGTTTCTCTGGTACAGTGAAACAGATTATGAAGGAAATAAGCAAATTATAAATGATAAAAAAATAAAAAACTTACAAATTTATGAGCCGACTATTCAAAGCCTTGCATTCTTGAATAATTTCTTCCTCATCAAGAAGCTCTTCCAACGTGAAATTTTCTTTGTCTAATATCGTCTCAACCTATGTTCGTAACATAAAGAAATAACATCAATAAATGAGCAACTCCAAACATTCATGAGCTGGCGGTAAGTGATTTGACAACATTGTCGAGAACAAGAACACAGCCACGAGTTCAAGGGAAGGAGCAAGAGAAAGGTCGCAAATGATGTATCTGTTCCAAGGATCTACATTTGTCCTAATATCTTCGCTGATAGATAAATTGGAATTCTAACAAATCCTGTGCTAGGTTTTATAATCCATGATTTCAGTAGAACGCATGAATAAAGCAGAAAATGGAACACACACACATGCATACACAATCCCAGAAGAAAAGAAGGGTAACAACAGAGCAGAACGGGTCACAGCAGTAAGAGGTATGAATTATTCACAAAATTGAAACTAAGCAAATCCAATATTCGAACAGAAACTAAATCAATAGGCGAGAAACCATCCACTCACGTCTAAATCTACTTGGAAACCATATCAGTTTCTCCAGAAAAGATAAAGGCGAACAAAGAACCGCTCCTAACTAACGAAACACCGAGAAACAGACATGAAATCAATTTCGAGGGAACAGCAACCATACAAGTGGACATGGACGACAAGAAAAGAATCTCTTCAACTCACAGGAGATGATGCAGAGAGAGAGGTGAGCTTCCAGAACATGGCTGCGAGGGAAGAGTGGAACTGAAAAGCTTCGCCGTAGCTGAACTTGGCTAGATCCGCCGGAAAAAAAAACCTAGAACCTAGAAGTGAATCTAGGTAATCGATTCTTCGAGGTAGACGAGTAGAGATTCCGTCTGGGAGCTGGAAAACCCTAAGCGATCAGTCAAAAAGGAGATTGAGATCCTGAGATGATGGGAGGGGATCGAGAGAGACGGAGATCGAAATTTTTGAAAAATCGAGGCCGAAACAAGGGGAAAAGTAAAAACGGGGAAACTTGAGCTTATTATATTATTTATTTATTTTTATGGTAAAGGAACTTGAGCGTGTTGTGTTATTAATTAAATCGCAATGTGTTTTTCTTCTTCGTGTCTGATGGTTATGGTGGGTGGTAGTAGTCATGACGATGGTGATGAATAGTATGTGTGGTGATATTATGTATGCTTCAATTGAATGATCGTGAGATGGTGATCGTGAGGGATTAGTTGCGTCACCAAGCAGGTGACTTGTGATAAACATCACATTTATTAAAAAACTGTCAGCTCTTTTGCGGAATATATATAGTTGGCGGAAATTGTGTTACAAAATTTATTAGTTATTACAACGGGATGAACAATAATAAGCAAGGGATTTTGTGGATAAAAGATTGCAAATGATTGGATAGAATAGTTGTCTGACTCCGAAGTATCAAACTCAAAATGAAGAATCTATTTTGTTTTTGTTTGTTTTGGTCATCGGAGCCACAACGGACCAGCTCAATAGTCCAACATCCAAGATGAAAAGGATATAGTCGAACTCGACACCGGTATAATAGCAGTAGAGATGTGACAACCACTAGTCCATTTATTTATTTATTTTTGTTTTTGTTTGTTTAAGGTTTGATTTACGCTAAAAGTAAGCAATTATTTGATCTGAAATACAATAAATTTAACTAACAAAATAAATACGAAAATTTAATATTTTTAAAATAATACTAGATTCTAAATAAGAACTAATTTAACTATTATTGATTCAAATATATTTAATTTGTAATGTTTAAATTAATAATATATTTAATAAATGTTTGGCAACGTGTTCAATTTATTTAGAAAAATAAAGATGTTTGGATACATATTCAAAAAATAGTATAAATCTAAAAATTTAAAATATTCCCAATGCTCCAGGAAAATATAAACTGGCTCTTGAATTATGTATGGACATCAGGACAGGGATATCCGACTAGTTTTGGAGTCCAAACGGTTCTCTTTTTTTGTTTGGTGATGTGTTTATTAATTAGTAAATAGATACTACAATCTAAATTTAACTCACTGTTCCATTTTATAGGATGTTTAAGCACTTTTTTTTGTTTCAATTTATTTGATGTTTTGTAAAGTTCTATGTAAAAATTAAATGTGTTTGGTGATGTGATCCTTTAATTCGTGGAGACAAATCATATGTTTTTACACATACATGTTTCGAATTAAATACATGTTTCGAATTTTCAGAATTTCTCGTGAAGACAAACTTATAAGACAATTTTGTCCGTAATAATTTTTATAATTTGTTCAGTGTTAAAAAAAAAACTTTTTAGATAACCGAAAGGATTTCACGTACACACGTTTGGTATGATTTGTTAATCTTTGTTAAAAGTCTTTGTATTTCAGACTGGTTGTTTGACCATTTTCGGTGAGAATTTGAAGTTATGGTTTTGGAGTTGGATAAACTACGCTCACAACAATATTTCAATTACGTTAAAAAACTAAATTAATGCTCAAACACCATATATATATAATCATAGAAATAACAGAATCTAAGATTTTTTTTAACATCGATCGGAACATATCGGTATTTGTCAAAAAAAAATTTCTTGGTCTCCTGGAATTATTAGAAACCTGAAAATTTGAAAAACAAAAAAAATGCAGAGAAAACAACACACACACACATAAACAAACAATCGAACTCGAGCCCCAATTTGAACGAGAAAAATTCATCAAAGAAAAAGAAGAAAAGTTTTTAAACATATATAGTAGAATTATACATCGGTGACGACTGACGAGGGAACAGAGTAAAATCGCTCAGCAATGCCAGCTCTTGGAATGGACATTAGTCGGAGAAGAAGATCCAACAACTTTATCAACCAGCTTCCTCAATCCCTTCTTCTTCTTCGTCTTCTTCTCTTTCTCCGTCGACTTCGCCTCTTTCTTTCTCTCTTCTTCAACCTCTTCCTCAAACTGTGAGCACAGCTTAAGAACTTGCTCCTCCACATTGTTTAGTCTCTCTAGCAAAGTTCCTTTACGCTCAGTCTCTTCCATCACTTGCTCCATCGAACGGCACTGAAGCTTCTCTGTGCTCCTTGGCGACGACAGATCCAGTGACGATGGCTGAGTCCCGCTCGATGGAGTCGATGGGCTCGAGCTTCTCGGTGAGTTTCCTTTCATCTCCTTTAGCTTTCTCACCATGAAATCAATACGATCCAATCTTGAAAGGATGGGTTCTTCTACAACAGCCATTGATAATAACGACGTTTAATGCGCCGCTTCACAGCTTTGGTTGTGTGACTTGTGTCGGAGTTAGTTAAAGACAAGATAGTGTATCAAAAGCCAAACTCGTAATTCTTCACTATTTAAGATCGGAATTGGAGATTGAAGACACGAACTACGACACCTTTAATATTACAGAGAGGGTTAGTTAGAGTCTCACGCGTGTCGTCGAGCACACGTGCACGATCCAGTTTTTGGACACCTCTTCTGTCTCATACAGTCATACGTCCAACATTACTCCATGCTTCCTTATCTAATCCCTAAAATATCCTGATTATGTCGGAAACAAGATAATGTTTCTAGTTTTTTTTTTATTGCAATGTTTGTTTTTTTGTCCATGACTTAACATTGTTAACCAAAATACCTATACAATGTAAATGCACTCCATCCTTTTTTTTTGTCGTCAAATGCACCCCATCTTTATAATGAAACTTTAAAAGGATATTCAATTACTTCATACTAATTCTTTTTTTACTGTTTTTAATTAGAAAAAAACAAAATCCAGTTTTGTTAACAGGTGAGGATAAATCACAAGCATATCTATCTATGACCACAACGATTCCGGTGACATTTTGAAAAAATAACTTGACATGTCATTTTATTTAAGCAGTAGAATTTAGGGAAGTAACGAATACAAATTTGTCAATGTGCTGATTATATGAAATATATAAATCTTTTGAGTAATTTTATATATTTTTGGATAATTTCCAACAATTTTTGAATTTTCAAATGGTCAAAAACAAGCAAACTCGGTACTTTGTTTCATATGAATCATATCCCACAAGTTTTCATGTCCATTACTACAGATGTAGTATTAAACTATCTCAAACTAGTAATCAACTAGAAACAAGAAGTCACCTATTTTTCTTTTGCCCGTACTCTCACGAAATCTGGAGATCTCGTATGGAGTCTCCTTCAGCAAAACTTCACTACAGATTGGGACTCTATTCTATCCATCATCTCAGCACCTACATGTTCGTACATAGAACGCTTTCTGTTACGATATGTGTTCCAAACATCGATTTCTCATATTTGGAAGGAAAGAAACGGCCGTAGACATGGGGGATCACCAAAATCATCACGTCGTCTCATCATGCTCATAGATGAAACCATGAGGAACATAATCAGCACCACTAGAACTACTGATTTGAGCTACGAAAATGCTCACATCACCTGGCTCGCCACTCACAACTAGGGGAACCAAATTGATTAGTAATATAGCCTTTGTTTTATTCGCAAACCGCTGCACTTGATGTAAACAATGTTTATTTATTTTTTTGAATATAATTTAATATTTTCTTAAAATTTTTTTTTTATTACAATTGATACGGATATAGGAGAAACTATTTAAGTTTGGTATGATCGGAGTCGGGCGGGTCCTACTCAAACAGTCAAACATCACATCACCTTGTCCATTTTTCTGGGCCTATGCAATATAAATGATCATTGGTAAAATGGGCTCACATATATAAGCCCATTTAATCCATCGAATTTTCCATCGGCTTTTCTGGAGAAAAAAAATGGTGAAACATCATCATAGTTCTGAACAATGGTGTCGTCTAAGAAACCGAACAAGGAGAAGAAGCCGAAGAGCGATGGCGTCAATAAAGCCGGTGGTCGTAATACACGCATCTCCGGTTCCAAGGCGAAGAAGAAGACGCCGAACAAGGCGAACTCCGGGGGCATTGTGAAGAAGGAGCCGGAGGTTTACGAGATCTCGGTATCTTCGAGCAGCGACTCTGTGGAAGAAGCGAGACGTGATGAGCCGAAGAAAAGTAATGGCGTCGTGAGAAAGGGATGTAACGGGAAGGGCGGAGCGATTCCGGCGAAGAGGAGGATAAATGGGGAAGAGGACGACGGCGGAGGCGTTGAAGACGCTAAGATGTTTAGGTTTCCGATGAATCGGATTCGGCGGATCATGAGAAGCGATAATTCTGCTCCTCAGATCATGCAGGACGCCGTTTTTATTGTCAACAAAGCCACGGTATTGTATCAATCAATAAGACTTGATATATATATATATATATCTAGCTTGCATCTCGACTATATTTAATTAGTTTAGGAGATACTCAGTTTTAAGAACTTGATTCCACACAAGTTCTGATGAATTTGGGAGTTTCAACTGCTAATCAGTGTGAATTAGGCATTATAATCTCGCAAATTGTCATGGTGATGAGTATTTTTTGTGCGCTAATTGTTGCATAACATCTGCTAGTTTAGCTGGGGATTAAAGTTATCTGTTTCATCCAGGTGTTTCAAGTGCTTTACCTTGAGAGAATTGAGATGAAACCATAATTACTACTTGATTGTCACAGGTTTAGCTCTTAGCTGTTGTAGATTTGGACTTATAGATCCCAAACACATAAGAAAGTCCTAATATCTCTCAGTTGAAGACTAGTTCTGCGTAACATGGTTTAAGCTCATATATTGAAAGCTTAACTGAAGATTGTGCTTTTGATTTCACTGTTTGTTCGATGTCTAGCATCTAGTAGATCAAAACTTTAAAGATTATTGAGAAGAATGTTTTGTTTTATTGTGGATGATAGAAAGTTGAAATCAAACCTTAAAGAATTTAAGAAAACACAGGTTGCTGAAGGGCAAAGTTTATCTTGTTTGCTGAGGCGCATGAAGGATAGTTTTCTTTTTTTTTTGTGTGTGTGTGTGTAATGGAACTCGGCATTGTTTTTCACCCTTTTTCTCCGTTTTTGATTTCATGCTACGCTATTAGAAATCGATGTTCATGGCGTTTACAGTACATCAACTGGTTTTTGTAATTTGAAGGAATTGTTCATTGAGCGGTTTTCTGAAGAAGCTTATGAAAGCTCTGTCCAGGACAAAAAGAAATTCATCCACTACAAACATCTCTGTAAGCTCTAATCTCGTCCCTATTTGCCTTTATCTGGAATCTGAACTGATGCAGAAGTTAATTTCAATTCCGAATTCCATGTCGAAAATCTCATGCTGATGCACCGATGCTTTTGAGGCATATGGTCTCCATTTGGGTTTTATGCACAAGTGTCAGTCGGTCTCAGGAAGATTATTGTTGTTGTGTTCATCTGTTCTCATAATTTGCAAGATTGGTTGCAAAACAATCAATACTATTACAATAGATGATGAATTGAAATCTTTTTTCACCGTTTTTTCTTCTTTCTCATTGGCAGCATCTGTAGTGAGTAACGAGAAGAGATATGAGTTCCTTGCGGGTACTTAAAATATCTTATGAAGTATTCGTTTCTCTAATTCCTCACGGTTACTGTAATTCAATGTAATTTGAAAAATATTGAACCCGCAGATTGTGTTCCTGAGAAACTAAAAGCAGAGGTCGCGTTGGAGGAATGGGAAAGAGGCATGACAGATGCAGGCTGAAATGAATGAGACCGGTTGGAACCAAGCTGAACCGTTGGGAATTTGTGTCATGTCATGGTTAATTGGTTCCATCTGCCCAATCTTGACCTTTCTTAATAACAACCCCCCTAATGAGATTGCACATAGTTCATTTCTAGCGAATACAATTTTTTTTTTTTTTTTAAACTAGTTCGAGTTTGTGAGTGGTCGGAATTATAATTTTGGCTACAATTATTTTTACAAATCAAAGTTAAAATATTAGCAAAACAAGCAAAAATCAAAATTACGAAAAGATTATTCTAAACCAATTAGGTCCTTTCTTTTTAACAAATTATTAAGGATCTAATTAGGAGAGTTTTGTTTCTTAACAAATTAGGTCCTTTATTTTTAAAATCATCGTATCATAGCCAACTATTTATTTCTCGATTCGTCTCTTCACCAGAAGTCGTGACTAAGGCGGCGATTCTGTCTCCCGGATATGGTTACGTGGTTACGAAGAAAAATAAAACAGTATTACTCGTGGTTACGTGGAAATTTCCTATGATATTTAAGGGACAAAGGAAGGAAAATTATGTAATATATACATTGTATGCGATTCCGATTCTAAGCTCAATAGTGTTATGGTAAGCCTGTGACGTCCCAAGGAAACAATGATGACACTTCTTCCTCAATGTCTCACAAGATTGGCTGATCTTTCTTTCTTGTCAAGTGCTATTTTTTTTTATAGTTACCAAACTTTTGCAAGTTTCCCGACAATTCTTCTTGAGGTTACGTAACCTCTATCCACAGCATATGATATGACTAAGTACATTAATTGATAGATGACAACTGCAATTAACCACCAAGAAACAAAAAACACGCGACTGAAGAAAATTAGACAAGACAATAACCGCAGGAATGTAACCATATTCATAATAACAGAATATCCAAAATAGTTCAGAATACGAAAGCAAAACAAAAGCAAAAAACAGGACGCTAAAGTTCAAAATAGCTCCGCCACCTACGGTCAAGAACCCAATTCCGAGAACAGAGCTTTGACGGAGGCGAATCGAAACTGGTACACAGACAAGCGAACAAATACCAAACTAAAGTAAAAAAACTAAAATTATCCTTTGATTCAACTGCGGTTGATAGAGTTTTGGTAGTTCATTTTGCACCCTTCTTAACGGCAGCCTTGGTGACCTTGGCACCGCTTGGGTCCTTCTTGTCAACGCTCTTAATGACACCGACTGCAACAGTCTGCCTCATGTCCCTGACAGCAAAACGTCCAAGCGGTGGGTACTCAGAGAAAGTCTCAACAACCATGGGCTTGGTCGGAGTCATCTTAACCATACCGGCGTCACCATTCTTCAAGAACTTGGGCTCCTTCTCGATCTCCTTACCAGAACGTCTGTCAATCTTGGTCAAGATCTCAGAGAACTTGACTGCAATGTGAGAGGTGTGGCAATCGAGAACTGGGGCGTAACCATTACCGATCTGACCTGGGTGGTTCATGATGATGACCTGGGAAGTGAAGTTAGCAGCACCCTTGGCAGGGTCATCCTTGGAGTTGGATGCAACATACCCACGCTTGAGATCCTTCACAGCAACATTCTTCACATTGAACCCAACATTGTCACCAGGAAGTGCCTCAACAAGAGACTCGTGGTGCATCTCAACAGACTTCACCTCAGTGGTCAACCCTGAAGGAGCAAAGGTCACAACCATACCAGGCTTGAGCATACCGGTCTCAACACGACCCACTGGCACCGTTCCAATACCACCAATCTTGTACACATCCTGGAGTGGGAGACGGAGGGGCTTGTCTGTTGGCCTCTTCGGCTCGTTGATCTGGTCAAGGGCCTCAAGGAGAGTTGGTCCCTTGTACCAGTCAAGGTTGGTGGACCTCTCAATCATGTTGTCTCCCTCAAACCCAGAGATGGGGACGAATGGGATTTTGTCAGGGTTGTATCCAACCTTCTTCAAGTACGAAGACACCTCCTTGACAATCTCCTCGTACCTGGCCTTGGAGTATTTAGGGGTTGTGGCATCCATCTGCAACACAGAAAAAAGAATATAAAATATATTTGTTGGCATCAAACCAAAAGAGTATAATAATGACAATAAGCAAACAAAAAATGAAAAGTTAGTTCACCTTGTTACAGCAGCAAATCATTTGCTTAACACCAAGGGTGAAAGCAAGGAGAGCGTGCTCACGGGTCTGACCATCCTTGGAGATACCAGCTTCAAAACCACCAGTGGTGGAGTCAATGATCAGGACAGCACAATCGGCCTGGGAGGTACCAGTGATCATGTTCTTAATGAAATCACGATGACCAGGTGCGTCAATGACTGTGCAGTAGTACTTGGTGGTTTCGAATTTCCAGAGAGCAATGTCAATGGTGATACCACGTTCACGCTCGGCTTTAAGTTTGTCCAAAACCCATGCGTATTTGAAAGATCTCTTGTTCATCTCAGCAGCTTCCTTCTCGAACCTCTCAATGACACGCTTGTCAATACCACCAAGCTTGTAGATCAAATGACCAGTGGTTGTCGATTTTCCAGAGTCGACATGGCCAATGACGACAATGTTGATGTGAAACTTCTCTTTACCCATGGCTGCTTGTCAAGTAAATCTGCAGAAAAATCATATAAAAACGATCAAAAATCAATATGGAGTTCATCGAAACAAAAGAAACATATAAAAATGAAATTCATCTTTCACAAAGCGTTGATAGTAAAAAGCAGCTATCGGAGTCGAACCGATTTCTACCACAAAAAGTTTGTGGTGCTCTATCCTCTGAGCTAAGCGTGCTATAGTTCATGAAAAGCAGGAATTTCCAGAGGTCTATTGCAAACGATCCGAGAGTTTTCTCAACTTTATCACAAGGATAAGAGAACATCGGATTTCGCATGCTGCCCCAGAATTACCGATTCAAATGATAAATCGAAATCACATACATATTAAAAAATACGCAAATTAACTAGTTTCCTTAGATAAATCCAACCTACAATCGATCGTCCAATAAAAAAAATCTCACAACAAGATCGATCTGATGATCGAGAAAATAGTTTATAATCTATCAGTTTTGATTTCACTGTACAAAGTTGATTTCCTCAATCAATTAACTCTAAACCACAGATCAGATGCTCAAAACAATCTATCAACAAAGAGAATCGAAGAGATACAGGTGAAGAAGCATAAAAACACACGAGAAGGATCGAAAGTGTTTTAAGCAGAGCTCGGTAGAAGAGTAGAAGAAATCAGATGGTAGAGGCGTAAGAAACGCTTACCTCAGCGATATCGCAGAAAGAAGAAAGTGTGGCAGCTAGGGATTAGTGCAGGAGTCGTTACGAGCCTTATTTATATAGTGGTGAAGCGCAACACAAAAAAATTAGGGCTTAACGTAATATCATATGCGAAGTTACAATCATGCCCCTCTATCACGCAGTCAACTCTCTTTTGTGTTTGGGCCTTTGGGGTCGGTCATATCTTTCACATCGAGTTAATTTGAATTGAGTCTTCCAAAAGTGTAATTCAAGCAAACTAAATAGTGGGGTGTATTCAATATATCATTGGTAATAAAATCACAAATGTTATTCAAATATTAATTTTAAAAAGTTTTTTATAATCTCATGTTATTCAATTAATGATTTGTAAATGAACTTCAAATCCATTGTTATATTTCAGTGATTTAAAGATATTCTGGTGGAATTTCTTAGTTAAACAAATAAAAATCCAAATATCATGATTTTATGTGAGATTTCATAGAATTTTAAAAATAAATCATAACAATTTAGCTAATTCATTCAAATCATCTAAAAACTCACTAAAACTCAAATTTTTTTAAATTCTCCTAAATATTATATTGAATACACCCCTATAATTTAGGCTTTGATTTGTACACAAATTAGAGTAAAAAGGTGAAAATAAAAAGTAAAAAGAAAATGTATGGGCCCACCAAAACTAGCCTAATCTTTCTCACCTCTTTTAAGTGGAGGTAAATTTTCGGCTGGGAAAAAAATCAAACACTTGGTAACAAATATTTTTACTCTGATTATAGTGGGTCCATATTGATTTGTTTCACTCCAATTTACGCTAACTTGTTTTCCGATCAGAGCCTTAGTATTATTAAATACTTTCTCTCATCTCTTCATGGTTCATACAATCGCATTGCTTCATTATCCAAGAATCTCGAACAAGGTTTCCAAATGTATGCTGGTCAAACAGAACTCCTCTCTTTAAATCTTCAGATACCTTGTTGGTTTCATGTCTGATCTATACCATTTTTTTCTGCCCACAACATCACAAAGCTGAAAAGAATTATAAGAAAACATTAAACCAATTTAGACTTCAAAGAATTATGCAAAAGCCTTCTTCAACATTAGCATCATCAGCAAACTCCTTACACTCTATTTAGATTGTGAATCATTGAGTTTTGTCCAAAGTATTAGTTCACAGATTTGAGCCGAATAAATCCTCCCAAACATTAGCCCGGCCCATATAGGCCCAAAATAGTCAGAGAAGAAGGCAAAGAGATGGCTATTTTGTTTTGGCTTTTTTTTCTTTCTCGGGTGGTTTGCTTTGTCTTCTCTCGGTATTTGCTTCGTAGAAGAAGGTAAGCGTTTCAGACACATCTAAGATCCATCTCCCTACTCTCTATCCTGATCCGTTTATTTCTTTAGATGACTCTCGATTCGATTTCTTCGTCTTGTTTCTAGATTAAAATTGAATTGAATTGAATTGATTGCTTTCACTTAACGCATCTCCACCTCTTTGGAATTTCTTCGGATCCAAACCTGAAAATCGAATAGAAAAATCACCTATATTTGAGTTTGCATTTGCTAGCAATTGATTAGCCCTCAAGGTTTTGAAGGTTTTTCTGATTGCATAATCCCTTGTATTCGATATGCTGTAAAAGTTGTAGAGATGAAGAAGTTTCTTAATAGAATTTCGATTTTAGTGTGGCTAAATGCAATTACTTTACAGTTTTAAAATTGGAAGACAAGTTCCAAAAACCGGCGAACTAGGAAAACTGGGTTTTGCTACGATGAAGCTGGGTGCTTGGCTTATTGCTCCCATGATTATACTTGTCCTTTCTCTTACGATTGAATTAACGAAAGCGGAAGTCATTACACTGACCCCAGAAACCTTTTCTGACAAGGTAATGATCTGAAGCCCTTCTTTTGCTATTATCACGGGAATAATTTCATTTGTGTGAATTCAAGTTTTTTTTTTTTTTGTTTACACTAGAATCAGGTAGATTTCAATGTTTGTTCTATGCTCCTTTGATGATGCGAATTGAGAACGGGTTAGTGGTTAGCGCGACTGGCTTAACGTTGCTTGCTCATAAGTGTAAATTCTGATCTACCTGAGTATATATAGATTCTCATTTCAGTTTTGTTTAGTTTTTTTGATGACAGTGTCGCTTAGACTATCAACCAGGGATTAAAATGTCTTAGGCGATCTTTCTGATTTTACATACTCTATATGGAGCATCCTCAGATGTTATGCCAGTTCCCGATCAATTTCAACATTATGCTTTTCTTCCTTGGCTCTGTAATCTTGTTTTGGAGTTTGTCCAATTACAAACTTCAACTTCAGATGGTTGCATCTCTTGGTGTTGCGTGTACAGTCACAGAATGTGATGTTTACGCCCTCTCTCTCTCTCTCTCCATGTTTATTGGTTCAGGTGAAGGAGAAGGATACCGCGTGGTTTGTAAAATTTTGTGTTCCTTGGTGTAAGCACTGGTTAGTATTCTTGTTTCCTGAAAAATACGTAACTTAGTGATTAGGCTTTGTTTATCACTTGTTGATGAAATTGGATCTGAGTGTCAGCAAGAAATTGGGGAATTTGTGGGAAGAATTGGGAAAAGCAATGGAGGGAGACGATGAAATTGAGATTGGTGAAGTAGATTGTGGTACAAGCAGAGCCGTTTGCACCAAAGTTGAGATTCACTCATATCCAACATTTAAGCTATTTTACAATGGAGAAGAAGTTACAAAATATCAAGGTAAACTTGCTTTACATCACCTGTGGTTGTGAAAGATGAGATTTTTTTGAAATCACCACATGCGTATTTGGATGAACCTGTATTCTTATCCCTATATAGTTGAGTAATAGTATAAGTTGATCTTCTTATCTCATACCTCTGTTTATAAACTCAGGAAAAAGAGACGTTGAATCGCTCAAGACCTTTGTTGTAGAGGAAACTGAAAAGGCAGCAGAAAAAGCACAGCTTGAAGACAAGGAACTGTGACTCATCACTTTGGTTTTTTAGTTTTGCTTATGCAGTTATGACTCTCACCATTAGTTAGATAGGCGTGGCTTCAAAATTCGATACCCCAGCGTGATGGCGGAAGAGATCTTGGAGAAGTCTTCGGCTTTATATGTTTTTCAAGCCAATACTGTTTTGGCTAAAAAAGTTCAGTTTCCATTTTTAGTTACAGTGAAACAAGGACACAAGTGTAGGTAGTCCATATTTCTTACACTCTGGTGTTGTATGTTCGAGCAGCTGCATTGTGCTTTGAAATTTCATATTTTGTGGATCGCCAGAAACCAATAATCAAACCAATGACATAGTTGCATGACATAAAATGAGAGACAAGTTGTATAGAGTGGGGCGAAAAAAAAAACAGCATCCTCAATATTTACTTATCACAAGAATAAGTTGTTACCCAAAGAGAACTAATCTCACTACAATTTCGTCTAACAATGGCTAATTGAGACCTCCACCGCCTAGCAAAACTTGGACACTGTCTCAAGCAAATCCAGTCTCCTTAACACGATAAATGGGACAAATGAGTGTTAATCGTCAGTTTCGGAGTCAACAACCTGTAGGATGTTAAGGGCTGAAGAACCCAGATTCATCCCACGAACAACACCTCCGTATCCCACCTTGATTCTGTGGCACATCAGCAACAGAGAGTCCCATAGCGCTGTTCTTCCCTGTTCCATTTCCAAGTACCAATTCAGAAACCCTTTTCACATCCTTTGGATATGTAACTATTACATGCATATTATAAAAAGGCACTTAATTCATGTAAAGCATTCGTCATTACCTGAAGAGTAAACTGCACTTTCTTATCCCAGTACAAGGCAAACCTCGGGGGGCTTTGCTTGTCTACAGCAAGCACACATGCACCAGGATGGAGCGTACAAGGTACACCTGATACCACTGCGATGTACTTCTCTGGGAATCTCTCTTTTGGAGGCAGAACCCCCAAGAACAACGGGTTCCTGCTCGCCTGAGTCCCTGTATAAGAGCTGGGGTCCAGATGTAACATCCATTTTGGGTGTTCCAAGAAGGCACAGAACAAGTACAGAAGCAGATGAGAATCGGTTGGCGGCTCCAGGCTCCATTTCTTGTTTCTCTCACGAGTATCTGCCCTTCCGTTGTATTCATAATTCTTCACACAAGTCCCTTCCGCAAGCTCTACCAAAAGCCAAGAGTTAAGAGAGTCACGATTAGTCAGACTAATATTTGAAAATTGAATTTTTTTTTACATGAATGTTTGATACCTCGGATTCTTTGCACGGTGTAATCTGCTGGAATGCTGCTGCGTGGAAGTAGACCCTTGACCCACTCTCCTTTCATTAAGCCCTGAAGCCTCTGATGTTCGCTTATAGCATCAACGCATTCCTGCATGACGGGGATTAACGCTGCTTGCTGTTGCTGAAACTGCTGGTTCTCTGTACGCAGCTTTTCTGCAGATGGCAGAAGAAACATTTAGCATCTCTACGAAGACCCAAATACTTACCAACAACAGATAAAATGAGATGAGACCATTAACTTCTCTCTGATATCGAATCGATTAACGTTTCTCAAGTTCAGTAATTTTATTAAGAAAAATCAGATCTTAAGTTGATCACATTAATTTCAAAACAACAGGATAGCGCTTCCACTTAACAAGGACAACATTTCGGACCAGAACACCTAGAAGCTGTATGAAAGTTACTTACGCATGGAAGCATCAATAGCCTGTACAAGGGTAGCGCGTAACTGATGAAGAAGTGCATCTTCATCCAGAGAGTAAGATGGCTGCCACCCCTTTGTTCGATCAACCGGTAAGGCAGTGGTAGCTGTTCCATTTGTTGGCAGATCACTTCCAACTTGACTTACTGTGACAGTAACACCTAGTTTCGATGCTGTTTGCATTACCTGCACAAATGAAAAAGCTTAAATAAATGTTCACAAAAACATAAGGAAACAAGAAATTCTCCTTCTGCCACCGATTCGGATGTGGTCATCAACCCATTACTCAGCAGACAAGCATAGGAAGAGCAGTCTTTATTTAAAAAGGACTCCAAAAACAAACCTGGATATGACTGGTTTCAACCTTGTTAAGCAGAGGTTTGAGCAAAACTGAGGAACACCATTGCCTTAGTCGGTCACGCCAGTATTCTATCTGAGGATAGACACCTAGGTGCCCAAAACCTTCGATAGCCTGTTCTAAGGACATTGGGGTGGGGAAATCACCCTCTCCTTTCTTTGGGGGAGTCGTAAATTTCTGAGCACCAGGAGACATCCTGACAGGTCTTAATGGTGTACTCCTAGTAGTCCCAGATGCACCAGTTGAACCACCAACTGTACTCGGACTAGCCATGGCAAAACTCCCAACTGTTGGTGGAGGCGTCAGCATCTTCCCAGCCGACTCAGTGAATTTCTCATCTATTTCTGCCAAAAGCTGCTCAAGCTGCTCCTCTGTGGCAATGTCTTTTGCAGAACTTCGTCTACCAGACCAAGGACTGGAAACAGCCTTATCCTGACCAGACAAATCACGGTTAGAAGAAACTGGTGAACTAGAAGGGACAAGATACAAAGACGGTGAACCCATTTGTTTGGATGGAGTGCTATATGGACTAATCTGACTCCCACTGCGAGAATTCAGCTTGTCACCACCACCGGAAGACTTATGCGCTGAACCAGTAAGAGTTTGATGTATTGGGACAAGCGGCTCCAATGACTGTGAAGGTTTTAATACGGGACGACTCTTTGGAAATTCTGATACAGCCTGATCAGCTTTTTTCTTTATCCCAAGAAGTTCAAGCTGGCGATTTGATAGAGAAAACTGATTTTTGGTTTCTTTCGAGGAAGATGTAGTTTCTGCTTGGGTAGCAAACTTTGCTCTGTGCAGAGATATGCCTTTGGAAAAAGCCATCATTGCTCCAATACAAAACAAAGTCACCAGACACTGCCACGCCTTTACAGTGACATCTGAAGCATAAGGTAGATTTTAGATACACAGAAACTAAAATACATAAGGAAAAAGGAAATCTCTGAGGAGAAAATGCAACTCACAAGCTGCCTCTTGGGATATTTTCCCGAATGTTAAAGCATTGGTCAACCGTTTCTCCCTGCAACACGAGATAAACATGATAAGAACTTTCGACTTGCGAGTTTCATCATCGTGATAGACATTTCCCAGATTGCGATTCATATGAGAAACATACCATCCTAAGTCACAGAGAAAGCAAACAAGACGGAAATGCACTAAGGCCTAAATTCTGGACCAGAAATATTCCAAAATCTAGATGCAAATACTCAACTACGAGGCAATGCTTTACACCAGTACGAAGTTCAAGCTAATGGTCGCACGTACCCGGCCATGAAGGGAATGAGAGAGAAAGCGGAAGCGGTAGAGAGCACGAATGTGAATAAAAGGACAGATTTCGAGGGACGGAGGCTATTGGCGGTGGAAGCGGCGGCGAGAGCAGGGTTCCGGTAAACAGAAAACTTGGATGGCTTCGGAGAAGATGACGAACCCTGAGAGATGGTAATCTTCCTCCTCGCATCAGAGTCCATGGCAGGAAACGATTTCCCGAGAAACCAGAGAGGATAGGGGTTTTAGGGCTAGTCGGATTTTCCCGGCTGCTCTCCGACACTGGTGTGGACCCACCCTAATTTTTTTTCACACCCGTCTATTTATTTTTAAATTTTTATATTCTTATTTGAATTTATTATTTGCCGGCAAAAGCTAAAAAGAAACAAAAGGTCTCAGATCTAGATCTTCGTTTTCCGGCGCTGGTAGCTACCTCAGCGCTGGTGTCGGGTCTTGCTCTTTAGCTCTTTTCTTTTCATTACATGTTCTTTTCTTCTCGAATCTCTTCGAGGTGCTCGGCGGTTTGGAGTCCGGCGGATCTACGCGTGGCTCGTTCTGGGGGAGTGTGTGGCGTCCGCGTCTCTCTTGACTGGGTTTCCCGTGCTAGGCTCGGGTTTAGGATTCGTTGGTTTCTACGGTCTTAGGCGGCGGATCTTGGGTGGGTGGCGATTTTGTATCTGCGCGGCGGCTGCTTTCAGGGGTCCCAGAGGACGGGTCTCCGGCGTGGGCGTGGTGGATTCGCGACTTCCTCTCCTCCTCTTCTGTCCGGCATCGTGGCTGCTCTGATGTGGCCTTCGGTGGTGAGGTTAGGTCGGTTTGGCTTGGCTGTCTTTTGCGGTCTTGCTTTTCGGTGTGGCTACTCTCCTCCGAAGTTTGTTTAGGTGTCAGTTCGAAATGTTTGCCGGCTCACTTTCTGGGGGTTTTATATCCCGTCGGCTATATTTCCAAGGATTTCATTTCCCGCCGGCTTTGTTAAAATTGTATGTTAGTTTTCTCTCGTTTGGGCTAGGTTTCTCTTAAAGTAACAAATCATCAAGCTCAAAAATTTTTAAGTATGTCACATGAGATGAAATGTTTCAATCTTACCTATCCGTTGGTGGCCCAGCCTGGCTCCATGGGAGAGTTCATCGTGATGCACATAGGCGGTTCCATGCTTAGAACATAGTCATATCGGTTCGTGCGATCTTTGGTTCTTTTGGGTTAAATCTTAGTATATTTTAGTTCTTACTATTAGGTTTTGATGATAGTTATCCATGTTATCATGTTTTTGTTACTTTTGTTTTATAAATAAAACTCCTAGACGATTAAAAAATAAAAAAACTAAAAAGAAATAAAACGTTATCAAACAAATTTCTCAAGAGTTTTTTATAAAAGAAAATGTTCTTATAGCTATGGTTCAGATACAAATTAACTATTTCGACATTGGCTATTAAAGATTGACTATTTCAATTGTTTCGTAAATTGTTTTTTCTTTCTTTCAAGGTGGTAAAACATTGTCCACTTAACATTTCGAAATTTAACAATGGAATACTTGTGGTTATGCGGAAAGAAAATTAGCATTGTCCTTTGATTCCACTGTGGTTAATAGAGTTTTGCTGAATGTTCTGTTTTTTGTAGTCGATGCGTGCTTAGTTCTCGCCGCAGAAACCTTTCAGATTCTTCTGCGGTTATCGACTCGGGTTCTCTTGAAGTCGGGTTCTGTTTGCAGATGCTGGCTGCTTGGTTGTAACCTCTTTGGGTTACCACTTTCTTGAATCTTTACAATGTGACAAAGAGAGAATGTTTTTAGTCAAGAATCTAAAATTGAAAGAGAGCGGTTATTATATATACAGACGCGGTAGGTTCTTTACCTTATTGAGTTTCTCTCTGACAGTTTGAACGGTTTTATTCATTGAAGACGACACGAAATACTCCTACACAATCCAGTTAAAAACCCTTATCTGTTCTCTTTGTTACATAGAAACAAAAGCCAAGATATCTATAACTGCAGCGGTAAACATGGCCGAGATCTCCAAAGTTTAATGTCACAAAATGTCAAATATTGTTCAAGTGAAAAGAATTCAAACACACAGAACACAGACCTGGTCAGATGAAACTCGAGTTATAGGAGCGTTTCTTCTATGGAATTGGTACTCCATCTCTCTTTGCAAACTCCTAAAAGACCAGAAAGAAGAAGCAATCTCTCATGCGCTAACTCGATGCATTTCTAGAACGAAGAAAAGACCAAGCCAACCATCTTTATTACCTTTGTGGAGAGAAATTATCCATTTGAGTTAAAGCCGGTCCAGCCAATTTTGAAACTTGGGAGGTGCTCTTGGCTTTTTGGGCTGTTCACAAGATGAAACATATAAACTTGTGAAGTTATCTTGGGAATTGTCTTATAGTTTATGTTGTCCTGTCCATGCTTTTCTAACCCAAAAAACTTCACTAATACAATGCTATAAACAAACTCTACTCTTAACACAGTTTAGTTTAGCTTTTGCAACATGTGATGATTTATGTTCGATTAGAAAAACTTACACGTTGTCTCTACTCTCTACTCTCTTAGGACAAATGAAGTAAGTGCATTAAGATAAACATAATTCACATATACAGTAATACATTCACGCTATGATTTACTGGATCCACTATTAGTACAATGAAACTCTTGCATGTTACTTTGAAAAAAATAGCGATTCTTAGTTGAGAGTGTTGTCGATTCATCATATACGGAGGAGACACGTTTCAATCCAATTTCTACTATCATAAATCTTACTTGTTGCTGCAAGAAGATTAACTGACATTAATATTAGTTGACGTGAGAAACAGAAAGCTTACGGTTCAGTCTTGCAAGCACTTCTTTCCTCCTGGTTTCTAACTTCTTCTTTGTGTCACCGAGGCTCTCGAATTCGGGAGCGTATGAAATTTGGAGCCGATTTCCCAAGAAAACTGATTCATCCAACTTCCTCTTTGCAAATCTATTAAACGTAAACATATCAAAATCAAACAAATTCTTCCTCTTGGAACCAAAAGTGAACAAAACATATAGCAAGAAAACAAGTTATGCAGATTAAAAAACAAAATTCATGAAATCCAGATATCATCACACCAAGGAACCTACTTAGGCATCTTTGTCGCTTGAAATCAATCAAACATAAACATATCTCATCCAAAACAAATTGTTCATTCTCGAATCACGAGTACAAAAAAACAGTAGATTAATATGTCGCAAGACAAATCATGCAGCTCAATTCGACAGATTTAGCTGCAATGAACTTAAAATCCAGATATCATCACATTATACAGTGGAGAAAGAAAAAAAGAAGTTAAATCTTATGATCTATAAGACAGAACAATGATGAGTTTCACCATAAAGTACTTGATGATTGCTTGAGTTTGGAATCAAACAAAAAAGCCAAATAGTAATCTGATCATCAAAGGAGAAGAGAAGAATAAAAAACCTGGCATTAGCGATGAGACGAAAATTGATCCAGTAGACATCTGTGAACTCTTCACAGTCTTCTGCATCCATAGGTTTACATCTATTCGACTCAAAATCAAACGAACCAATAAACAATATAAATATCGAAAGGAACGATGCGGGGAACAAAAAGATGACAAGAGCAGTACTCACTCTTCAACCTCTCCGTAAGTAGTGAATAACCTCATGAGATCGTCACCGCAACCCAAAGCTGGGACATTATGTACTACCAAGTATCTGAAACCAACAAAGCGTTTCAAAATCCCAATAAATTGAGCCATAAGCAAGAAGAACAAATCGATTAGTAGAATTGGGTATATAATTCCATCAAACCTTGATTCGTCGCAAACTGTATAAACCCTAACCGCTGGGAGATCCTCTTTGCATCGACCCATCTTCTTCTACAATTCTGAGACGTACATGAAAAAGAAAGATGGAATTCAGATCAGAGCCTACCACTAGAAGCAATGAATCACGGTCAATGAAGAAACCTGGGTTTCAGATAATTAGAGCTTGGAATCGTGGAGGAGCGTGCGATTACGATTCAGAAGCGCGTCACAGATGTGTTTCCGATTTGGAATCCGACGTCGTTTACCCCCTAATTTCTGATTACTCCTAAAACATGTTTGCAACTTATATAAGTTGAGAACAAAAAATTGATCTGTAAAGTGAAACGAAAAAATCATCGCGGAGATTTAAAAAAGTGACAAAACGGAAGAAAAATCTAAACACAAGACATATATCAAAATGAAATTCATCTTTCTCAAAACGTTCATTGTAAAAAGCAGCTATCGGAGTCGAACCGATTTCTACCACACAAAAAAAAGTTCAAACAATAAATTTTCAGTAATCAAGAGTAATAAAAAAAGAGCATACGATCAAGATTTTCACTTTGAATCAACTGGAGTCCTGAACAACAGTTTAAAATCTATCGACTAAATTTATCTTGCGAACTCCAAGCTCAGTCACGGAGTGGTAAAAAATAAGACCAGTTTGGAAATTAGAGATGAAAATCTATTTTCGGGAACGAGGAGTTTTTTCCGTCGTAGAGGAATTTCGAGGAAGAGAAAACGAAGAAGAATTGACCAGTAAAAGATGAAACAGCGAGCTAGCAAATGCAGAAAACCACAAGGATCAATTATGAAAGTTTTGTGAATATATAAACTTTGTCAAATTACATTTAAAAACCCCTTACTTTCTTTTGATTCAAAACTCACCGAAAATTGACTAATTCTAGATTTGGTTATGAATGTGGTCGAAACGAAACATGTACAGACTGAGCAATCCAATGAACAAAATTTATATAAGCAATCTTGAATTTCTTCTCTCTTAAAAATCTTGGAGATATGTTTCTGCAAAATTCTGACAAGCTGAGGTTTCAGAGGATTGCCCAGAACTTCTTTCTGCAAAGTAGAAGAATTTCTGTCTTCTTGTATTTATTTTGCAGCTCATGTGTTTCGACTTCCCAAAGGAATTTAGGAGCCAAGTCTCAAACTCTTGAGATGATCGATTCCTCGTTCATAATAATGATGTATCCCTCCAAAGACAAACCAAAAAGCCTCATTAAACTCTCAGCTCTTTTTTTCTCTCTTTACCCATGGTTATTACTTTTTTGAAGTCGAGCCAATTTCTACCGCAAAAAAAAAAATTTGTGTTGCTCTATCCTCTGAGCTAAGCGTGCTAATTCAGGAAAAGCAGGAATTTTTCAGAGGGCTATAGCAATCAATCGGAAAGTTTCGTCAGAGATGGTAGCGTCTTTTTCATCATCCAAAGTCGGCTATAATCATCACTGATGTAAGGTCTGTATTCCGCCTCTACACTTTCCGGCCACAGTACTCGTCACCGTCAGGCCATCTGGTATTAGAGTTTAACTCGTAACACTATATCTAGAATTAACTCGTAACACTATATCTAGAGTTACGAGTTATAATAATTGACAACTGAGAGAATGAGAGATCAAATTTAAAATGGACGCATTGGGAGAAAATTAGACATGATGGAAGATAATATCCGCAGCAATGTGATGATATCCATTAATAGTTCAGAATCGAAAAACAAATGAAACGAAAAAGACATCAAGCTTTAGTGCAAAGTAGCACCGCCACCTACGGTCAAGAACCCAATTCCGAGAACAACGTTTAGACGGAGAAGAAACGAAACTGTAACACAAACCAGCAACAAAATAACAAACTAAGGTAAAAAAACTAACAATGTTCTTTGATTCATCTGCGGATAGAGTTTGGTTGATAGTAGTAGTTCACTTGGCACCCTTCTTGACTGCAGCCTTGGTGACCTTGGCTCCGCTCGGGTCCTTCTTGTCGACACTCTTGATAACACCAACAGCCACGGTTTGCCTCATGTCCCTGACAGCGAAACGTCCCAATGGTGGGTACTCAGAGAAAGTCTCAACAACCATGGGCTTGGTCGGAGTCATCTTAACCATACCAGCGTCACCATTCTTCAAGAACTTGGGCTCCTTCTCGATCTCCTTACCAGAACGTCTATCAATCTTGGTCAAGATCTCAGAGAACTTGACTGCAATGTGAGAGGTGTGGCAATCGAGAACTGGGGCGTAACCATTACCGATCTGACCTGGGTGGTTCATGATGATGACCTGGGAAGTGAAGTTAGCAGCACCCTTGGCAGGGTCATCCTTGGAGTTGGATGCAACATACCCACGCTTGAGATCCTTCACAGCAACATTCTTAACATTGAA
>PKMM01013547.1:1169560-1232456 GCA_002933915.1 Eutrema heterophyllum | reverse complement strand
TTTTTTTTTTACCAAGAATGACGTAGAAACCCTTCCTTGAAAGAGCGAAGGCAGTGGCCTTACCAATCCCCGAAGTAGCCTGCAATGAGTTCAAACACCAGACAATATAAAATAAGACGAGACTAATAAGTTTAATGTAGTAATTACATTACATCACACAGTATGAGGCAATGATTCCTAGGAGAAGAGAGAATGACTTACACCAGTGATAATACAGATAGGTCTCTGTGAAGTATTCCATGAATGATTGGAAGACGAAGATGAACTTGATTTTGAGCCAAAGATCCTTCTTTTAAGCAATTCGAAGTAAGAAAAAAGGAGGGCAATATTCCAAAACAAAGCCATCCTCCAGAAATCAGATGAGAAGATAAAATGCAAAGCCTCCTTCAGCTTTTCCATTTGTATCATCAGCTACTGCAAAAATTTCAAAAACAAATAAAATAATGTTAGCAATCAACTATAATAAAAACAGCATACGATCAAGATTTTCACTTTGAATCAACTGGAGTCAATTTCGTCTACCTGAACAACAGTTTAAAATCTATCGACTAAATTAATCTTGTAGACGAATTTTCGAGGAAGAGAAGAACGAAGAGAATTGGCGAGTAAAGGAAGAGACAGCAAGCTAGCAAATGCAGAAAACCACAAGGACCAATACGAAAATTTTGTGAATATATAAACTTCTTCAAATTACATTACAAGCCCCAAACTTTCTTTTGGTTCAGAATTTACCTCAAATTGACTAATTCTAGATTTGGTTATAAATGTGGTCGAAACAAAACATGTACAGACTGATCAATCAATCAACAAAATTTACATAAGCAATCTTGAATTTCTTTTATCTTAAAAACCAAAAGAGTAAAAATGAATTTCTATGTTCTAGCTTTTCTTGGAGATATGCTTCTGCAAATTTCTGACAAGCTGGGGATTGCCCAGAAATTGCCAAGTTTCTGTCTTCTTGTATTTTTATTTTGCAGCTCATGTGTTTCGACTTCCCAAAGAAATTTTTTGAGACTTTAAATCCAAGAGATACATGTAAAGAAGATCAACCTTGAAGAAATGATCAAACGAATGACAAACAAACGAGAAAGTATTTCATTTCTACAAATATGAATGTTCTCGTCACAAAAACTTCATCAATTGTAGCTAAACTCAGAAATTATCGTCGCAGTGTTAGTAAGTTCATCGAAATTATGAAGAGGCACTTGCACCATTTACTCCAAATCAAGGGATATAAACAAATAACACTACATTAACCTCAAAATCTCATGACAATGGAAACAATTTATTAAAATACCATAACTGTCCCATTCCACGAGCAACCTGACGAGAGAGCAACTTCATACTGATAAGTATTCAGAAAAACTCCAGAGGACCTGAGATTGAGACCGGAGGATCTATCACCACGCGGCTCGCCTTTCCGTCTGCGTAAAGCTCAGGTAAAGTGTTGGCCTCTTTGGCTGTAACGCCTTCCGCAGTCCACAACGTAACATGTGGCCATTCGTTCTTGGAGACTACGGTCTCTCCATCCACAGATCCGACATGGGCTGTTAAGGCAGCCATCTTGTCGTTGAAGATGAGCTCGGTGAGCTCGACTGGTACCTCTCTGTTCAAGTGCTGACCGTAGCTGGCTACAGCTGCTACGCCGTGGCTTCTCTTGTGGGCAAGTGTCACGTGAGCCCGTTCAAGTTTTTCCTCTATGATCTTCTTCTTTCCCTCTAGAAAAGATCTCACTGTTGGGTTTGCTGCGGCCAACTGATAAGAAGAAAACATCTATCAAGAACAAAGCCCATACATAACCTCGAGTTCCAATACGCAAGATAGAAGGAAAGATGATGTGGGATCACATTTGAGTTTATGAGCTTTTAAACTTTTAGTTTTCAATGGTTGAAGATTTCGTGTCTAGATTATCTCCGATATGAAAGAACATGAAGCCTTCTTTTATGGTTGTTTACCTTTTCAAGAAGACTGTGGACTTGAGTAACAGGCAAGTTGATGGCAGCGAAAACAATAGACCCATGTTTTGTTTTCTCTGAACTTGGTGGTTTGTATTCACCCTTTGCGATTCTTTTTAGCTCTTCTCGCACTTGCTGGACCGCAGACTCAAACGGAACCTGAAAGTTGCAAATCAAACCAGCTACAATACTAAGCATAGGATTCTAGCTTTTCCTTGAGCCATCAATGACACAGGATATTTTACCTGAATAAAATTGAGATACTCAGAATTTCCAACTAAAGTATCTCGCAGCTGTTTCTCCCATTTGGTCCATTCCGCTGCATATGTTCCTTTTGTCGACTCAAGTCTACGGCAAGAAAAATTAGAAGGAAAACAAAAGGTCAGAACAACCAAATCAAAACTAGAGCTGAAGAGATGAAGTAAAAAATAACCGTCACAACAAGAAATGAAAACGTCTGTGAGCACACTCATTGGGTATCTCCTGAAACATGATTCAAGTACATCTAATCACAGGGTAAACAAACATGAGTGTTTTTGATGTCTTCCTCGTTGCTAAATTATTACTATTGCATTGCATTTGTTACTGTCTGTACAGACAGTATTGTTCAAAATATGATACAAACAAGTTTTACTGGTTTTCAGAATAGACTCAGCTTTGACATAATTCAACTTATCAAGTCATGTAAATGGTAGTGTTGGCTACCCACCTCCCATGTCTTCTACTGTGGAGCTGGAACAAGTCTATGCCCTCCTCAAGAATCGATTCAACAGGATCAGGTAAAGGACTCCTGTATATGCACAAAGAGAAGTCAATTAAGTGGTTTAGCAACCAAATGAATATGAAGTTGCAATTGCACAGTGCCAGTTTGTTAGCTCGCATGTATTGTTAATAATATACCTGTCTGATCTCAACAGTGGCATCTTGACGAGGGAGCCAAAGCGCTCAATCAATTCACTCTCAAATACTTTGCGGTTCTAAAAAGTTTAGAAGCAGGTTAAATAAATCTGAGATCCAATAATGGTTTACTTAAAGAACAGTTGGGCGTATGTGATAATACCTTTCCCTCATAAAGGTGATAAAACATCAATAGCACATAGCCAGCATTCAAGGATGCCTTGTCAAGATTCCCCTGACAATATTCATTGCATATGAAAGAAACAATGGCTTGTTAAGAGATACAGGGTGGTGATGAAAGTTGGATGGTACAGTTGAAGACAAACTTTGTATAAGAGGCAACTGCATACCGGATGGTTAACTCGTTGAAGTACACGGAACATGAAAACAGCTAAGGCATCAAGTGAATATGGATTTGAATCGGTTCCTGTGCATTCACAAGGGCCAAAAGCTAATGTAAAACAATAATCGCAGAGAGTAGGAAGATGATCCAAGGCAGTAAACAGAACAGAACAATACTCATTGTTTTTTTAAGCCAAGTATAAATTTCCAGCTATAATTTTTTTTTTTTTTTTTTTTTTTGTTCAACAATTTCCAGCTATAATCATCTGCAAGAAAATTGACTATAAAGCTTGGATATGTATCATATGGGAACAAATTCAGCAAAAGATAATTGATCCTTCTCCTTTCATACTTAAACATTTGCAGGGTCATCTAATCAATTAAAAGGTCAATTATTATGGAATAAACTGAGTATGGCCATATTAGCAAGCACACAAAAAGATTGTTAACAGAAAATCATCAAAGAATGGAGACATAGTTACACACCTTCAGAATCAGGAACGACTGGAACTGCAGAAGCCCTAGTTCTCCGACACATGTCTTCAATCTAATAGGAAACATACAATAATTAATTATATTGAAATGATTTGTTAATTCAAAGACTTTGAAATTATATTCACATGACTTTGTTAACACGCCAAGTGGAAAGATATCAGGTCAGCGACTTAATATTGATATGGGTACTTTCGAAAGTTAACTAGGCTTCACAATACAAACTATGCATGTATAGCACATCCAGGAATTCCTAAATACGATTGCTAGGCTTCACAATACAAACTATTAAAGGCAGGTTAACTCAAAAGATTTAATCAGTAAACCAAGTAACAGTGTCATGGAATCAAATATTAATCTTGATAGCCATTAGGCAAAAAAGCAACTGAATACGATTGCAACAATATTTGCAATGATTCTGATAAGAATGTACTCGGATAATAAGCCAAAGCTAAGAAAGGACCCATGGGTAGAGCTAACCCCGAAATGCTAGCTTATGAGAAGAGGGTGCAGAGACTCTTATATGCCTGATTCTCATTCCCCAATCAATGTGAGATTGCAACAGATTCTCAGCGTACGATAGATTACCTGTCTCCAGACGTCTTCATTTGGGGCATTTTTGTCAGCCAACATAATTGATTGTGGCTTTTTACGACGTTCATCAGCAACCTTTGGCCAATATTTTCCTGTCCAGTATGTAGAATGTTTCATGAGGTGGCATAGCAAAATTGAGAGGCCAGAACAATTTTGACAAAATCCTACGTTTTAAAATACCTTTGATAAGGTCACCCATCAGAGTATGCACTGGCCGATCATCTCCAAAGCCTCCTGGGGCGTTCAATAACTCCTTACAAAGTGCAGATTTAGCACATCCAGGAATTCCTGAGAGCACATTAAAATTGCAGAAATCAGTGGGAGAGAGATTGAAAAGGTAATCTTAAAGCAAACGAAATCTAATAATATACTGCTCTCACTTCTGGTCAGAAGTTTGTCCAATTTATAATTATCTGTATTACTAAAACAATCAACTAAGTTCTATCAAAATCTGAAAACGACTACCATCAATACGTTCAACATAAAACATTGCCACAAAAATGGAATAAAACATACAACCAGAATAGATGAGATTTATATAAACAATTTTAAAAAGGAATACCTGGGAAGAATACAATTAACCCCTCATCCTTCTGGACAGCTTCCTTCACAGCTGGCCCAGGAGTAGTTGGTGTCACTCCCTCTTTCTTCACAAGATCGCCTTCTTCATCTAGGCCACCATCAACAATGGCCAAGAAGTCCTCAGCTCTCACTAGATTCCCAGCAGACCCTATCAAAACCTGATTCTTTGGGCTCCGTTTCACGTACTGCTCCAGGAATGGCTCAGCTTCACTTAGATATATTGATGAAGATAGCTGCCTATTCCCACATTTTCTTCTTATGTAAGCAGCCCTGGAACATTAAGAAAAAACAAAGAGATGCTAAACCTTGTTGCGGGGGTGTAAATCCACATTCAAAAAGCTGAAAAATTTATTGAACAGAAGGCAAAATCTAGGCAGTAGATTACACGTTTGCTCAGAAAATAAGTTCCAACAAAAATATATAAGCTTAGTCTAGATGTGTAGAGTAAAGTGATTCTGGTACCATTCATCAAGCATCTTGCAAAGTTCTTTGTGCTTTCCATCTGAAGTACCCCATATTTTCATTTGCCTGGATACAGAAACAACAATAATATTTTGGAAAAATATCAAAATACAGCTTGATAACATCAAGAATCCCCAATATCTCCACCACGCTGCTTCTTTTAGATACAGAATTAATAACATAATAAACATGCTACAACTAACCTCCCCATTTTGATTTACAATTCAAAGGATGTTAATCAAAATCTGAGATACCCAAACCATCACTATTACATTGGACACGTCACTCTCTCTCTCTATATATACATATTCATAGGGAGAAAGCAGCTCACCTAAGGTAGAAGGCTTTATAAGATGCTGGCCCCTCTTTAAATAGAATTGATAGGCCATTGCGGATCAGAAAGGTTCTCAACTGTCAAAGAATTGAAGACATGTCCAGCATCATGATAACAATGCAGCGAAATAGGTAGCAAAGTGCAACAAATCAAAATTTCCTCTAGCCAGAAGACCTTCTTGATAAAAAAGATACCTTGTATGTGAGAAACTTCAATTTGATCATTAAGTTAGCATCATCATCAGCTAAACCATCCTTTCTTAGTTGACCACAATTTTCACTGGCATCTATGCCCGCATTATCAATGCTTTTCACAGCCATCGGTTCGCTCCCTTTGTTTGACTTGAACAAATTAATATCAACAAAGAAACCTGAAAAAGAAAAACTCAAAAAGAATCACTAACTAATATAGTTAAACGAAAGAACAGATGGAAATGGTCTATCGAAATGTCCAATTATTCTCTGTTTATCAAGACCAGTGTGTGCTACCACAACAACCAAATCTGACACGTCCAGGAAAATTTGATTTCCTAACAAGTTCTTTTTCACAAAGACTAGGAACTACAGAAAGCAGAGACAAAATTATTAAGTCTGCAAATGAATCAGAAAATGGTGCCTAGTTATTGTCTTTAAGAACAAAGCCAAGGAACAAGCAACAACAAATTATTTACCTCTATACAAAGGCCACAAACTAGGCATGTACCTGAAACACGGTAATTGTATGGTTGAGTAAACAGAAATCAATCTTTTCTTAGTTTGATCAAACTGAAAAACATAAGTAACTAGAGAAGTCTTTAAAGATAACCTCATCTCTTTCTGGTAACGCCTAAATCCTGAATCACTGTGCACATGGACAACCAATTTATAAAATAGGTTGTCAGGTGATAGGTCATTAGCTCTATGAAAATTATGGTAACACTTGAATGCCGCTGGAAGACGTTTTTCCTTCATCAAGCGTACCATTTCCTATTGAATGCAAATATTCAGTTGCTCATCGAAAGCACATAAAGAACGGAAGCTGGTAAATAATAACCACATAAAAGTACATTGCAAGGGAAAGATATTATAACAAATAATTTCGGAGAGTTACCCCACATATGCAAAAATCAACAAAGACGCAGAGCTCAAGTTACCTGTAATTTACTAGTTGAATAATCTGCAGGCTGAGATTGCAGGAATTTTGTTACAACAGATTTGTCAGCATTTTTCGAATGAGAATCTACAGATTCATCTCCAAACCAATCCAAGTCAGTGGGGCAAAAGCTTGGGCCAACACTCCATAAAAGTGCTCTCATTTGCTATAGCAACCATAAAAAAAAAACGGAAAAAAGACTTTCTAGAATGAGAAATATTTACTAAGAGATGACAGCATAAAATTCCACGTGATGAAGCTTTTGAAATTTAAATTCTTTCGAACCTGTTTCTCGTTAGATCTATGGGCAGCACATATCTCTCTTAGACTGAGTCCCAAATCAAGATTAGCTGAATATTAGAAAAAAAATCAAGGAAAAGGAAATTTTTTAAAATCTAGACAGACTTGTTGGAGTGGAATATTATGAAACTAACGTAAAAACTAAACCATGATAAGATAATACACCTCCATCACAGGGTGGTGGAGGATGATCTCTCAAGACATTTTCCATATCTCTGGTGCTCCCACTGCTCACGATACGTGCCACAAGACCCTCTAATATCTCACCCTGCACCTTCACATGGTCCTTAGAGCCTGCTTATTTTCATCCGAAACTTTTTTCAGTCAAATGAATTTCATCAAGTTTAATTCTTTGTAAAACTAATATGAATTCTCAAAAAAAAACATGACTACGAAAAGGAAAAACATTACCTGGGACCGATATATCAGCTACTTCATCAAGAGCCCTACAGACTGAGGTTGCTAACCCTTCTTCACAGAGTGTATCAAATGCGGCGAAAAAAGAGGTCACTGATTTCCTTCATTAAATTTTAACAAAGTGCAAGCAACCACCACTGTTAAAAAAAATTCATTTTCTTCACGACAAGCTGTCATAAAAATTCTTTGGACAGTGTGTGCTTCCAAACATATCAGCATATGTCTGCTTAGGACCACAAAATCTCTAACGTTTGAGATTCATGAAGTTAGACTAGTGAAAGCATCAAACCGATTTTACTAGCACATTCTTACTAAGCTGACAGGAACAAGGGTCCAATGTAAAATGACAGTAGAGGGCAACATCACAAAGGAGAAAGATAACAGCAATGATTAGAAAGACGTTAAGTTACCTTGTGGAAAACAGCCAAACGTGATTTGTTGGTAGACGCCATTTCCGGCAAAATGCAATTAATTCGGAAGTTGAATAGAACTTGGGCTTACCATTACCTAACTCGGTAACAGCTGTCACTACCACTACAAGATGCAAATCAACTTTCTTAACTAGACAACATTAGCAGGCTTATCTGACTTTCATAAATAAGGCGTATATACTTTGAAAGGCATTGACTCTAGAACATCTAAAAAAGAAAATACTTCACCATAATCATCCAGTGGGCGTTGACCATGATCTCCAAGAACAGCTGTTACCAGTTCCATAGATATGCACATACGATTTTTCTGCGAGAAAATGACATATTATGAGCTATCCTTTTGTGGCAATTAATTAAGCCTCAAGCATTTGGAAATACCTCAAGAAAATCATTAAATTCTGCCTGCTTCTTTAAAGCCTTAGTTCCCCAAGCTTCCCTGAACATCCTTGAAAGAACAAAAACACCAACCGCAGTATAACTGCAAATGAAACATTGGGGTTAGCATATGAGACAACCTTTTAGTCGCCATCTCAAAAGGCAAGCACCAGAAAGATCCACATAACAGCATCGGAAATGAAAAAGAAAAAAAAGTAGCAAAATGCATTTGCTTCATCAAAATATTTTCAAAATCTATCTCGACTACAGCTTCTATGTGGGGTGGAATATTTATCCATAAAAACGACACCAATACCATCAGCAAACAATAAGTTTCCGGAAGGAAAACTAAGATGGAGAAAGTAATCCGTGCTCTAAGTGAAATGAATGAAAAGCATAAAACCAAATCCAAAGCTTTAGTATGGATTTAATCATTGGGGTTTTCCCTTTTTCTAAGATTATTTGTGAAAAGCTCATCATGAATCGAGAAAGGAATATAAAAAATTATAGGAAAAACTGAAGCTAGGAATAAATGAGCTTACATATTACCAAAACTGTTCTTTGCATATGCTCCCCCCGTGTGACCGGCGTACATAAAGAGAGAGCCTGAATGCTTAAGAGATACCTGTAAAAGGTGCATTACAAAAAGTTCGTAGACAGTTAGAACTTCAGAATGTCAATAGAGGTACTCACATATAGAGTGTATCTATGTTGTTAATACCTCCAGCGTTGCTAACCCTTTAGATACCATCTCAATCATTCGTGTTCTTATCTGCCAAAAGCAAGGTAAATACAACATGAAACAAAGCAAGGTAACAATTAGTTCCTACAAAAGACCAGCAGTCATAGAAAGGGAACTTGTAAGTTTACCTCTTGGTCAGTCTTTTCGTTCTCAAACTTTGGATAGAAAGTGGCTCTGATCTGAGCATGACAATAAGTCGACTTGTCTACAGTAAAATTTTCCAAGAAATTACCTCCAAACAATTTGCTCTGATTGAGATCAACTTTTTGAGGTGTTGCATCTCCAGACGAACTTGCCTGTGAGACAACTGATGTTCTACAAACTTCTGAAGCCGAAGATGATCCACTAACGGTTCCATATGACTTAGGCTTCCATACTAGATTTTGCACACTGTGGTTGACTGGAACATTGGTGTTGCTTTTCTCAAGACTCAACCCACCAAATTGGCCGTTTACTGCAACAATGGATGCAGAACGATCACTGGATTCAGATGGAGCATCCATGTTCGGCTTTACTTGCCACTTCTGCTCAGCGTGAGCTCTTTTTTTCTGCCAACAGAAACAATATTTAGTCAAGTCGTGTATACATCATGCCCTAACCCAAAAGCAATAAAGAACTCTACACATCAAGACTTTTGAACATAATATTCCCGTTTGCAAGATTGAAAAATTCAACTCTCGTAACCAGAGAATCAAAAATCCATAGTCATAGTAGTGCACCACAAACTAACGTTCGGTCGCGGCACATTATCAACGAAGCAATCAAAACCCAAAAGGTGCAGATTTTCGAGAGGGGGTTAAAGATTAGTAACAGAGGATATAAAAATTCCCATAAACTTGTCAATTGCTAAATCCCGATATAAACCCAGAATTTTTTTTCTTTTTTTTCAAACATAAACCCAGAATTTGTTTAGAATAGAAATTTATGGCAAAATCAGAAAACTAGAAAAACAAAAGAAAAGAAAAAAACAAAAGTAGCCCACCTGCTTCTTAGGCATATCCGGCGGATAAAATCTAATCGAGGAGTTGAAACAGAGAGAGCGAGCTAATGTAACGTAAGGAGAAGATGATCGGAAAAGAGAGGAGGTTCGACAAGAAGCAGGGCGATGGATTCTGAGAGAAATGGCGAAGAGTGTTCTGTGTGGAACTGACGACATCCACACGTGGTTTCTTCTGGTGCAAACCACGTATATTGGGGAGTCAAAGAGAGATGGAGAGGCGACCAAGTTAAAACTCGACGTGCTTGCTGAGTCATCAACAAGCAAGCTGTGACTGTGAGGTTTAATTAATCCGGCGTAACGAGACGACGGAGTTTGTAGAAAGTGTTATGGTGCGGGAAAGAGCACCGTAACAAAGATGGTCCCGCTAATGAATGGGCCTGAGATGGCCCAGTTTCGTTACTATTGGATCAGAAGAGGAGTTGAAATTGGGAGAAGAACATCGGAAGGAGAAAATAAAAGAAAGAATCAATTTTTTTTCTTTCTAAGAATGTAAATATCATTAAAAATGAATTGTTTAGGTTTTATATAAAGTTTAAATAAGCATAACTCACATATTTATTCTTCTGACAAGACTCGGTTTTGTGATCCCCTCCATGATCCTTGATCAGAACTAGACAGAAGATAAGCTTGCAAAAATGAGAACAAACCTAAATGTTCAGAGAGTAACCCTTGAATACCATATCAAAACCTCAGATAAACTGATAAAATCTATCCGTAACGTCGATTAAAACGATTTCGGTGCAAGAGGAGGCGGTGGCTGTGGGTCCGACAACACAACATCTTGAAGCGAAAGAGAGATAAAAAGAATAAAAAACTCACCGGGGATAGACAACTCGACGGAGATGGAGACAGAGAACAAATCGAGGAACGACACGGCCACAAAATCAATAGGAACCCTCTCTCTACCGTTTTCCGAGGGCAACAGGTTAACGTTTATGGAGACCGGCAAGATTCTTTCTTCCTAGCAAGTAGCAACTTTTAGGGCCCAATTCAAACTTTGTTAATAGATGTGCGTCCAACTTTCATCTTCTGTTTATGGCCCATAATGGCGGCCTAATTAATCCCCATGATTTCGCACACTCTAAATTCTATGGTTTCTAGTTTCAGTGAGTTAACCATTTGCAAAACCACCTCGATGCTGTTTTTAGGGTTACGGATTTTGGGGAATATCTTGTTGCTATCAATCAGTTTTTTTTTTTAGTTGCCTAACCAGTATTTCGAAAACACTTCAGATATTAATTGATTGATTATTGTTTTCTTTCTATTCCTACTTATTAGGAAGAATTGTACCAACATTAACCATATATACTAACGCGCTCGCTAACGTGTTAAAATATAACTTTTTGACATATGAATCATCCGAAAATCCCACCATATATTACATTTTAGTGTCTTTAACATATATGTGTATGCTAACTAACCCTGAATAAGAACTAAAGGGCTTTAAAGTGAAGTAGTCAAAATCATAGTTATGACTTATGATCATATCCAAAGAGGATCACACCACAACATTGATGAGTTGGTGCTGGAGTTGTCTTTAAGGAATCCAAAATCATTGCTCTCTTCATCGGGACTGCCTATGAACTCATCACAGTTTTTAAAGGAACTCCCAAAGGACGTATAATAATGTTGTTCTTGGTTTGGTTGGTCCAAGTTATGAATCAATTCTAGTAAATTTGATCTTTGAAACTGCATATTCACTATCTCAACTTGAGCTTTTGCAAGCTGTGCTTGGAGTTCACTAACTTGTCTTTGTAGATGGTATATGGCACCTGCACATCCATAAACCGGATCTCTAATTCTAGCTCCGGCTTCATACACCATACTGTTCACCGCATCAGTTCTTTGTGATTCGGGAAGTTCCTGAAACAAATGTCATAATCAATTATATAACAGAAAAGCAAAGTGATTAATTGAAATTGATAAGCTATAAGACTTTTTTTTTTTTGACATTAGAGACCAAGTAAGGTCTAAGTTTCACATGACTTATGAACCCATAAACAAACATTTCAATACCTTACAAATTAGAACAAGAACTGCATTCACATCTATATATTTAATAATATAAAATATATCGTTGGTCTTCAAATAATTTTTTTTAGCATTAAAGGAGCTTCTAACTATTACACCAACAGCTATATAGTTAGGTACCTGCAAGAACTTAATGATGTTGCTGGCTCCAAAGACGCGGTGGGCGATGGTGAACTTGGCCGGCTCCGTTGGAGGGAAGTACGGTGCCAAAACGCATTTCTCTCCGCAACGCCGACGCAGGATTTTGCAAGCGGCGCATGGGCTAAGCACCACCCGCGGTGAAAGCGGTGTGGGAGGAGAAGAGGTTGATGAAGCAGAGATGATACCGGCTGAAGCGTCACCGTTATCCTCCATATCAAGCATTACTAACTTAGGATGTTAAAATTAAGAGTAAGGGGGAGGAAAATGAGAGAATATATATATGTGTGTAGAGTGTTTTGAGGGGAAGTGCTTATTTTGAGGGGAAAATAGAGAAGTGTATATATAGGGAGAGAGACAAAATGATGTAGGGAAAGAGGTGACCACCTGACATCATTAGCTCGAATTGTGACGTCATTATTTTGTTGAAACATATTTTCCACTTTGCGGTACGGTTGGCTCCGAAATTCCTCAACGCTTTCATGTTTCAACGGTTGCTTGACTTTGGCACAATTAATTTCTGCTCATTTTGAAATTTCTCCATGCTTTTATTCCAATTAGTCTCTTAAAAGTCTACATAGCTGACATTGGTTAATCTACGGCCAGATTCTAGAATTGTCTTTCTGATTACGAAGATAAAAGGACGTTTAAGAGACTCCAAAATCACTGCAAAATATTCTATTTTTTGTTTCCTTCGTAAGTTAGGTTCAAGTAGATAATTTACGTCTGTTAAATCGTTTTTAACATTGTCAACACAAAATTTTATTTAATGTATCAGAAATCAGATTACTATGAATCAAAAGATTAAAGTTTTATGGATGTTAGCTATTTTTCTTACACTAGTTTATGTTGTAGTACGTATTTGTTTTGAGAATAATTCTACATGCAAGTTTGGATATCTAAGAACCCCAATTAAATGTAACATTGTAGAGTACTTGATGCATGAAAACTATTTTCTTATAGTCAAGTTTATTTATTTATTTATCGTATCCGTATCTAATTTGATCAATAGTTTTATTCACCGGTGACTTTGCAAGTCGTACTCAAGTATTGATAGTTAGAGAAATACACAAAAGGCCAAGTAATTAATTTAGGTTGCCTAATTTTTGCTGAATCGTATTTTGTTTTTATTAGCCAATATTCTCGGAACTCCTTTGTATTTTAGTTCTGTATACTGTCTTAACGACTTTCTGTTTGAGCGACTTATCTTTCGAAGTGGCGGTATATATGAAAAATCTAAAAACACGTACTAGACTATTACAAAAAAAAAAAATTCTTCCAAATTTAAAAAGATAAACCTTTTATATATAAGTGAAAACCGTGTTAATACTTAAAAGTCCTTTAGAAAGGACCCAGGTTTAATTCCCAAAACATAAATTATTCAACAGTACCGTGTGCTTCACCAACATTAATAAGAAAAATTGTAAATCAAATAAATAGAAGAATGACACGTATAGTCAGTGGGATCGCTAGTTATTGGGTGTGCTCTTGCTTCCACCTTCAACAGCTTGCTATCTCTCTACTCTCAACTAAATCTTCCGACTTCTTTTTGAAAATGATTAAAAGATCTTCTTCTTTGTTTTCTTTAACAAAAAAAGTTGTGATAACATGTTTGAAAAATCACCCGCACGATTATCTTTTACAATATGAAATGCCACAGACCTCATGATTAGAGAAAAAAACAAAGTGAATTTTTTTCCAAAACAAAAAAAGTGCTGGTGCATTCGCGTAAAAGTGAAATTATTTAAGAAAATGATGAAGAGGTAAAGTAAATGTGGTTTTTACCACCAAAAAATAAAACTAAATGTGGTCGCTTTGTCTTCTAGCGTGTTTGGATATCGTCGATGTTTTGCATGTAGGGTACGATTTCTGGATATATCATTCGTTATATGCCACTTAATTCAGGGAAAAAAATATATTGTATATATTGCATCACCCGTTCAAGGTACGTATGATTAGAGTCGCTAGACATTAATAAAACATCGACTTAATGATAAGTTTCACATATCTGAAGTATCAATTTCTTTTTTCTTTAACACAAAAATGAAGTATCACTTTAAAATAGTATTAAATATCTTTGGTCATTGGTCAAAGATTGTATTTTGCATCGTGTACACTAGGATATTTGATTGGGCTCAATAATAAATGCTGTAACAGTATTATCATCATTATCCTCAGATCAATCAACAATACCTTTTTCTCCAATCATTTTCTTGTGCCATTTTTTTTTCTTCTCGACAACTCTTGTGCCTAGCCCTCTGCATAAATCCCGATCCGAGAGGACCCGACCCTAAAACATAGTTCGGTTCGGATTTGATTCTTCAAAATAACCCGAACGGTTCCTTTTTAGAATTGATTCGGGTTTCGGTTTGGGTCGGGTAAAACCCGAGAACCATTCGGGTCCCCGAATAACCCGAAGACCCTTTTTTTTTTTTGAATCGGTTTTCAATCTGCTCATGGCCATGAGCGAGTCGCCTCAACGCGTTTCTGATTCCAAGCCAATCGTCTTCCTCCTCGTTCTCTTTTTTTATTTGATCGCTGATACGAAGAATGAATCAATCCCTGCCAAACCCTAGAAGACGACAACGACGAAGGTGACTTGTTCTTATGTATGTATCATAGCTTGATTAGCTTCAAAATCGACCTTTGGAGTTTTTCAGATCGTGAAACCCGAAAAGTAGAAGAAATCGAGCTTAAAAAACTTTGATTCCAAGCAATGAAACCGATTCAACCGCCTCCAGGAGTTTCCCTTCCGGTTAAAAGCTGTCCTCGCCGCCGCCCAGTATGATAGATCTCGATCTACCAAGAAGAAGATAAAGATGGGATGAGAAGGTAAATGAAGAAAAAGAGATGAGAAATCAGAAGAAAGGAGATGAGAAGATAGAAGAAGAGAGAAGGAAGAAGACGAGAGAGAATAAGAGAGAGATAATGTTTTAATTAATTATTTCGATAAGTTTTCCTACAACAGATGGGTCATAAGCCCAATAGAGTCCAGCTGAACAATTATGTGAACCCATATCCAATTCTTATCAGAATTTTCGGGTCTATTCGGGTTTTTTCGGGTAAAAACCATACTCGAACCGGCCCAAAAAAAATGTCGGTTCCTAATCGGTTCTAATTATAAATCGCAGAACCGACCCGGGCCCAAGAGGACCCGAACCGAAATTTTCTCGGATCCAGTATGGGTCCAAAACATGCATACCCGAAAGACCCAAAACCCGAATTCCCCGACCCGATCCGACTCGCAGACCCGAATGCCCGAATGCCGAGGACTACTTGTGCCGCACCAGTTAAATTCTATCAAATCGTTAGACTGGAAGTTTATCAATACGATTCCACTAGGTTGGAATGAAGACACGAAATTTGGGGTCGTTACGTGTGCGTTTGAAAAATATGTTCTGTGTGTTACCATTCACCTAAAGAGTAAAAATAATAAACAAAAAGTATTCATTAATTTTTTAAAAAATGTTTTGACATTCGTGTCACGGAGGCATGAACAAAAGAAAGATATATAATGCTGGCGGTTAATTATTATGCAGCACAATTTGTTTTACGCTAGTTTCTTCTATTTTGTTTTGTCTTATCTGATTGTTTTTGTTCTGCACTTCTCGTTCCAAAACATCCACATGATATGTAATCATTTGGGCTATATGCATGTTTATTAACATACAACCAATATATATACACACACTTTTAACAGTATGATTATGGTGGAGGGGAAGTCAAAATATTTGGTCGTCTCACTTGAATCAGTTTCAAGTTTAACGATTATAGAATTTGTAAATGATTCCCTCCAGAAAAGGGAAATACAAAGATGTTGCCAAGTGTTCGTACGCCAAGTCACGGCCAAGGGACTATTGCAACAATGATCTGCCCAAATTTAATCGTGGCATCTAATTTAGTGATGTAACCTTAGTCTTAAATTTCTTGCACACCGCAACAATGATACGTATTGACTCATTCACTATGATTTCAACGATTCATATGTCTGAAATTTCCTGGTTTACAAGAAAACTAAAGAAAAGAGTTATTAAGTAGTTGAATGTTAAAAACCAAAATTATTATAGCTAGAGTCCGTAGGGATCGAGTCCTCTCCAATCTCCATTACGCTTTCAGATTGGCTAGCTACTACAAACTTTTAAACACTTTCGTAAAATTCTCACTGAAAAAAGTAAAAAAAAAAACAAAAAAAGGTTACCTCAATGAATATTTGTTCTAAAGTCCTCACATTTTTTAAAAGATTGTCAAATCTACAACTATTCCCAATAATTACTCTAATGGCTTTTATGTATATGATATATCCGTAGCATTGCCTATTTTGTCTCACGTAGAACAGGCTGTACAGCTAATTTCTTTTTGTTTTCAATATGATAGTGTTTTTTCTTTTTCTTTTGAAGCTATAATTGCTTTGAATTTCTTTTTAGACTTAAGAAAAAAGAATGTATAAAACAAAAGTGACCCACGCGGAATTGAAAGAGGAGTTCACTAATGTTACAGCCAATTTCCCACACAAAAGAAGAGCTTGGAACTATAAACGGTGTGAATGTGTTTCGCAAAAACCCACTCCAATTTACACTTCTCTCTTCGTCGCTCCAATCTCATATTTTTCTAATATATACGATTCGGTATTCTCGAAGTAATACTTACGTAGGAAATATATATATATATATATATTTTGATTGCATTGAAATTTGGGTTGTCAATGACTAACACACATGTAAAATCACAAGAATCTAGTTCCAATATTAGTTAATGTCACAACCTGATTCCAACGTAGACCACTCAAGATCCAATTGAGTGTCTTTGCATATTCGGCACATTTCAAGATCAAAATAACAATCCGGCAACGGTGATTCAAGCGGTATACTAGTTGGACACTCCAAAGACGAGAGTTTTACCAGCAACGAAGAGGTGACTCGATTAAGTCCATTTAACCTAACTTTAGTCCATTTTTTAATCAACTTTCTACTTTTGTCCATGACTCGAAAAAATTATAGATTTTGGGGCAAAATAACAAATTTTACCATAGATAACATAAAAGTGATCCGCGAAAGAAAGATCCTTGAGCTAAATAAATGTCTAGAATAGCAATCATTTTGAATGGCAACTTCACTTCAAGCTCTTTATTACATCAGCCATGGCCAAAGCTCCAGCCCCTGTGGTTATCATAGGGATCAACGTCAACTGAATTGGCCTATAGGCCAACATATCTGCTGCTGTGTGGTCTTCCTTCATGCACTCTCTCCTGAAGTGGCAACGATTTTGAACTCTAGCTCGAGAAACGACACCGAGATTCTCACTAGTTGAGGTTTTTGTCATATCGTTTAAGCTGAGGATGAGGGTTGGAAGAAACACTAAGAAGTTAGAACCACCACCAACTAAGCGGAGATTTACCCCAAACCGAATTTTCATAGCCACCGGAAGAGCCCACAAACAGATGACGATCCAAAAGAACCAAAGGTTCATTTCCTAACCCAGTCCTCAAGAGTAAAAAGGCATATCAAACTTGTAAAGCCGGAGATCACAGATGCATATGTTAAAAAGTTCTCGCTAATTTGTTGGAACCTCTACACTTTGGCAACATTATCACTAAACTTTCTCAATATTGTTTTGTTGGGGTGAATCACTACAGCAGGTATATATTATGCAAAAACCTACTAATTGATTTGAGGCATAAGAGATGCAGTAGTGAGAGAAATTGATTTATTAGAATGTCTAACCAGCAGCAAAAGCGCAACGAATCTGCGTCATAATCACAAACTCCCCAACAACAAAAAAAACACAAGCTACGCAAATCCGATAGTACATTAAGCAATCAAATGAAAAAGTTCAAAAGCAGCCCTGAGTCTTGGAGACACAGCTTAAGCATCAGCAAACCTGCAACCAACAGAAGATACAAACTAGTATCTTAATACCATTCCATTTGGATTTACTTCTACTCTAAATTCAGAGATTCAGAATAAGTACCCGAGCTCTGAAAGCTTCAAGTGGGCCTCAGCGTAATCAGCGAAAAAGGCTTCTTCGTCCTGTTCACATTGTTGCAAGCAACATTAGTTCTCTATACCAATTCAGGAAAAGAGAAAAAAAATAGAAAGAAAGGAAAGGATGGCATACAGCAGCGTATTTCTCAACCAAAGGACGGAAAACGGGATCGTCCAATAGCGCCTTGTCAGAGACAAGCTGAATAAGACCTTCCTTCTCTCCGCTCAAGAGTTCCCTGGTTATATATATTATCGGTTAATAACATATGAGCTCTGAATCCAGGATGAATCAAAACCCACCAGACTGCGGTTTGGGATACTCACTTGAAGTAAGAGTTGTCGAAAATAAGAGGGTTTGAAGTCCAGGCACCTTCGAAGCCAGACCTATCCTTGTGGCATCTTCCCTGTGTTAACATAATTTGCAAGCATTCATCACACTTTGTCGATTGGAACCAACAAAGAAAGTGTTTAAGCAGTTGGGAGTGAAACGAACCAGAGTGTGGGCACCAGATAAAGCGACAATGTCCTTGTCAGATAAACCCATCTGCTTTGAAAAGACAACTCTCAAGTGGTCACAACCCTTTGTAGCATCAGGAAGACGACCCTCTGGAGGTGGCTGGGACTTGTCCTGAAAGCAGATATGCATATTAGTAAAACGCAATCAAGTCTCACAGTATTTCCTCCTTCAATTATGATATTACAAATAATGAGGTGAATGGCTACATTCTCATTTAGTCATCTCTACAAAGAAAGCATAACACGTAATCCATTGAGCATATGATCATACAAATCTACAGCAATGACTAACCTCTCTTCCAGGGTGGAAAGGAATTTCAGGTCCACCAGTGACTTCAACGGCCACAACACCAGCAAGCTGAATGATCAATTTCACACCAAAGGACATCGTGAGTTAGAACCCAAACCCTGGAGTTATCACCACTAACCAAAGAGGTTATCTCTTTAAAGCATGTACCTGATGGAAATCAGCAAAAGAGATGGTAGGGAATTGCTCCCTGATGGGCTCCAAAAGCCTGAGAGCAACGTGGATACCACTGTTGGCTCCATGAGCTTGCTCAGCGTCAAGCCTCATGGTTCCGAAGGGACCTCCAGTCCTTGAGGCGCAATCGAATGTTCCAGCGGAGTGCCATCTGCAGTGAGCCAAACAGATCACTCTATGAGTAAGTGCACATCATAGATACTTCAGAAACCGCAAGGTGATAAGGTTAGTAACTTACGCGAGGCGGACCATGATGGGTGCGCAGTTCTTCTCAGCGATCATGCCTCTAAGCTTCCTCTTGCACTTCTCAACAGCCTTTTGGTAATCTTCGCTCACAGCTGGGTAGTTCTTTGTCATCTTGGCTAAAATCTGGGAACCAATGCACAGATATTTGAGCCCCAATAGCAAATTTAGGCCCAGATCAAATCCAAAAACAGACGTAATTCATCAAAATACTAATTGGACACGTATGGATAAACAAGCTTAGAATCCTAAACAACAAGAGCCAGCTTCATACCAGTGCAAAATCAAAATCAATCACAAGTGAAACGGAAAAGAAGAGCTAAATCCGCGACTAGAAAAACAGATCCAGGAGAGAATCAATCACAAGTAGAAGTTACACTCATAAACTATCAAACTATACAAAAAAAAATCAACTAAAGCCGACCGCAGCAACGGATCGAGGATCTACTATGATAAACACATCAATCAACTCAGAACAAGCCAGGCATAACTATGATCCGATCCATTAAGAGAAAAAATCGAAGCAGAAACGACGGATCGAAGGCAGAGAGAGAGAGAGATTTTATGTTTTACCTTTTGCAGAGAAAGGATAAAATCTGAGAAACGCGAGTGGCTGGCACGAGGTGAGCACGAGTACTTTACGAGAGCGTTAAGGAGAGAAAGTCGAACTATATATAGATGGGCTGTTTCAAGGGGGAGAGGAAGAGAACGTTCTAGTAGATGTATTAGATGCCGTTAGATGACGGATATCGTGTGGTCAATATATTTGCCAATATAATCGACGGTAAAGATTCAACGCAAGGCTTTAAAATGGACGTTCGGATATTAGGGTTGGTGGTTTATAGATGGGAAAAGAATAATCGTCAAAATAATTAGCATATAATTGTCAAGGTTCATTGGAAGAAACATGCTTCGTGTGGCGGGCCCACCAAGTTGGAAAAAAATATAAAAAGGCGTCGATTTTGATTTGTTTTTAGCAAAAAGACGAAATTGGCATCGGAGGATGGATATTATGAACACGTTCGATAGTGGTATTTACGATATTTCCATCGTCGCAGGTGTGAACGCGTCTCACGCAAAAGAAGATTCCATTTTACCAAAGAAACGATAAAGTAAGTAAGTCACCGCGGACGAATAATTAGACAAAATTTGGAACCGAAATATGGTTCGGTCCGTAGGTATTTAACTTCGGTTTAGCTTGGGTTTAAAAAATTTGGATCCGAAATACGATTTTGGCTTGATTTCTGCCGTCTAAAAATCTTTGTTCAATCGATAATCTACAAGTTTGTTTAATGGATTTGGTTGGTAATTGTTAAAAGATAGCTAACACATGTGAGAAAAAAACATGATTTAAAAAGTTTTAATTGTTCTGCCGAAATTGAGATACGATATATCTCAATGTTAAATTAAAAAAAAAAGAGAGAGAGGTAATTAAGCTTACCACAAGGATAGAATGATACAACCACAGCTCTGGGAGTAAGAAGCATCCACGAGACTATTGCTCGGGTAAGAAAGAGCGCACATAGAGCTTCCTCCAGCGAATGAGCATCCACGAGACTGTTGGGGAAGATGTGAAGCTGGCTCGGAAAGATGTGAAGCTAGAGAAATTCCTCGAGCTTAGTTGGTATAGTCAGCTATATACAAGTATAGCGAATATACAATTCCAATACTCTTCCTTGAAGTTCATAACATTTCAATCGTTGACTGGGATGAGCTAAGAGATCTCGGAAGGCATGTAGTCATGATGGCTGAAGTTGAAGTGCTGGAAGCACACAAGAGCTGTGACATTGAGGCTTGAGGATATTGAAAGGTAACTTAGTTTCACATCATTTTCGATTGGGATTTGAGAATTATTGCATGTTTACCATTTTGCTTTTTGACATCGGGTTTCCATGTGAAATCTAAGTAAATGTGGAAATAGATGACCTTGGGAGGGACCCATTGACCCACAAGGAGAGAGCTTTTTAATACTCTACTTCCCTTTTATTCCTTTTGAATTTTTACTTAGAAGTCAGCTTAACCTTGAACAACAATTCTCATTCAAATTTCAAAGTTCAAAGATCAAATAAAAAGGTTGTCTTTATTTGGCCCACGAAAAGCAAAAGGTGCCATCATTTTCTCTCCTCTCACTCCGGCTTTGTCTTTTTTAAAGGCAACAGCCAACAGCTACTTGAGAGATGAAACAGTCTTAAAACTTGTTTCTCCTTGGTTTTATCTTAAAACTTGTTTCTCTTTGGTTTTATCTTAAAACTTGTTTCTCTTTGGTTTTATTAAAACTTGTCTTGATCCGAGTTCTTGCAAAGAAGAGATGGAGAAGATGGAAAATGGAGGAATCTTGACATATAATGGTAGATATGTCATGTATAACGTACTCGGTAACATTTTCGAGCTGTCTTCAAAATACATTCCTCCTATTCAACCGGTTGGTCGAGGTGCCTATGGTATTGTCTGGTAAGTCTTTATAAAAAAAAAATTCCATTCTTCTTTAATCTATCTTTTTCTTCATTCCTTTTTTTTATTCCTGGTTGCAGCTGTGCGACAAACTCAGAGACAAACGAAGAGGTTGCTATAAAGAAGATAGCAAACGCGTTTGACAACAGAATCGATGCTAAAAGAACTCTACGGGAGATTAAGCTCCTTTGCCACATGGATCACGATAATGTAATCTCTTTGTGACTGATCCCATTTCGTTTATCGAATCACACACATAGTTGACATATCGTGTTCTCATTGGCACGCAGGTAATCAAAATGAAAGATATAATCGAGTCACCAGAGAAGGAGAGGTTCGAGGATGTGTATATTGTTTATGAATTGATGGATACTGATTTGCACCAGATCATAAGATCCAGTCAAATCCTAACCGACGACCATTGTCAGGTTGGTATTCCCCAAATCTCCTTCAAATCTCAATTCCAAGTGACGATCAGTGGACACTTCCATAATCAGAGCTATAGTTTGGTATACAACTATTGTTACCGTTTGGTTTGAAAATGAAGTTTGTTTGGGTTTAGTTTTGAAAAAGTTTGGTTCGGTTTGTTTTTTGTGCTCATTCAACGTTTATCGTTTTTAGTAGATTCAGTTACATAATGTTTAGCATTTAACATTGTTTGATATATTTTCCTACAGTACTTCCTTTACCAAATTTTGAGAGGCCTGAAGTACATACACTCTGCAAATGTACTTCACCGCGACCTGAAGCCGAGCAACTTGGTTCTAAATTCAAATTGTGATCTTAAAATCTGTGATTTCGGGCTTGCAAGAACGTCAACCGAGACAGACATAATGACGGAATATGTTGTGACAAGATGGTACCGTGCACCCGAATTGCTTCTCAACTGCTCGGAATACACAGGAGCTATTGATATTTGGTCTGTTGGTTGCATTTTCATGGAGATACTCAGAAGAGAAACGCTTTTCCCCGGTAAAGATTATGTTCAACAGCTGAAACTTATCACTGAGGTAAACACTTGAAACCCGAATCCAACTACAATAATCACTTGTGTATGTGTTAAAAGCAATTCTCTGTTTTGTTTATTCTTAGCTATTAGGTTCACCAGATGTCTCTGATCTTGACTTCTTGAGAAGCAATAACGCGCGGAAGTACCTAAAACAACTCCCACATACTCAAAAACAATCATTCAGAGAAAAATTCCCAGACATTTCCCCTATGGCTTTAGATCTTGCTGAAAAGATGCTAGTTTTCGATCCTTCCAAACGCATCACAGGTTGCATCCCGTTGTTTTTTATTTATGTTTAGATGCTATAAATGGAAAGGAGCAACAAGTAAAATTTGAAATACTAACAAGATGTTTTAATTGATATTTGGAAGTGGAGGAAGCATTGAAGCAGCCGTACCTGGCAAGTCTTCATGAGATCAATGAAGAACCGACGTGTCCTTCTCCTTTCAGCTTCGACTTTGAGGAGACAACCTTGGATGAACAAGACATCAAGGAACTTGTCTGGAGAGAGTCTTTACACTTCAAAAATAAGTAATCTCCTAAATTCTCATTCTCCCCCTCCCCCCACTATTTAAGACACTTGAAAGCTAGACAATATCATTCTTTTTTCTTTTCTTTTTTTTTGAATTCGCTAGACAATATTATTCAAGCTGTGGGAATATAACTAGTATTCTAGTGTATGTGTTTTGTTTGATGGTGTGTGTGCAATCCGAAGAACGTTACAAGTTTTTGTATGTAAGATACATGTAATAACACGATAAAAACATGGATTCTTGTTAAAGGTAAAGAGCAAACGGAAGAGATGGATACAAGTAGAACACTTGCCACCTATATATACTCGAAAGTTAAATGTAATTTATAGATTTTTAAAAATTTGCCCATTCAAAATTTGTTTTTGCCCCCAATCTTTTTGTTGTTTGCTTTTATCCTAAAGTCCAAAATCCAAATTATTTTTTTAACAATTTGATTTTCTTTTTGAGAAATAAGCCAGTTTTAGTAGTCATGTGGTTGAGTAATAAGTCGTATATAACCCTAAGGTACAACCTACTCTTTCATCATAGTTAACAAATTTCTTCCTTCCTTAAAGATGACGTTTTGGAACGAAAAATAAAAGGACTTCGATTTTCTTCATACAAGTCTAGAAACTATCGTACAAATTGGCGAGCTTTCTAAGATCTTTTATATGTATTGTTTATAGATAAATCTCTTAATCTATACCATGATCTCTCCCCACAAATGAAGACACATGAAATATTATGCTAAGTTGTGGGGAATAGTCAACATATCTCGTCTTCTAGTGTGTGTGTGTTGTTTGACAATGGTTGTGCAATCCGAAGAAAGTGCCCACCCAACCAAACCCTAAAGCGATTGCAGATAATTTCATACCAACCAATCAATACAAGATCAAGCTAAATCGACCATACTCAGCCTAATCGATCTAATTTCACCAAATTCGTAAAAAAAGAAGCCCAAATCAATTAGGAAGGTGTAAAATTCAAAATAATAAACACTTATAGAACTTGAATGAATACCTACATTGTCGGTAGACTATATTATTATAATCACAAATTTAGTAGTTTGATGGTGGATGAATTAGCCCAGTAGTCATTTACATGTCCAGAATTAATGATATGGCCACATAAATTTGGAAATGCATGAAATAATCATTTCGCTGTTGAACAGACGGTTTTATCCCCCCCTTAGCGTGTTGTTTAGAAACATAGGAGATAGAGTAGATGACTTCACCGAAGTAATTTATTTTCATTCTGTTTCGTTCTATATAAAACGCATAAAACTAAGGGTGAATTTAGTATATAGCCTTGATTGACTGATAAATTATGAAAGTAGTAAAGTTGACTCAAAAATTAGGAATTTAGGAAAGAGAAAAAAATATATTCCTTAATTATCCTTCAAATTTACGTTAATTACAAAAATATCATTAATTATAATAATCATTTTCCGACGTTAGGATGCCATCTGATGTCGGATAACTATTCACACAGATGTCGACAACAATGTTCATTATCGGATAACATAAAACAATGTGATTTTAACGGATAACTATTTGATTAACATGCTAACAAATATGGTATCGCGCTAAATTTATGGTTATCCGATAACTATAGAATGTTAACGTGCTAACAATAATATCCGATACTTGTAATATCCGATAATTAATATGGATAATTATAGAATGTTAACATGCTAACATTAATATCTTTTACATGTAACATGCTAACAATAATAATTGATACTTGTAACGTGCTAACAATAATATATGATACTCTAATGTGCTAACATTATAAATATATGAATAATATTTGTATTAACACGCTAACATAATAAATATCTGGATAATATTTGTATTAATATGGTGAGATAATATAATATATAGATAATATTTATATTAACATATAATTTATACGGATTAATAACCAATAATAATTGTGAAGTTACCATGATAACAATGATAACTATAATCGACGCTATCAACGCACCAGAGACAGAGATTGGAGAACAAAAATCGGCGACACCGGCGACTCGAAGCATTCTCCGCCACCGCTTGTGGTATAATAAGAGATTCATGTCATCTTCGTCGACGTTTCTTTACTGTTCTCTGGCGCCGAAATAGGTGGAGGAGAGAAATTCGTAAACAATGGCAGCTTCCTCCCCTGTGTCGTAAGTGCCTATCCAAGCGGCAGACGACTACTCAGATTTCTAATCTCCACCGCCCATTTTCCCATGACCTTTGTCTCTCTCTTCGTAATTTATATTGCTGTCGTAATAGCCATCAAAACAGCAACAACAGAATCCACATTTTTCACAAAGGGGGAGAGAGAAAGATAAAAAAAATATAACAAAGAGAATAATATAATCGATATGGGAATGGTCCTCCACGAGTAGATTTCATTAGAAAACAAATTAGAACTTTGCCGAGACTTATCAATTTACGGTGATAAAGAGAGAAGATAAGATAAAAATAATAACCAAAATGAGTAATTTTTTTTGCCCAAACCCTATTTAAAAAGGTGTTATGGTTACCTAATTTTCTAATTATTGAATTATTGAGGGCTACTCCTTGCTATTACTCTAAAAGGAAATAGTATAAAATAACAAAATAGTGGATGTAAATTTTAGTCCTAAACATCGAACTCATTTTAAAGTTCTGTGCTGCATGTGAGACATCAAAAGTAAAATGTCATATTATATATCACAAAATATGTGGAATATCATAACTAATTTGTTTTCTAGTCATTTTAAAAAAAAATTCACATTCTTTCTTTGTCATTTGGCCTGATTTCCTTTGATAATTTAATAGTGTTGTTACTGTCTCACCACTAACACTTATATTAAGGATTAATTAATATAATTAAGGATTAGATGGCTTAGCAAACCTTCTTATTCATGCAACTAGCTGGATTTTTTTAATATATATTATGCAAATCTATGCCTAAAAGTAATATTCTAGCTGTGTATACTATTGGTGATTTGGTATATATAAATATAGAAATTGAAATTGGACCAAGCAAGTCAACATCATTCCATATGTTATTTTGTTTTTACAATATATAAACGCAAAAACATCTCTAAACGAAACCGTACTGGTACAAAAGCCAAATACGTCTTAGTTTTATGAATGCTGGTTCCAAGTTATTAGTATGCAATATCTCTGTATAACCATACATTTTTCTTTTTATAGATTATGTTCCTTTCTTAATTAAAATAATTCGAGCTGTCAAAATAAATTCAAATATTAAAACTTATCTTCAATCCAATGTTGTTTAAAAATCTGAGATATTTATACAATCCCATTTTTAATAATATGGGAGTTGACTATAATTTTGTATGCTGGACCAACACAATAATAATTCGGGAGATATAATTATATTTTAACTATATGTGACATATGTTTTTATGTTGTTGATAAGTTGATATGATAACAACATAAAAATGTCAGTGACAATCTATATATAATTAAAATATAATGATATTGTTTAATCAGTTTCCTGAACTGAATCAAAGAGAAGAGTTATCAGGTAAGTATATCTTTTTTTTGGTTAAAGTTAACAGGTAAGTACAATATTTACTGGCTCCTTGTAGATATGTAGGAGTATAAATTTTGTTTTATTTATCCTCACGAAAATGTAACTATATGTTGTCAATGCATGGATGACTAAATGTCTCGTCAGAACTTGGACCATCGTGGGCTTGGAAAGGAAACTAAAAATGGAATGTCAATGTTAAGCAATTATAATTTGTGATTAGTAGAATAATAACACCAAAAAGTTGATCAAGGTTTCCGAATAAATAATAGTCCAGATTGTGTGGAGGAGGAGACCACAATATATGCCTTACGTTCGGTGGAAATGTGGAGAAGCTCTACGATCACCAAATTGTATACAGTCGACGAACAAAACGTTATTTTTTTGTTCTAACAAAGATATAAAAAGTTAATTTTTTTCAACAAAATGTTTGCCAGCAAAAGATAGTCTGTCTCTTAAAGTCTTAAGACCTAGAAGGTCAACGTTTTTTACTGGGGGAGTTGTTGACTTGTTGTAGCCTATAACTAAGCCCTGTAGGTAAAAGAAATTAAATGGGATTAATATGCTGCGAAGAAGACTGATTTCGTGTACACGTGGCGCTGTTTCCTTTGGTTTTGGCTTTTAATGGTTCCTCGTAACAGAGCCAGCAGCTGAAAGCCTGAAACGCGTCGCAGTTAATCACTGTTGGAACCACAAAATAGTATAATACCCTAAATTAAAAAAAAAAAATTAAAAAAAAACGACAGCAAAAGCGCGTGGAGTTAAAACGTGGGACCCACCATGACGTCTTTTTGTCTCTCTACCTTTTTAAATATGAATCAAACGGTGAGTAAATGGCCGTCGTCCATATACCAACGTCACCCGTAAGGCGATAGGTGACAGCTACAAAAATGTTCTATCATCTTTCAATTTTTTATTTTTTTTTTAAATAAGTTTTTTTGATAACTTAAAAAATATAAGTTATAACCAAATAATTTCAAATCAAAACTAATCTACGATATTATGTCTAATGTTACACATTCCAAAACATTACTTTGCTACGAACTTTCATATTTTTCATGATCGGTAACAAAAGTCTTATGTTACTTCGTTATAAACTTCTCGAATTATACACGATATTTGCAATAAGCAGTCTTTATAATCACAAAATTTACATAATTCAATATGATAGCTATAAAACTTGAGTAAAACGGACCTCCATTCAGCCGCATTGTGAAAGTGTAAGCATCCAAATTTTACTAACTTATCAAACACACGCAATTCCTATATTTAATGACGTTATTTATTAATCGGTAGTTCGAAAAATCTATCAATAAATGTTAATGTAATCTATATAAAATTTTAAAATAAATTTAAATACTAGCTTGATTATGATTGTTAATTACCGTAAAAATAGTGATAACGGTGGATGAATCAAGTCGTATGTCAGTAGTATCACACGAGTTGATCGCAGCAGTATCAAAAATATCTATCAAGAGGTGCATAATCAGATGTCAAAAAAAAGGTGACCAAGCTCAAGTATTCTGTGCATTACGTGGCGCCTCACGATACGCTCTCTTCAACAGTAGCCGTACGTTTCTAAGAAGAAGCATTTTTGTCTAGACGTGGCTTGTTTTGATTAGACGCGTGTTGTAAATTACCATGGACCTTGTCGTTGATGATAATTTTACGTTTCTCTCTAAAAAACTTTTGGTTACGCGATATATAAATTAAAAAGGCGAAGCAATTAAGCTTTCTCTGTTTGTCACTAGCTCCTTCTTTCTCTCTCTCCTTCTTTTTTCGCAATTCTTCTTTCTTCCCAGATTTTCTTTTTTTGTTGTTGTTGTTTCTCTTCTCTTGATTTTCCGTGTTGGGTTTCTGTTCCTGATTTGTCGACGAGGAAGAGACAAAAAGCGAGAGGAGTAAGATAAGACTAAAGGAACACGCGAATTGCTCTTTTCTCCTTCAGTTTCTCGATTTCCCGATGGGTTGTTTCGGATGCAGTAAGAAATCGAGCAAACGATCGGAGACCAACAAAGGGAAAACCAAGGATACTGTGAAAATTAGGAAAACCATCTGTGGTACAAGCGTCGCTAAGAGCGATAAGCGAGACGATCAGACTCAACCCAGTTCAGGTATAGAGTGATTTCGACCGAAATCGTTGTTGGAAGTATCTTTTTCTCTCTCTCTCATCCACAAGCTCTTGTGTATTTGTTCAACTGCTATTGTGTGGATCGGATTTATTATGATGAGTTATCTGTATCTGTTACATTAGGAGAGCCATTTCATGGAGAATTTGTATGATTTTCCCGGTGAATTTCAATGCATGTGTACTGTTCACCATATAAGTGATGTTGGGTTTTCATCGAGTTAGGTTTTTGTGTTCTCGTGGAGGAGACAAATGTCAAACAAATGTCGAATCTTGTATTGATTTGTATTCTTGCCGTATCTGTTTTGGGTTAAGTCACATGATAACTGGTTAATTGATTCCATTCTCTTTCCATGTGTTGTAGATTCGACAAAAGTCAGTCCATATCGAGATGTAAACAATGAAGGAGTTGTTAAGGAGGATCAGTTAGCTCTTGACGTCAAGGGTTTGAATTTAAATGACCAAGCCACAGGGAAGAAAGCACAGACTTTTACCTTTGAAGAACTTGCAGTTGCCACAGGAAACTTTAGATCGGATTGTTTTCTGGGTGAAGGAGGTTTTGGAAAAGTTTTCAAGGGAACTTTAGAGAAACTGGATCAGGTACTTGCACTAGTGTGAACAAATTCCCTATCTTTCTTGATCAAGTGGCTGTGATTGTCAGAGTTTTGAACAATATGGTGAAAATTCCTTCTGCTAGGTTGTTGCAATCAAGCAACTTGACCGTAATGGGGCTCAAGGAATCAGGGAATTTGTGGTTGAGGTACTGACTCTAAGTTTTGCTGATCATCCGAATCTCGTGAAGCTTATCGGATTTTGTGCCGAGGGTGATCAGAGACTATTGGTCTACGAGTACATGCCGCTAGGATCTCTTGAAGATCATCTACATGGTATGTTGTAAACTCAACTTTTTTGCTCTCATTTTCTCTTTCTGTATACAAATAGGGTCTATTCCCTAATAAAACCAAAGGATCATGGTATGTCATAGACTCTCTATGAATTGAGGGTTTGATTGCTTGATTGGGTGGGACAGGATTAAACCGAGGAACGGGTCAATCCCTAGCCTGCAAAAGCCTATCCTTTGCCTCTGTATTGTTTGTCACTCCACTATCCCTTTTTCTCAAACTGCGTACCTGCTTTGTCGATTATTTGACTTTCATATTGCTTTGACTGTTTTCAGACCTCCCTTCTGGTAAAAAACCACTTGATTGGAACACCCGAATGAAAATAGCGGCTGGTGCAGCAAGAGGTCTAGAGTATCTGCATGATAGAATGAAGCCCCCTGTGATCTACCGGGATCTTAAATGTTCGAATATCTTGCTCGGCGAAGACTATCAACCTAAACTATCCGACTTTGGGTTGGCTAAAGTTGGACCAAGCGGGGATAAAACCCATGTCTCCACAAGGGTTATGGGAACATACGGATACTGTGCTCCTGACTATGCTATGACGGGTCAGCTCACATTTAAATCGGATATATACAGTTTTGGAGTAGTCCTTCTGGAGCTTATCACTGGAAGGAAAGCAATTGATAATACAAAAGCGCGTAAAGATCAGAATTTGGTCGGATGGGTATGTTCTGTCTCTTGGCAGTGTCTCTCAACGATCTTGGCAGAAGTTAATGGCTTTTTTTTCCCTGTTTGCAGGCACGACCGTTGTTCAAAGACAGGAGGAACTTCCCGAAAATGGTTGACCCATTGCTTCAAGGACAATACCCGGTAAGAGGACTGTACCAAGCACTTGCAATTTCAGCAATGTGCGTTCAAGAGCAGCCAAGCATGAGGCCTGTTGTATCCGATGTAGTATTGGCTCTCAACTTCTTAGCCTCTTCTAAATATGATCCGAATAGCCCTAGCAGCAGCAGCAGGAGAAACACTTCTTTTCACAGAGACAGAGATGATGAAGAGAAAAGACCGGACCTCGTCAAGGAAACCGAATCCGAAGGTTCTTCATAGGAAGAGAATGGTAAAAATCAAATCTAGTTTTGGCTTCACCAAGAAAATGGGGAATATAAAATCATATCAGTCACATTTTTAACATCTATTTGTGGATGTACATCTTGACTCGGCTTCTGTTGTATGTAGAATGCTTCTTTTTCTGTAGAACAAACCATTTTGTTTCAGGACATATATACATATATTGAACAAAAACAAACATCTTTGTATATATATATATATATTCCGATTAAACCATGATGATGATGACAAAATGGCAAAAGTCGTAAATATATAAAGAAATGGGGGGAGAATGTTCACATCACGTGATGCAAGTTTTCCCGCGCAAACCCGTTAAATTATGCCGTTAAGTAACGAAACTGATCGGAGAAGGCTTCACAAATCTCTTCTCTCTTCTTTCTCTCTCTACTGGATAGTGCGACTCTTGGAAGAAAAGCTGCAAGACAACAATGGCGGAAAGATCGTTCTCTCAGCTCCCGATCTCCTCTTCTCACGGTGGCCGGAGGATGCTAAACTCCAGGAGAGGGATTTTTCCGGTATCGGAGTATTGGATCCACGCAATTCCAGTGATCATCTTTCTCTCTTTCTTCACCCTCTGGTGTTTCTCCCATTCAGGTTAATGAATTTTTCCTTCTTCAATTCCTCAATCTTTTCTCGTCTTGGTTTTGGGATCTAAGAAAAGATTGACCGCGAAATTTCCCGAGAAAATGGGTCAAGAAAGCTTTCTGAATTTGTTTTTCGATGGGGTTTTACAGTGAGCTTGGACATGAACGATGGAGAGATAATGTCCGTACATCGCCTCGAGAAATCCATGGCCGTGAGAAACGAGTCTCATGTCAGCTTGGCGATTCTTGCTTCGTCTGCCGTTTCCCCAGTCTCTGCAAATCAGAATCTGACGGCTCATCACAACGCAACCCAATCGCACAATGCAACTGATAAGCCTGAGCTTCGTAACAGGGAAGAAATTGGAGGAAAAGGGACGAAGATCAAACGTAGAAGAGAAAAAAGAGAGAAAGAAAGTAAAAAGTTCCATTCGGTGGTAAAAGCAAAGCAGTCAGTCGCCGGCTAAACTCTGACCGGGGAAAAGTTCTTGACGGTGCCAATCTATCACAGTCTCTTACTGCTTTCTTCCACGAACAATCCAAACAGTGAGTTTTCTTTTTAAGAATTGCGTTTTTCTCTGTATATGCTATGCTATGAAAGCAGAGAAATTTGGGGTTTACAGTTCAGATTTCAGAGATTTAATACAAGTTTTGCATTTAGGATGAAAATTGTTGTGAACAGAAGATTTTCCTGAGTTCTGTAAATCCAATCTTTAGTAGGTAATCTGAATGTTACTGTTGAGGATGTTCGAGCTCACTGATCTCTCCGTCTGCGCAATTCCCGACCCAAATATACATCGTTGTGTTTCTCCGACTCGGCAATACTCTGCAACAATCCCTCCTCGGTGACTGCAAACACAATTTTAAGATCTAAAACGTTAGCTAAACCGGTTTATAATTTGAAACCAGCCGGTACTCTCTGTCAGAATTTATGTTGAAGAAAACCATTTCTACTAGCTATAGTTGGAAACTAAAATCAATGTCCGGTAAGTGTTTTAAGTGACCGGAAACTTCCAAAAAAACGAGCCGGTTTTCAGTGAATTGACTCGCTAAACCAAACCGGTATTAACCGAAATTGATATATATATATATATTGATGTGGAAAAGGAGTTTTGGACCAACCTTGTGCCATCTTAGGGGATCGGGTCGCTTGAGAACGACGACAGAATCGATTTTTCCCGGCGAATCGAGCCTCCATCGGCAGCTGGGAATCCGCCTTGTCTTGTCCAAGTTGTAGTATCCAATCACCTGACGACGTCCTTCGTCATACTTAGCCGAGTTTACGTAAAACACGAACGGTCTCTGGCACGGATGTATCGACACGGGTCTCGTGTTGAACGCGTAACCAATGTAGTCGGCCTTGCGGAACCATGTTGTTCTTTGCAAGAAAACAGAGGTGTGTTTCTTATTAATCTGCATTTGTTGATTTTGACTCTGTATCAAAGAGTTTGTGTTTGAGAGAGATTAACACTGACTGAAACTGATTCATTCATCGTGTATCTTACAAAAGCAAAGTACCTTACATCTTTATAGCCAACTACTTTCTGATTCTATCAACTACTACAACAGGATCCTCCCACTAGCCATACTATCTATTACACGCTTCTTTTGAACAACTACTTTAGTGGTTCAACAACTCCTTTGGTTAGATTTCCTTAGTTTGGTTTGAGAGCCAAAATAGGCATTACTCAACACTCCCACTTGCCATTTTGTCACTCAAACCAAGTTCCTTACGAAGTCTTTCATAATTCTCACCTCCTAAAGCTTTTGTGAGTATATCAGCCAGTTGATCTTCACCCCTGCAGTATTTCAACTGAATATCTCCGTTTCTCTGTGATTCTCTAACGACATGATACTTGATTTGAACATGCTTGGTTCTTCTATGCTGAACTGGATTCTTTCCAATAGCTATGGCGGATTGACTATCACAGTAGATAGGAACTCCCTCTAGAGTGCTGAATTTTAAGTCTTCAAGCAACCTCCTTAACCATACAGCTTGATTTGTTGTTGCACATAACGCCATGTACTCTGCCTCAGCGGTGGATTGAGCAATGGTGTCTTGTTTGCTTGTTTGCCAAGAAAAAACTGCAGATCCAATGCTAAAACAATAGCCTGTCGTTGATTTTAGATCTTCTCTGCATCCTCCCCAGTCACTGTCTGAAAATCCAATCAGTCTTGGCTCCACGACTGTGGTAAACATCAATCCTACATTGATTGTTCCTTTGATGTATCTGAGAACTCTCTTAGCTTCCTTGAAGTGTTTGAGTTTGGGTTCTTTCAGATACCTAGACAAGTAAGATGCAGAGAACATTAGATCTGGCCGGGTGGCTGTTAAATACAGCAAACCTCCCACTAAGCTCCTATAGATCTTGGGATCAGCAAGCTCATCTTCTCCATCTTGATTCTTGCCTTGAGGTGCTAATGGAGTTCTCATACTCTTGCAATCTTTCATGTTGAACTTTCCCAACAGCTTCTTTGCATAACACTCTTGAGAAAGAGAAATCCCTTCTTGTTGTTGAACAATTTCCATTCCAAGAAAGTAGTTCAACAAACCCAGATCGGACATTTCAAACTCATTCTTCATTGTTGTCTTGAAGTCCTCTATCATGCATTCGTCATCTCCAGTGACAATAAGATCATCCACATAGATACAAACCACCAAGATTTTCCCATGATCTTCTTTTGTATACAGAGCATGATCATTGTCACTTCTCTTGAAGTTTTCTCTCAAGAAAAACTCATCAATTCTGCTGTACCATGCTCTTGGTGCCTGTTTTAAACCATAGAGTGCTTTGTGTAGACGAAAAACATGATTTTCTTTTCCTTCTTCTTCAAAACCAAGTGGTTGCTCAACATATATCTCCTCTTCAAGTTTTCCGTTTAAGAACGCTGACTTGACATCCAGCTGAAACAGTTTCCATTTTCTCTGAGCTGCAACAGCAAGAAGCAATCGAATCGTTTCATGTCTAGAAACCGGTGCAAAGGTCTCCAGATAATCAACACCATACTGTTGAGTGAATCCTCTGGCTACCAACCTTGCTTTGTGTCTTATAATATTGCCTTTTGCATCCAACTTCAGTCTGTATATCCACTTGACCCCCACTACGTTTTTGCTTTCTGGCCTTTTGACCAGTTCCCATGTTTGATTCTTTTCTATCATCTGTATCTCTTCTTTCATTGCTTCTCTCCATTCTGTGTGCTTAGCAGCTTCTTCAAACAATGTTGGCTCCTCCGAACTCGAGTAGCATCCTTCACTGACTGCAGCGAATTCAATATCAGCGTATGGAGCAGTGAGTAGAATATCATCAAGCAATCGAGTTTTTTTGTTAGGACGACTTGAGCTTCCGCTAGGGGTATCCAACTCTGGACTTGGGAAGTGTCGCTGAGTGTTAGTTCTCTCTATGGGTTCGTCATTGCTTGAATCTGATTCATCAGCTCTGGGATTTTCTTCTCCACCAGCTGATTCAGAAGATACACTAACCATCTTGATCACTTCCTTTTTGTTCCAATCCCATCTGCTGTTCTCATCAAAGATAACATCTCTGGAGATGTCTATCTTGTTTTCTTCCAACAGGTATACTCTATATCCTTTTGTTTGAGAGCTGTAACCAACAAATATTGCTTTCTTTGACTTGTCATCCCACTTCTTTCTCTTCTCATATGGTATGTGTACATAACATACACATCCGAACACTTTCATGTGGCTTACTGATGGTTTTGTTCCATTCCAGGCTTCAAGCGGAGTTTTGCTCTGAAGGGCTCTTGTTGAGGTTCTGTTCTGAATGTAGGCTGCAGAGTAAACAGCTTCAGCCCAGAAACTCAAAGGAAGATCCTTTGCTTTGATCATTGCTCTGGCCATCTCCACTAAGCTTCTGTTTCTTCTTTCCGAGACTCCATTCTGTTGTGGAGAGTACGCTGCTGTCAATTGCCTTTCAATACCATTTTCTTCTAAGAATCTCGTAAATTCTCCAGACAAGTATTCAGTTCCTCTATCTGTTCTGATCTTCTTGATTTTGCAGCTAGCTTGATTCTCAACAAGATTTTTGAACTTTTTGAAGGTTTGAAAAACATCTGATTTAGCTTTCAAGAAATAAACCCAAACCATTCTTGTGGCATCATCAGTGAAAGTAAGTAAGTACCTGCTGCCACTGAGAGAAGCGTTTTGCATTGGCCCACATACGTCACTGTGAATCAGCTCAAGTTTTCCTTTTGCTCTTGTTTCTGATTTGCTTGGAAATGACTCACGGCTGTGTTTGCTGATGATGCAGCTCTCACATCCTTCTTGATTGAGTTTGAACTTAGGTAAACCCACCACCATTTCTTTCAACTGCATAATTTTCAGACTTGAATTTCCTGTGTGCCCAAGCCTTCTATGCCATAGCTCTGCAACTTCATTCTTAGCCACCATTGCAGTTTCTTCATTTGAGGGCCAGTTGAGATGAAAACTCTTGTTTACCATCTGAACTTCACCTATCTTTCTTCCGGCTCGGTCACGGATGATGCAGCTACTTCCTTGAAAGATGACTTGATATCCATTAGTGATCATTTGCGGCACACTTAGCAGATTTTTACCAAGTTTAGGTACAAGAAAAACATCTCTTATGATTCTCTTGCCTTTCTTAGTTGTCACCTCAATATCTCCTTTTCCTTTCGAGATCAACACAGCTCCGTTTCCAACTTTTATCGGAACATTTATGTTTGTATCAATTTTGACAAACATTTTCTCATTTGGCGTCATGTGGTTTGTGCACCCACTGTCGATGAGCCATACATTTCCTTCAATTGATTTTTCATCTGCTAGTCTGGCATTGAACACGTGATTCTCTTCCTCTTCATCATGTTCATGAGCCACCTGCAGTTTCCTGCTTCTCTGTTTGGTGTCTTCTTCGATCACCTTCTTGTTCATTTTGGTTGCTTGAACCATCGCCTTGGTATCTCTGACCTTGGCCTTCATCATTGCTGAACCTTTCTGGTTCGCAATTGTTGTCTTGTTCAAAGGGGCTCCAGGGATCAACATCTGCTCTGATACCATGTTGTTCTTTGCAAGAAAACAGAGGTGTGTTTCTTATTAATCTGCATTTGTTGATTTTGACTCTGTATCAAAGAGTTTGTGTTTGAGAGAGATTAACACTGACTGAAACTGATTCATTCATCGTGTATCTTACAAAAGCAAAGTACCTTACATCTTTATAGCCAACTACTTTCTGATTCTATCAACTACTACAACAGGATCCTCCCACTAGCCATACTATCTATTACACGCTTCTTTTGAACAACTACTTTAGTGGTTCAACAACTCCTTTGGTTAGATTTCCTTAGTTTGGTTTGAGAGCCAAAATAGGCATTACTCAACAAACCAGTTGAGGAATGTTCTCGAAGGCATCTCGAGTTCGCGAGGGGAAATGATGCCTCGGATTATCTGGACGGAAAAGCCCCATGAGACCGAGATGGACCAGAACCGGCTCTGGTCGTAGCAGATGGACTGCTGGAATATGCTGGCAGAGTCAAGAGCTGCTGACGACATCAGGTGTCGGAGCGCACGTGACCGTTTCATCTTCGGGAATATCGGCTGCACTACATCGATGTGGTGCAGCGACACCAGAGGAGCCACCGGATGGGCACCTAACAGTCCCAACAGGTCTCCATAAACATCGTACTGCATAGATAGAATCATGTCAGTGAGTCTGAAAGAGCGACTACAAGTAAGGGTGTGAAATCGAGATAAAGGGAACTTATCCCAAACAAAACCGAAATAATCGATTTGAATTCCGAATAAAATTTTAATTTGGTTAAGATTCGTTTTTTTTTTTCCATACCAAAAATCGGATTCAAACATAGTGGAAAAAGAAAAAGAAAAACGATATGAAAATTGATTATACTTTTGTTGAAAATTTAGAACATGTTAAATCATAAATTGAGGTTAATTAGGTAATCAAATGTGTAGAACTGATTACTGGTTATTATTATTCTTTAACCGAATAATCCAAACCTAAACCATACCTAAATATTCAGACGGATCACACTGGCCATAACTAAAAGAGAAACAATAAAAAAACTCACCTGGTGGAAGCCAGGCTCTTTGGTTAAGGGAACGCCAAGCTCGGTCATACAAGCTTGGATGCGATCGTCGCTGCCGTAGAGACCAGGGTACCGCTGGATGCAACGGTCTTGCATCCTGGAGAGCTCGAGGGCAAGAGCGTAGCTAATCGCAAACCCACCGCCTCCAAATGCCATAGAGTATGAGAAGAAGATGTTCTGAACATGAGCCTCCGAGGAGCTACCAACGTAGTAAAACTGAGTGTGGTCGTACTTTGAGAGGACATTAACTACATTGTCCACCACAAACACCGTGTCGTCGTCCCCCATCACGAACCACCGTACCCCTTCTTTCCCTAGCCGTAGCGTCTCCGTCACTACCCGTGATATCCTCACCGCCGATCTGTCTCCCACCGGATGCGTGTACCTAAATAACACACAAAACATGATATTTTTTTGTTTGAAGTAAGTAGGGTTTCTTGTCAAACACGTCAGAGAATTATGTAGAATGAGAGCAAGTACCGGAAACGTGAGGTGTCCTCGGAGATTCTGATCTCAGGAAGAGGTTCGTTACGGTAAGTTCGGACTCTCTTGTCGATCCAGACAACGCCACGTGTCTTACCAGGTCGCCACCATGATTTGATGTATTCTTTCCTCGTCTCCCACAGAACCGAAGATGCGGCGATCCCGAAAACGACGTGATCAAGCGTCGTGTTGAACATCCTTGGTCGCCGAGGGTAAAGAGAAGGGACACGTGGAGGGACATCGTCGTCTTCTTCTTCCCCGAGATCTTTCACAACAGAGGAAGAGTTTGTTTGTCCGTGAAGTGACAGGTGGCCATAGGTAGAAGAAAGATGGCATGTTTTGCGTCCGCCTCCTCTGGTGGTTGAAATGAGAAGCAAAGGGAGGAAGAAGAGGAAAATGAAAAGCCACGGCAGAGGAGATCGGAGGAAGGAGATCCGGGAAGTGTTGTTGTCGCTGTAGTGATTTTGGGTTTGGTTTCTTGGGGTCAATGACTTGAGTTTGTCGTGATGATGATGATCTTCTAGAAGTCTGTTTTTGGGGTTGCTAAGATTGGTGTTGGAGCTTGAGCTGTTTCCCATGGCGGATGGGAAGAGAGATATGGATACTACTTTGTTTATATTTTTTTTAAATCAGATTTTGATACATCACTAACAAAGTTTCGGTGGAAATGAGCTAAATTAAGCGAAAGAGAAAAGGTCTTCCGAATTTTATGTCAAGAGCATGACCATGAACCAACACTAAAGATTACCAATGCTATTTTATTTTATTTGAAAACAAAAATTCACATATGAAAAATAATGGTCATATTTGAAATATAAAACAACTAGGGTAATAACTTGAGCCCAACTATCTAATCAGAGGCCTATAAGAAGAGGTTGAAGAGGACGCAGCCCAGTGAGACAGGTTCCTATTTTTTTTTATAAATTAATTGTTTTTATTTTTACTATAATTTGTTTTTATTTTTTAAAAAATCAAAAACGGAACTGAACCCACAATTAAACAAAAACTAAACGCAATTCTACACAAATAAACGCAAACTTGTGTGATAGTTTTTTTTGTCATCTATCCAATTGAACAGTAAACCAATTTGAATTAAGAACATCGGTTTTTTTAAAAATTCTGACACATTTCTAGTTTTAAATCAATCATCTGTTGAACAAAAAAAAATTCAATCATCTAAAGTTTATTTTCAGAAGATTATAAAATGCACTTCTTTTACATAAAATCATAGACAATATTTTTTTTTTTGACAGCAAATCATAAACAATATATATGGCATGTACATAACTTTGGTATATTGTTTTTGGAAATTTAGCATGCGATCGGCCGTAAGAATAATCGACCAAAAATCTATGGAACACAGGCAACAATGAGTGTGTGGCACCCGACATTCAATAGAAGGATTAGAGGAGTTTAGTTTGGGTCAAATCTGGCTCACATCAGGATCTTACACCACTAATGACGTCAACAGTATTGAAGCAGGCTGGCAGGTTGGTTTTTATAAATCAAAACAATAAAAAAAATCATATCTTGTTTCCAGAGAAATTAGTCACATTTTGAGTTACAAATTACACAATAAATCACATGACTTTTGGGACACATTTGTGATATCAAAAGATTTTTATATCCTTTTGACTCATTTCTTCTCATAAGTCCCTCTCTCTTTTACTCTCTCTTCTCCTCCATCTCAATTTTCTCCGGCAACAACAATCACCACTTTTTTTCTTCTCTAAACTAATCTCCACCACCGTTGTTCATCGCCGACGCCATCCTCGATTTAAACACCTCCATCGCCTCCTCCAAATCCGACTCTTCCCCGTCCACCATTTCCCTCACCTCAATACGCCTCGTCGCGAGCATCACTGGCGGATCCACCACGCTCTGCTGCACGAGAGATGAAGCTACAGTGGCGACGGTTAGATCCTTCCGAATTTCTTCTACTGTGGCGACGGTGAAAAATTTCGAACTTTTTTTTTTGTTTTTCTGGTTTTTGTAATTTAGTGAAGAGAAGAAGAAGGGCAAATAGGAGATTTCACACACCTAAAAACCCCAAATGTGCCTCAAGAGTTAAAACTGCAATTTTTTGTAAGAAAAAGTCACTTCTAGTGTAATTCAGCCTCTTGTTCCACTAGTAACTACAAAACACTTGTAGTAACTATTTGTTCTAAATTATTTATTTAATGAAAAACTTATGTATGCAAAATGACTAATACCTATAATTTTGATTATCTTACTATGTAGGTTTATCCGAAGTTATATTGTGACTACCAGCCGAGATTCTTCATTTATTGGACGGTATGTGTGATTTGTTTCTTTTCACTTTCAATATAATCTCTTTAATTCCAAGTATTACTAACTAAAATAAATAGTAACAATTAAAATTCATGCATGTAATAAATATTTATGTTATACCGGCTTAATGTGGTGGCGAATGAAAATATTTTGGAAACAAACTAATAATGCATTTTTACAAGTGTTACCATTAACTAGTTAGATATGTTACATGTAATATCATAAGTATTTTGAAAAATTTAGTTTTTTTATAAAATTTTGTAAATATATTTGGCCGATAGAGGAAGTTTTGAAAAACTCCACGAATAAAAAAAAAAGTTTATTGATATGAGTATGTGCATATATTGTAGACGGATCCATACAATCAGACAGGATGTTACAATGCGGCGGTTTTGTACAAACCGGTAGCACAATCATGGTTGAAGGTGCTATTTCTCAGACGTCCATTTTCGGAGGCACCCAAGTCGATCTTACTATTAGAATATGGAAGGTTAGAGTTTTTCTTTTAATATTATTACTACATAACATGTTTTCTAACCAATAAATAAACACAAATGCAGGATCAAAGCTCGGGAGTTGGTGGTTGGGTGTCGTCATTGACCATGGGGTCCTCGAGCCGGTCGAATACTGGCCGGCATTTCTTTTCACCCTCCAAACTGATTACGCAGAAAAAGTGGAGTGGGGCGGCGAGATCACGAACATGAATTCTTCCGGCCGGCACACATCAACTCAGATGGGATCCGGCTATTTCCCTGGCAGCGGTATTGGAAAAGTCGCTTACATGCGCAATCTAGAAATCTCACTATCCGAAAAGGATTTCCAACCGTTCCAAGACCTCGAGCTAGCAGCAACTCGCCCTGACTACTACACCGCTAAGAAGTTCAACAATTCATATTTTTATTATGGAGGACTGATACTAAGACTTTTCGGTCTTAAGGAGGTATCAATAACTCCAATACGAGTAGTATAGAAGGTTATCAATCCGTATTGGGATTAATTCTAAGCACGAAGAATACAAGGTACTCAAGTGAGTCAAGCTAGATAAGTGAGCTGTTGATTTTAACTAGCACCCTAACAAGATTTAGCAATAAACAAAACCAAACAAACTAAACGAGATATAAACTCAAATGGTGAAAGCGAATCCAAGGATGGGGTAATTGGATATAGGCTATTCCAATGTCTAATTCATGATGCTCATACACAATCAAGGTTAATTTCCAAGGTTAAGATCCTAATCGCGACTAATCCTCTCTCAAGGCACTAATCACCTATGCTAATTACTAATCCAAGATCAAATTCTCATTTGTGGACTCTTAATTAGCAAGCATTAATTTCATTAATCAAGATCACCTAAATAATCCCTTAGACAACTAATCTCTTAGGCTAAGAAGGGTATTTCTCTTAGAAAGCTCTCTTAGGCATTTCATCGAACACCTTGTGGGTGGGAAATGCCTTGAAATCAAGTTTGTCTTTCTCAAGCACAATCAAGCATTAGACACACTCCCTAAGAGTAGGAAATTGAATATCTATCCCTAAGCATCACAAATCATCCATGGAAGTCACCTAATCCTAACCCATCCCTAGATTCTAGGAAACTACTCACTAATCATGATGGGTCTAATAAATCCTATAAAGAACATGTTAAATCCCATGGTTAGATGATTAAGAAAGGAGATTGAGAATAGAATATATTGATAGATTCAAAAGGAAAATCTCTTACAAAATACTTAGAACATTCAAAAAGAGGTTTTTAGCATAAAAAAAAGGGACATCCCATGGGAAAATTAGGTTTTAGATATATATAGTGAATAGTGACGAACCGGGTCAACCCGGAACAAACCGGGTATTGACCCGGTCGGGTCTGGATCGGTTTGCAGCAAAAGGGTTTGTACCGACCGATCCTGGATCGGCACAAATGGTCGGTACAGGTTTCTGTGCTTGTACCGAGTGGGTAGTGCCGAGTGAGGATGGATCGGTATGGATGTGCCTGGCTCGGGGGTCGGTTGAGTTTTAGCCGGCTAAAGTGAAGAGCTGGTTGATGCAAGGTGCAACAGGTCGTGTGCTGAAATTAGTGCCGGCTTGTAGTACCGGCCCAGAACGGGTCGGTACTAATCTTCATCGTAATGTTGCCGATGCGAGGCGAGTCGGTTCGTGCGCAGGACGTGCTGGATCCGTGTGCGGGATGAGTCCCATCCGGCTGGAATTAGTACCGGTCGATTAGTACCGACCCAGGATGGGTCGGCACTAATTCTTCTTGTGTGTTGGTGCCGGTCGGTATGAGTTCTTTGCTTGGGTCGGTGTTCATCACTGTCTCCGTACCGGTCCACCACACCGATCCAGGATCGGTCGGTGTGAATCGCTTAGAAATGCGCCGTTCGAAATCTCGGAGTTCTGGGAGGGTACGCCGATCGATCCTGGGTCGGTGCAAAATCTGTTGTGGATCGGTATGAGCTTCTGTCTCCATACCGACCCATCGTACCGCTCCAGGATGGGTCGGTATACTCCTCTCCTTTTTGCTGTTTTGCCTTGGCCATCTCTTCTTGCACCCAACTCCGATTTGGTTTGGTTCGGTGACTTCCAATCCTCCTAAAGTGTCTCCAAGCACCTGGAAAAAGACCCCAAAACATGCAAGACTCACTAGGACGTAGTGCAACCTAGCTAGACTCTAATTTAGACCAAACACTAAGGAAAACGATGATTACGCGCACATGCGACTAGAAACTATATGTAAAATGTGATGCTAAAACAAGTAAATTATGGGAATATCAAGGACCGAAGCAGCTTAAGTCAAGAGCGGTTCATCTTACGCTGAACTATATTCTTATATATTTTGGTTTCATATTGTTTTTGCTAGTTTAGTCTTTTCTTGATTTATATCTTGACAAGACTCACAATGTTTGGTTTGTTAATTACTTGCTAATGTACTTGTTATGATTTCAGTGTTTTTTTTTTTTGGAAACACAGTTCATCTTCTGCTATATCAATGCCTCATGCCTATGCAATAAAGAGAAGAATTGCCAACTCCTTCCTAAACTTGTGGTTGTGTTGATATGATTTGTCCCCCATCCCTTCTTCTTCCCATTTGCTCTCGTTCCTAACCATTTACAAATCATAAAGTTTGGAGAGTCTCCTCCACTTGAGTGAATACATCATTTAGAAACTAATCTTCACCCGAAACCTTCAAAGTTTGTCTAGGCCAGGGATCAAATGAAACTAATCTTCACTCGAAACCTTTAAAGTTTGTCTAGGCCAGGGATCGATTCCCCGCAAGATGACTAACCAATTGTCAATACTAGTATGCATACTAAGTGTTGGGTGAAACGTGAAACTTGCATGTGAAATGACCAAAGATAAGATGCTTTATCCCTCTTATAATTGTTGCCACAACCTAAAATGACTTTCCTCATATAAATAATCTGCCATATAAGTCAATTCTGCTCCATTGTTCTGTGTTGAGATATCATGCAACTGCAGTGTATCATCCATTGGTGGTCAAATCTGTTTGTTTTGGTTATAAACCCTATTGCCCCACGTATAATTAAAGAGGAATTTTGTTGGTTGTTGCTCGGGTGAGATATGTTGTATTCCTTTCCCACTGAGTTGCTCTCTTGGTGTGTGCTTCATGTAAGACATCGGATTTGAAACTTGCGATTACAATTTGATAAACGATTACAAACGATTACAAAGCGAAGAAAGGAAACGATTACAAAACGAATTTTGTGTAAAAACAAAACGCGGAGTCGAGTTATGAACTCTTTCCTTAACTCAATGAATCGCCCGTAGTGTGACGGTTTCTGTGCGATTCTTGAATCCTAGGATACAACCACGGCGAGACCGTTTCACAACACTTGAAACGGAATCTACGAACTCAACATCTACGTTATACTCTCGACGAAAAACTTAGGTTTAGACAGAAAAAGATGACGGGGAGGTGGATGTGTTTTTGCGTTTTTTTTACACGTCACAAATGAGGAAGAGGAAGGCTGTATATGTAGTCGAAGAGGAGCGTCGGTGTGATGCAAGCAGTGACGTCAGGAGATGTCGACATATGCACTCAGAGGAGGCGTAATGGAGAATGTCGACATCGCATTTAGAGAGTGGAGAGTAAGTAAGCAATGACGTTTCCGTATCGGTTGTAAACCGATCCACGAAACCGATCTGCACAATCCTGATCGGTTTACAACCGATCTGGTAAACCAATCTACAAGATTAAATGTTCAACTTCGAGACAAAAACGTTAGTAGGAATTTGTCCCCAAAAGAACTTCTTATCGCTGGTCCATTCCCAAGAGCCCACAAGCCTGAGCCTGAGCCTGAGCCTGAGCCCGAGCCCGAGCCTGAACCCGAGCCCGAGCCCGGGCCCGGCTCGGCTCGGCGGCGGCGCGCACGTGTGGGCTCCCTATCCTCTCTCTCATACACCATTTGATAAAGACATTACAAAGTCTTATATTTATACCACTCCAAAGTTTCTCAAACTTCCAATGTGGGACAAAACTACACTTAGTTTTTCCACTTAAGGCTTTAAACAAAGCCCATTTCTCATTCACACAAACCAAAATTTAATAAGCCAATTGGGCTTTTAAATTTTGGTCCAACAATCCCCCACATGAATAGAAATGCCTCTAAACATATGAAGACTCGACTGACTCAATAGAATGTACTGACTAGACTTACTAGACTCAATAGAATAGCTAGACAGACGGACTTTTCGAGAGTATAAGCGAAAATTCACGGTGTCTGAGAAGGTAGCATTTTTCAGTTTTGAACCACTCATTGTTAATATATGTCGGGTTTACTTGGCCAGAAGGTGAACATGATGTCTTGAACCACCAAGATTTTGATGTAAACCGAGACAACATCTATAACCCATCTTCATTTATCGTGAAACTTAGTTCTCTATTGTGTTCATTTTAGCTGTGAACATGCCTGGTTCATCATGAGTGAAGTTGGAGAATATAACCTTACGTTCATTCTCCTAGAAAAGTGAATGATATAAAAGTTTGCATCCCATCATTCAACTTTTTGATAAAACATCGAGTGCATACTTCCAAAGAATATATATCAATGGAGAGTCAAATACCACTGGTCGATCTCGCCACTTCGATGCCCATAAAATACTGAAACTTCCCAAGAGACAGTTGAACGAGCGACTCATGAATGCTGTCGGGTCGGATGAGCCAATAACTCGAACGCGTTCGGTCTGTTTTTTGAGCAAGAATCAGTGGTTTCGCCTTATCCGCGGTTATAAAATCCTCTGTCGGCGTAAAAGCTCTTTTCTCTTTTTGAACAAAAATTAACCCGACTGCCTAATCTACATGAGTCATATTCAAGAGTATAATAAGTCAATTTATACTCTTTAACACCAGCTTTGAATCCAACAACGGCCCCATTTCACACTCATAAGGTGATTTGCCATTAGCTGGTATTTTTAAAAGGTATCTTGTAATACACCACATATTTTACATAGCTTGAACTCAAATCATTAAAAGCTTACGCTTATCCTTAAAACATACATGAAGTATTTTACATCATCCTAGGAGTTGGGTAGAGACTTAAGTCTCACAATACTCTATTTAGATTCCGCTTGATTTTGTTTTCCCTTTGAACTTACATCTTAGGATCTCCAGTCATGTAAGTAGGGTATCCATCAAACTTCATCTTTAATTCATAGGCTTTAAACCCATTCCTCTTGATGATTTTTCAACTTGATCTTGTGACAAACCTTTAGTAAATGGATCCGCTAGGTTGTCTGCTGATTTGATGTAATCTATTGTGATTACACCACTTGAGATCAAATGTCTAATGGTTTTATGACGTCTTCTTATATGACGAGATTTACCATTATAGAGATTACTCAGTGCCCGAGCTATAGCTGATTGACTATCACAGTGTACATATAATGCTAGCACTGGTTTCTCCCACATTGGGATATCTTCCAAAAAATTTCGAAGCCATTATGCTTCCTCTGCGGCTTTGTCTAGCGCTATAAACTCAGATTTCATGGTTGATCTGGCCAACAGAGTTTGTTTGGAAGATTTCCAAGACACCACTGCACCACCAAGCGTAAAGACATATCCACTCATGGATTTTGAGTTTTTGGAATCGGAAATCCAGTTGGCATCACTATACCCTTCCAATAGGGCATGTTCTTGACCATAGTGCAGTCCATAACTTTTGGTGTATCGTAGATAATTCAATACTCTAGTTATGGCCTTCCAATGAGTATGGCATGGATTACTCGTGTAGCGAATTAGTACGTTTACTGAGTGCGCTAAATCTGGTCTAGTACAATTGGTCAAGTACATAAGACTTCCAATGAATCTTGCATACTCTACTTGTGACACGGCTTCACCTGAATTTGTTGTCAAATGAAGTTGAGGGTCAAGCAGAGTTTTTGCAGTCCCATTTGAGTAGTTCTTAAACCGCTTTAGGATTTTTGTATCGTAATGGTCTTGAGACAGAATTATTCCTTTGGAATTTCGAGTAATCTTAATTCCAAGAATTATATTCGCTAATCCCATGTCTTTCATATCAAACTTCCCACAAAGCATATTCTTCGTTTGTTTGATTATGTCTTTGTTACTTCCCATGATGATCATGTCATCAACATACAAACACAACAACACGTATCCATGTGGAGTACTTTTGATGTATATGCATTTATCACATTCATTAATGTGAAAGCCATTTGACATCATTACACTGTCAAACTTTTCATGCCATTTTTTTGGAGATTGCTTGAGTCCATATAACGACTTCACAAGTCTACACACTTTTTTCTCTTGTCCAGGAACGACATAACCCTCGGGTTGATTCATATATATTTCTTCCTCTAATTCTCCTTTTAGGAAGGCAGCCTTAACATCCATTTGATGGATTTCAAGGTTTTTCAATGCTGCAATCCCAATCAGGATACGAATCGAGGTTATTCTCGTCATCGGAGAATAAGTGTCAAAGTAATCTAGTCCTTCCCTTTGACGAAATCCTTGCACCACAAGTATGGCCTTATACTTGTCTATAAAACCATTGATTTTTAACTTTGTAGTGAAAATCCATTTGCACCCAAGAGGTTTACAACCTTGCGGTAAATCTACCAATTCATATGTATGGTTTTGCATAATGGAGTTGATTTCACTATTAGATGCCTCCTTCCAGAAAGGTGTATCGGGTGTAGACATCGCTTCCATGAAAGTTCTTGGACCAGTTTCTGCGAGAAACGCCATTATGAACTCAAAGTCGAATGTTTTTTCCTTACGAGCTCTTTTGCTTTGTCTAGGTTCAACTTTTTCTTCTTCTACTTCTTCGTTTATAGAAGTGTCTGAAGTGCTTGCCTCCATGTTAACATCTCGTTCTTCACGACTTCGTTTAGGGTTTCCTCTATCCTTACATGGAAACACATCTTCGAAGAAGGAAGCATTCCTCGATTCCATTATCGTGTTCACATGAATATTTGGTACATCTGATTTGTGTACCAGAAAACGATAGACACTACTATTATGCACAAATCCGATGAAAATGCAGTCTACAATCTTAGGTCCGATGGTGACTTTTTTCGGAGGTGGAACTGCAACTTTTGCCAGGCACCCCCACACTTTCAGGTATTTATACGAAGGTACATTACCTTTCCAAAGTTCATATGAAGTTTTCTCAGTGACTTTGTGCCATATTTTGTCCAGGATATAATTTGAGGTAAGTAGCGCTTCCCCCCCACATGTCTTGGGCAAACCCAGATTCCTGCAACATTGCATTCATCATTTCCTTGAGAGTTCTGTTTTTCGTTCAGCAACTCCGTTGGATTCCGGTCAATAGGGAGCGGTCGTTTGATGAATAATGCAATGTTCTCTGCAGAATGCATCAAATGGTTCATTATATTCTCCTCCTCTATCACTTTAACCATTTTGATAGTCTTATCAAGTTGGCTTTCGACTTCCAGCTTGTACTCTTTGAATTTCTCCAAGGCCTCATCTTTAATGCGTAATAGATATATATAGCAGTATCTTGTGCAATCATCTACGAAGGTCACGAAGTATTTCTTTCCACCTCTAGTTTGAATGTATTTTAAGTCACATAACATCTGTAGAGATGTGTATTCTACGAATTTTGTTGCTCTTTTTCTGGATTTTTCTCTATCCTCTGATCCTACCTTTTGTTTGTTTGCTTTGCTTTTCTTCTTTATACGCTCCGGCTTTCTGTTTGTTTTCCGTCAGATTTTTTTCCAGGAAACTCGATCGCGGTTTCTCACTTTTACCTTCTTTTTTTTTGTTTTATTCCATTTTAGTCGATTTATGATGTGATTTGCCTGTAGCTGAATTAAACCTAGAGGCTCGGTTGTTCTTTAAACGCTGGATGATGGCGTTTTAGTGAGTTTGGCTTGGATACAAACTTCACATTTGTCTTTGCTTATTTTGCATTTAGGAATCAGATTCATGTTCATCATTCTACTCATAGATTTGAAATTAACATGTCCTAAACGTTCGTGCCAAATATTAAACGACTGCACGAGATAAGTAATTGGTTTCTTATCATTCATCTTAGGGTTCTTCGAGGTGGAAGCCTCAGTTACAAACCCTTTTCCCAAAAATATATTATTCTTCGATAGGATCAGCTTATCTCCTTCCAGCTTGATGGTGAATCCATGCTTGCTCATGAGAGATCCTGAGATCAGATTCTTTCGCATGTCTGACACATTAACGACATTCGTGAGAATGAGCTCCTGTCCAGAGGTGAGGTTTATAACAACCTTTCCTTGACCTTCAATCTTTGACGAAGCGGAATTTCCCATTAAGAGCTTATCATTGCTTTTGTTCTTCGTGTATGTCGAGAACATCTCTCGCTCCATGCAGATGTGCCTGGTTGCACCAGTATCGAACCACCAGGTCTTTGGGTGTCTTTCAGCAACATTGGCCTCAGTGACAACAGTATAAATGTCATATTCGGTCAAGTTTGCTTGAGCCTTCTTGCTGCGACACTCAAAGGCTTTGTGCCCTTTCTTTCCACAAAAGTTACATGTTCCCAAGAATTTTTGAGAAGTCTGACCATTCTGACCATTATTGTTCTTGAACTTCTGGGAGTTCTTTGGCGGCATCTTCCCTTTGCCTTTGTCTTGGTTTCCCTTGTTCTGCCACTTGCTTGTTGTTTTGGTGTTCAGCCACATTCGCATTGTGTTCGCGAATCTTCACACCTACACCAATCTGTTCCTGATTCGTAGACTCTACACGAAGTCGGACAACTAAGTCTTCAAGGATCATTTTCTTTTTCTTCAACCTGAGGTAATTTTTGAAGTCTGTCCAACCAGGTGGAAGCTTCTCAATGATGCAACATCCATGATAGGTTTCACACAGTCGCATTCCCTCAGCATGAATGTCGTGAAGGAGCCTCTGCACCTCTTCGACTTGCTCCATCAATGGTCTTGAGTCCACCATATGGTACTGCATAAATTTTGCCACAATGAATTTTTGAGTACCAGAATCCTCGATGTGATACTTCTTGTCTAGAGAATCCCAAAGTTCCTTAGAAGTCTTAGCGTTCTCGTACACCCCGAATAGAGTGTCCGAAAGGCTGTTATGGATGTAGCCTTTGCACAAGAAGTCGTCGTGTTCCCAAGCATGAACACTTGCAAGCGCACGCAGATCATTGTTATCTTCTGGGAGAACAGGTTTCACTTCGCTGGTGAATTTCTGCAAATTCGGCGTCGTCAGATAGAAAAACATCTTCTTTTTCCTCATCTTAAACGCTGTCCCATCAAACTTGTTAGGAGGAGCGACATGATTCCGAGATGGAACTTTGACAGTGTTCATCAGATTAGCAGCCGTTTCATTGAGGTTGTCCTTTTCGATGGTGTTCTCAACCTCTTTGGTGCTGTTGTCAATATCGTTTGTCATTATGCGAAGATAAAACAAACACAATTTCTAGCTAATAATTATTTAAGAGTTTCGATTTAAATCACAAACTCTGAAACAGACTCTTAATTTTGATACGGAATTAAATCGCAATTTAGAAACCGCTATCGAATCAATTAGAAACGAGAAACTCATACAATTTAGAAACTCTTAGTTTTGGATCGGTTTTAAGGATCGGTTTGAAACCAATCTTCACAATCCTGATCGGTTTACAACCGATCTAGGAAACCAATTTATGTACCCAGGATCGGTTTACAACCGATATGGGAAACCGATTGCTCAACCCAGGATCAGTTTGCAACCGATCTGGGAAACCGATCCCTTTGAGAATCGATCCCGAAATGATCCTTTTAAGAATCCGTTTCTCTTACCGTTTTACAAACTCGCCTATAGAGCGTTTGCGGAAACGTTTTACTGAATTGCTTTATAAAAGCAGTCTGTTTAAAGAAAAACGTTTCATGTTTCTTTAAAATCCGATTTGAAATCGTTTTGTAAAAAACGTTTGAACAAACTCGCAAAATCTCAATCCGATTGTAGCGATAGGCTAGAAGCGGATTCATTGAGTTAAGATTGTAAGACATCGGATTTGAAAATTGCGATTGATAAACGATTACAAAGTGAAAAAAGGAAACGATTACAAAACGGATTTTGTGTAAAAACAAAACGCGGAATCGAGTTATGAACTCTTTCCTTAACTTAATGAATCGCCCGTTGTGTGACGGTTTCTGTGCGATTCTTGAATCCCAGGATACAACCGCGTCGAGACCGTTTCACAACACTTGAAACGGAATCTACGAACTCAACATCTACGTTATAATCTCTACGAAGAACTTACGTTTAGACAGAAAAAGACGACGGAGAGGTGGATGTGTTTTTGCGTTTTTTTAAACACGTCAAAAATGAGGAAGAGGAAGGTTGTATATGTAGCCGAGGAGGAGCGTCAGTGTGATGCAAGCAGTGACGTCAGGAGATGTCGACATATGCACTCAGAGGAGGCGTGATGGAGAATGTCGACATCACATTTAGAGAGTGGAGAGTGAGGTAAGCAATAACATTTTTGGATAGGTTATAAACCGATCCACGAAACCGATATGCACAATCCTGATCGGTTTACAACCGATTTGGTAAACCGATCCTCGGGAGTAAATGTTCAACTTTGAGACAAAAAGGTTAGTAGGAATTTGTTCCAAAAAGAACTTCTTATTGGGCCGCGAGCCCGGCTCGGTGGCGGCGGCGCGTGTGTGGGCTCCCCATCCTCTCTCTCATACACCATTTGATAAAGACATTACAAAGTTTTATATTTATACCACTCCAAAGTTTCTCCAACTTCCAATGTGGGACAAAACTACACTTAGTTTTTCCACTTAAGGCCTTAAACAAAGCTCATTTATCATTCACACAAACCAAAATTTAATAAGCCAATCGGGCCTTTAAATTTTGGTCCAACACTTCATGCAGGATTTAGGATAACCGCGACTTATGTAGATCTTGAGTTTAATCACCAAACACGTATTGCAAAGAAAATCAAGTTGGTTGGGCACCCCTTCAAAATCAAGAAAAAGATTGCATTTATCAAAGACATGTTCACTTCTGACCTTGAAATAGCTCTATTTGAATATTCTTCTGTTTGGATAGTCAGTAGCATTAGAGAACAAGTGAAAAATGTATGTATGCTTTTTTGATCTTTTTGTAATTCCTAGTGTCCTATTAGTTTAAGCTTTGCGGTCATCTACTATTGTTTATTTTTTATTTTGTTGGCTCTCCTGCTTTCTAACAACCACCCTTTGTCAGGTTGGAAAAAACATGCTAGATAACAATGCCCAAGATGGGATTGCGAGGCGCACCTTTAAATCATTGGGAATTAAGGTTAGTTTTAAATATCATTATTGTAATCTTAATGTCATTGAAAAGTTATCTTATTTGTCTACTGCTCCAATTCTTGCTGTCTTATGCACTACTATTTTTGAATTTAGTGTCTGCATGGATCAGCAGTGCAGAGGCGAAAAAGCAGGTGGTTGATGAAAATTGGTTATTCTACAGTATTGTTTCTGCTGCTAGTTTGCTTATGCTTCTATTTGGGTTTTTCTTAGGAAGAGTGTTTCTATCCAACAAATCCCTGAGCAGGGTCAGAATAACCTTCCATCCAACAAAATCCATGAGCAGTTGTAGGGTAACCAGCCTGAAGATTTAGACGAGGAGTCTTTTGCAGACGAGGAGTCTTTTACAGACGAGGAGTCTTTTGCAGATTGTGTTGGAGCCTTTGGACTAGAGGCCTTTGAAGAACATGATGAAGATTTAGTTAAAACTGGTTTTCAGATTCCGCCTCAATATAGACAGATTAATAACTCTAAGGTCTATGTACAAGAAGAGGGAATTGGAGAGGTTCTTCGGGGTTTTTACGATGGACGCCACGTGGTTATAAAATGCCTTAAACGATCTCAACCTATTTTCAATGATATTGCAATGATGAAGATGACTGATGCGCATCCCAACATTTTGAGGTATTATTGTTTTGAGGAGGAAAGGAATATTTTGTATTGTTGTGTGGAACAATTTGTTTGTAACCTGCATCAGCTGTTACAATATTGGAACAACAAACTTAGCAACAACTTCGTGGGTCCACTGCGTGAGGAGTGGGCAGGGCCCGTCTTAATAATATTGATGACTTTAAGCAAAATATGAAATATTGACATTTTATTTATATCATAAAAATATAACAAAATTTTAAACTTTAATGATTATGTGCGGATCGTATTCGTATACGTTTTTAGTATCACTATTCATTCGTGCAAGATTTGAGCATGACGTTTTGGACATATTTTTATTCCAAGATCAATTTCAAGCATGTGATTTACATTTTTACATTTTATTACCCAAGTTAGAAACTCCAAAGCTCTCGTAATTAATAACTCCTTACACAAACCAAAAAATCTCAATGACATACACTTTCTCGTCATGAATATTGATACATGCTTTGGACTTTTACATTGAGCGATAGTTTTTTTCTCATGTTTGATAGATTTATTATGGAGAAACAACTCATGAGGCATTGTGAACCATCTGGAGAAGAACTTGTGTGTCTTTTCTTTTCTGCAAAACTGCAATTAAGGAATCAATCAACATATTTAAGTCTAGAAGAGAAATGTTGATTATAGGTTATTTTATTCATAGTCAATTACACATAAGATAATATTGTATTTTGCACATAACTCATTTTTACAAAATCTTAATATTTCTCTTCAAAAGTAAAAATCTAAAAAACTTTGTGAACAGAGTCTACAACAAAGCTAAAGACGAAGTGATCATTTTTTAATTTTTTTTCTTCCATAAAAACTTATACGTTTGATCAAAACCACTGACTCCATAGTGAAATAAGAGACGAATTGGATATAATTAGTTATGCAAAACACTTTGCATTTGTAAAAATTTCAAATGCCCAAGTATTCCAATTTTAGAACGATCTTTTTATGATGAAAGAAAAATACTTGAGCAAAAACAAAATGAAGCTACCAGATAAGAGAAACAAAACGTAACAAAAGAGATATTAAATTAGAAGCCTCTTTGAAAATATGTGTTATGTCTCTTTCTTAAATTTGCAAAATGAAGTTTATGTAGTCAAAATCGGTAGTTGAGACTGTAGGAGGCAATATAGTTTTTGAGAAAGAAAAATGTGAAGTGTATACATTATTGGCGCTAATAGAGTGTGGAAAAAAAAATTAATACAAATGAAAGACATAAAAAGTTTTTGTGGACTAAGAAATATTAGCTTGTCAAAATATTGTGTGAAAAATAATGACATGGTAAAAAAGAAGTTAATGTGTATTAATGTTTTGATTTTACTCGTTTTTTATTTAATATTTTTTATGATATGTTATCTTTTAAAAAGTATTTGCACACAGTCACTTTTTGAAAACTCTTTTAAATTTCTAACACTTTGTGTACTGTCCAAAATGATCTAACACTTTCTCTTGCAAAATGACGATTTTACCCCCCTGTTGATACATGCGTGTACTGTACACCCTTTCTTTCGCGCGGTATTGTACATGAGTTTGACTGGAAAGTCAAGAGGTGTACAGTACACAAATAGTTAGATCCTAATAGCACTTTGGGAAAGTGCTAAAAACTAATAGAGTTTTGAAAAAGTGATAAATTAGCAAAGAATCCCATATTTTAAAAGCACAAAATAAGTTTTTGATATTTTAGAATGCCAAAATAAGTTTAGATTATGAGTCGGGATTCTTTGCTAATTTGTCACTTTTTCAAAATCTTCTTAGTTTTTTAGCAATTTCCAAAAAGTGCTTAAAAATCTAGCACTTTGTGTACTATACACCCCTTGACTTTCCAGTCAAACCCATGTACAGTACCGCATAAAAGCAAAGGATATACTGTACACGCGTGTATCAACAGAGGGTAAAATGATCATTTTGCAAGAAAAAATGTTAAGATCATTTTGAACAGTACACAAAATGTTAAAAAACTAAAAAAGTTTTGGAAAAATGACTGTACACGCAAATACCCTTTTTGTTAATCACATTAATATAGATACGGACCTTACTTTTTTTTTACCTATATAGATAATAATAGATCAAGGGTTTGCTGTCAAAAAAAATAATAGATCAGAGCTTTTATAATAAAATTTTAAAACATAAAAAAAAAAAATCTAGGCGTTGGACTAGTCATGCGTAAGAGCCGGGACTGACTCACATTCACCACTTTCACATTAAACTAGATCTCAATACAATAAAAGCAAATCGAAAATTTTGGATATTTGTCTTGGCAACAAAATTGGTGCAGTGAAGCAACAAAAAGGAACCACTGGTGTATCCATATCAGTGCCTCGTCTGCGAAAAAAATGAACAGTACATTGTTAAACACAATAGAGACTGAGAAGTAATCACTGTCGATTCAGTAGAGAATACTTGAGAGAAAAGAATAGAAATAGATTGATTTACCTTTCTCCTCTTGAATTTTCCTCCCTTTTTACGGCCACTGCCACTAAAGCTTGCTGGCTGTTCACCATCTTTATCCAAAAACTTGAAATCGTCGTAAAAATTCTCAAAATCATCGGTTAATCCATCCAACCTGATTCAGTTAAACAAGAGCGCATCTCACATAAGATTAATCAAAATATCACACTTCAGTTAACAACCAAAGCAAAAACGTACCCATTGCCTGACTTCAAGCGCTTCTCTCTCTTCTTATCCTCCTTTGTGCGAGGTGCCCGGACAAAGAGGTCTTCTTCTACCTTTTGTTGCCTTTCATACTGTGCTATGAACTTCTTACGTTCCTTGCTCTCAGCCCCAAAATAGTCTCTGATCTGTTTATATTCATTCACCCATTAAGTTCGAACATTAAATTAAATCGCTACTCATATCAACTGCAAAGTAATTTCCGTCCAACCCACCTCTTCAGGCCTGTCCTCGAGATCGTCCAACACATCTTTCATGTATGTATCCTCAGTGGCTTGCCTTAAAAAGTGTTTCTCTTTTCTGGCAGCATCTCTTTCCTGTTTTGACGTCTTGTCAAACATAGACATAGGAGCAAATTTCGGGGGCCGATAAACACCATCCTACGTTTACACAGGCCAACGGTTAATGAAAAAGAATATACAGCACATTCCTTCAGAAGTGTAAGGGGATAATAAGGTTTACCTCTGGTTCATCCTCATTTTTGTCAGCAAGTAAGTCTGGTTCCGGCTTGTAACTTGAAAGATCTTCAGATTTTTGGGCTGCACCCAAATCCTTTCCCTCAGAATGAGCTTGGTCAGCCACAGACCAACCGGCTGTGGTGAGCTTCTGAATTTGGTACTGAAGTTTTTTGTCTATGGGTCGAATCTACCCAAAAGAAAAACGAGTTAAACTATTGATCTATGTCTTGTTGGCCAGTATATAGTGGGAAAAGACAATAAGATGCAAACCTTTTCCAGAAACATTCGTATCTCTACAAGGCTCCTTACAACAGGATGGCCATCAATAGAGAATCCTTTTGCCTTCCTTAGCAGATAATAGACGAGACACTGACAATAACTTAGAAGTAACAGATGCTTGGCCTCGAGATAACTCATCCCATCCGCTGTGGGAAAACTGTTTGCTTTTACCTATGATTTGCAAAAATAAGCAAATCAGGATGACGTGAAACATGAATTACCCTGAATCCCATTGTGTCTCTGAATGGTAATGGCAGATGCAGTCCATAGACAATAATTTGGTAAATCCCTTAAGGGGGAAAAGCACTTTCATCTTTAACATTAAAGCCATCAATTCTTCTTAATACCAAATTGAAACTACTTGTCACAGACGAGACAAAAAGGTTGTCAATAAGTAGAATCCAATAAATTTTAAGATGCTGTAATACAAGACTTTGTACCTTTGCAGTCAGAGCCTCCACTTTGCTCCTAACCACTTCTAGGCCTTCCTTCATTTCTCTCAACACGGATGCTAACTGTGGAGCTTCTCTGAGACGGTCAAAACAAGAAAACGAGACCAGTAAAAAACGTGAAGCATATCATATCCAAACACACTTGTTTTTTTCTGTGTGAGAATTGTGGTGATTCATTGCTTATTCAAGCTATTTACTTTTCTGGCTAAAACAGAGAATTTTCTTTATGAACTTCTTCATGATAGAATAAGCATAACTCACATGTTTATTCTTCCGACAAGGCTCGGTTTTGTGATCCCCTCCATGATCTTTGAACAGAACTAGACAGAAGATAAGCTTGCAAAAATGAGAACAAACCTAAATGTTCAGAGAGTAACCCTTGAATACCATATCAAAACCTCAGATAAACTGATAAAATCTATCCGTGACGTCGATTAAAACGATTCCGGTGCAAGAGGAGGCGGTGGCTGTGGGTCCGACAACACAACATCTTGAAGCGAAAGAGATAAAAAGAATAAAAAACTCACCGGGGATAGACAACTCGACGGAGACGGAGACAGAAAGCAAATCGAGGAACGACACGGCCACAAAATCAATAGGAACCTCTCTCTACCGTTTTCCGAGGGCAACAGGTTTATGGAGACCGGCAACATTTTTTCTTCCTAGCAATTAGCAACTTTTAGGGCCCAATTCAAACTTTGTTAATAGATGTGCGTATTATGGGCCCAACTTTCATCTTCTGTTTATGGCCCGGCCCAATTAATCCCCATGATTTCGCACTCTCTAAATTCTATGGTTTCTAGTTTCAGTGAGTTAACCATTTGCCTAACCACCACGATGCTGTTTTTAGGGTTACGGATTTTAGGGTTCGATGCTATCAATCACTTTTTTTTTAGCTCGGGTTGTTTTTTTTTTTTTAAAAAAGTTGTTCCTTCGGTAGTTATTCGAATAATCTATAATATTAAAAAAGGGACACAATTTGTGTCCAAACAGAAAAAAATTCATTTAAACCTATTCTATTTTTGGATAACTTTGATAAGAATTTGTGAATTTTATAGGAACCGCGGGTCAGCCCGCTAAACTGCATATTACAGGCGGGTTGGGTTTGGACAAGGGATTTTGGGACCGCAGTCCGCGATAGACCAGCCCGCGAGGCCCAATAAAAATTGAAACCGCATCGGGTCGGGCTATTTGGACGCGGGCTGGCCCGTTTGACATCTCTAGTGTTGCCAAACAAAATTTTTTTTTTAAATTAAAAAATTAATTATACTAGGCAAATCTTACCAAATATTTAATTATATACTATTTTCGAAATTATAGAAAAATCTTACCAAATATTTAATTATTTACTATTAATGAAAACATATATATAATATCTTTACAAAAATATTCCTTAGTTTGGATTTAAAAATAATTCCAAAAATTTAAATTTTAATTTAGATTAGTTTCGATTTAATTAAATATAGGTTATATTAGTTATCAAAAATCACAAGATGAGTTGTTATTATATCTTTACAAAATAATAAACCGGATATTAATTTAGATTTAATTTAAATAATATTTTCATAATGACAGAGATGATAAACGATATGTTTATTGTATATTTTTATTATAATCAATCAGCCTAAATTTTTGAATGTTTGAAATTAGTAAATATTTATATTGTACGGTAATATGAACGTGCGGTTTAGAATTATAATTTTATAATCGTGGTCATTTTCAGATTAATATGAACGAGCGGGTTAGAATTATGTTTTTATAATCACAATCATATTTAATACTAGAAAAAAATAAATCTACAAAAAAATTATATCTAAAAACAAAAATCTTTGTCACTTATATATTAGAAAAATTATATCTAAATACAAAAAAACAAAACAAATTATATTACAAAATTTGGATATTCTCTTTGTAACAACCAGTTGCCGAACAAGTCAATTTAGTACAATATTAATAAAAAAAATATTTTGATTTTGATTTAAAAATAAATCTGAAAATTGAAATTTTAATTTACCTATTTTATTTATTTAGTGTATACAAAATAAAACATTAAACATATTTTTGTTAAATCTCAAACAAACTTTGTTTATCTTACCCGTACTATGCAAGATTTGGAAATAAGGTATTAGTTAAGCTAATTGAAATCATGGAAATTTTTGCAAAATAAATGAATCCCGAAATGTTAAAAAAATATTTATGGAAAATGTGATCAACAAATAAATTATTTATAAATGAAATATTCTCCAAAAAATCCCACATATAATTGTAGCCATAGATGAAGCTATGATGATTAGCTTACCTAAACGATTTGACTATCAAGCAAAAATTATAAATAAAATATTCTCCACATGATTTATTACGATTTAGAAATACGAATTAAATTCTTTTTAAAATTAAAAGAAATTCATTTTACTATATGACTTCTTATATAATAATATAGAAATATCGTGCGCCGTCGGTGCTTTGATTCTCCTCTGTTCTCAATCGGAATTGGTAAAACTATAGCCCTTATAGGATTGCACAAGTAAAACTAGACTGTTTACACCCATCTGCGCCTAAACCCACCTTCCAAAGTGTAATCTCCATGTTAAAAATCAGCCTAGCGTAGCGCTTAATCGCCGCCTAAATGGCCGTATAACGGATTCCATTGAACACTGGAGGAAACCAACTTTTTTACTTGCTCTCCCATTAATGTAGGCAGAAGTTGGATTATGTTCGAAGACAAAAGTTCTGATTCAACTGACCAACAAATGTGTCTAGAAAGAAACATCAACCATGGGTGTACAGAAATGTGCATATACCCACCGAACAAACATTTTCTACTGCCAGTCACAATCACTGGACCAATTCCAAAGAACAAAATACCAAGTCTTCTCCATCCTCTTAGCTACTGTGTTACTTCTTAGTCCCAAAAACTCGAATACCTCACTGCGAATCGACTCGAGTTTACTGCTCGGTTGCCAAAAGAAGCACGACGGGTCACATGCCATTTACCATTCTCTTCATCTCGGCTGATCTTCTGGGATCCGGTTCTTCAATCGCTCGCTCTGTCAGCACATGCTTTATGCGGCACATTGATCTCCTCACCTATAATAAGATACAGACAAAGTTGGGATTCATGAATGTTTTTGGAAGGTTTGAGAAATACATCACCAATTCATATTTATTTCCATAACATTTATCAATTTTGTCAACAACTCAATTGGAATTGAGAGTTAAAGCCAGCTGTGTAATACCTTTGGAATGCGTTCAGGGTTTGGAAACATCATGTTCTGGGCCTGAAGCATCTGACGCTGAGTCATCAACATGTTTTTCTCTTTCAGAAGAACGTACCAGAGCTTCTGAAGATCATCCCATGACTTGAGGCGCAGTTCTGAGGCTTTCCAACCTCGACCTAACACCAAATGATTACAAATGTTCCTAAAACCCATTAACAAATGAAACTATCCTTAATCTAGCAATCCTTATATCCAAATATTCCATGGCACAGCAAAGTATAAAAAGGAAGCGTGCTGAAAAAAGCAATTACAAGTTATAGAATAACCATGTTAAAAGAAAAACAATTAGCACAGATTTCACTACAATCATAAGCCACAGTAAAATAACGTGAGTACTCCTTCACTTGGTACATTCCATGAACAATCCACAAGTAGCTAAGGGCCTGATTTAGGAAAACAATGTAAACTAGCATTAAGCACAGGAATGATATCCTCAAAAGACTTTGTAAGAGCGGAAACCGAGAACAGCTACCTTAATTCAGATGATACAGCTTTAAAACATATCACATTTGGGTAATTTCGTAGCATCGTAGACAAAAACATTCATCAATCCAATCCATGAAGAATACACTCTCCCTAATGAAAACGACTTTTGAAATGACATAGGAACGCACCGTAGACAACAGGTTTATCTTCGTCCTGGCTTCGGTCAAACTCAAAGAACTCTTCGAGAGGGTTTGTGGCCGTCCGAACCGTCGAGGCAGCTGCTGCAGCAGTGGACTCCGATCTCGTGGATGCAGCCGCCAAGAATCTCCTCCCGAAAAATCGCGTAAGAAACATGGTCACAACACTTCCTGCGAGCTTGCAGTTATGTAATCCGACCTACCTAAGATCATCAACAACAATCAGAAACGAGATGCGTGCAGCAGATTGGATGACCAAATGCTAATAAAATGGTGAAAGTTGTACACAAATCTCACACTTCCAAACAAGTAAAGGGTCGTCTACACAGCAGAAGAAGCAAGAACTCACCGGAGATAGAGAACGGAGAGCAATTTGACGGCGACGATCACGGTCACAGAGATAGGGAAATCAATCAAAACCCTCTTTCAACATTTTTCGAGGGTATAGGTTTACGGAGACGGATATTTAAGGCCCAATACTAACTTTGGGTAAATTATGAGCCTCTTAGGGGCCCAATAAAGTCGGGTAGCCTCTCTCTACCCAACAACCATCACTTGCAAAAATTGGGAAGATGAGGGAAGTGAAATCCACGTCATCGATCCGTCTATTAGTGTTAACGATGCCACAACCATCGGATCAAATAATCAACGGCTGGTATGAAAAGCACACGGATCGTCTCTGTTTATATATACACATTCACCGGTCTTGTAATCGTCAATTTCATTTGCCATCCTCTCCGATCGATCTACAGGTATCGCCTTCTTCTTTATGCAGATTAATGTTTGGCGTTGAACAATCTCTTTCTGCAATTTTCCGACTCGCTTCGGAAATTATATATTGTATCTCAATATTTGTTGCATTTTCGGAAAAATATGAAACTTTAATGTTCATTTCAGTGGATCGATTCGTCAAACTAGGTTTTCTGTTCATAATCACTTTGTGAATGCTATAATTGAGATGATTTCTGATGAGTTTCCTTTTTTTTTTTTTTTTTTTAGTATTCAGGTCTTTGGAATCTACTGAAACTTTGAGGAGATGTCAGGAAGAGGAAAGGGAGGAAAAGGATTGGGAAAGGGAGGAGCGAAGAGGCACAGGAAGGTGCTGAGGGATAACATCCAAGGTATCACAAAGCCTGCGATTCGTCGTCTTGCTCGTAGAGGAGGCGTCAAGCGTATAAGCGGTCTGATCTACGAAGAGACGAGGGGAGTCCTCAAGATCTTTCTCGAGAATGTCATCCGCGACGCCGTCACCTACACAGAGCACGCCAGGAGGAAGACGGTGACTGCCATGGATGTTGTCTATGCTTTGAAGAGGCAAGGACGTACTCTCTACGGTTTCGGCGGTTAATCGACGGTGATTTGGTTTTAGGGTTTTGGAATTTGTTGTTTCTGAAATCTGGGTAGCGAAAGTAAATCCGGAAGTGAGCTATTGATTCGGTGTCGTTAGTCAATATGACGTTGTAGAGAAAAATTTGGTTGGCAACAAATGGATATTTACAATTAAATATCACGCAGATGGCTCACTTGACAAATACAAAGCGCGACTCGTGGCGAAAGGATTTCACCAACAGTCGGGCATCGACTACACCGAAACCTTCAGTCCAGTGATAAAATCGACCACAATTCGGATTGTACTTGGTGTTGCAGTGTCACGTGACTGGAAAATTCGCCAATTATATGTGAACAACGCATTTTTGCAAGGTGATATGGTTCTCCCTAGGTCGACGCTCTGTTACTGGAAACTTGCTGGATAATCCTTGCAAGCAAGGCTGTTTCAAGGCGTGTGGAAGGAAGAGGTCGCACAGAGGTGATGGAAAGCCTCTGATATTCCTCAGTTCTCTCTGAGATATTACGCACTCAGGGAAGAACAGAAGCTTGGATGTTACTCACCAAACAGATTCGAAGAAAAGAAGAGAAGAGACTCGTTTTCTCTAAGAAACAAAAGAAAGCGGCTGCGCCAACTTGAATAATATTAAGAGGTAGGTTATTCTTTTTCTTCACCGTACATCAGTTTAAATAGACCAATAATTCGACCAAGTAAAAAGGAAAAATTAAAAGAGAGACAAAAATAAAAGAAAAAGGAAAATTCACTTAAAACAGAGAAAGGCTTGATCAGTTGGACGCGCATCCACTGTTGGGCTTTTTCTGAGCGTTTCACTGGGCCGATTGGAGAGATCTTGATAGTTTCGGAAACTAGACTCACGGGGCTTTGGATCCATAGGTAGATCGTTTTCTGG
>PKMM01013547.1:1113347-1161047 GCA_002933915.1 Eutrema heterophyllum | reverse complement strand
CGATTTCTTAACTATTTTTAATATTATATATTTTAAAATATATAATCAATCCATATATATTCAAACAAAAAAATTTATTCAAAATCTTGCTATATTTTTTACTATAATTTATTATATTTTATTTAAATATATATCAAAATAAAAATTGTAAAATATTTTACTAATTATATAAAAGTTAGACACAAATATTTTAGTTCATTGTAAAACGGATTAAATGGATAAATTATTACAAATTGACAGCTTATCTTAATAATTAGTTATTTATATTGTAAAATTCAGATAAATAATTTTCTTAAATATCAAATAATTTAAAAAAAAAAAATTATATCGCGCTATAATTAACGCGGATTAAATTATAGTATTTGTTTATTTATATTCTTAGAGTTTTAATGGCTCGTATCTTTCCAGGAAAGTGACGCCTGACGGGAACACGATCTCATCAATATTTGCAATTAAGTCCTTATATTCTCTTTGTGATTTGTTCTTGGTACATTACTTAGAGGGCTGAAAGTACAAATTTATAACTATCTGGGGCAATTCGTTATTTTGAATAAGCTTTTCTAAGTGTAGCTATAGCTATATTATACATTATCTTAAATGTATGCGAATATTTGCTTTACAGAAGCAAATTAGATTCCAACGTCGATGGGCCGGTTGGACTCTTCCACGTCACGTGGCCACGTCGATCACATGGGACTGGCCTGCCACGCCAATTTTGACACGTGGTGAAATATTATTGGTTAAAGGAAAAATAGCAAGTTTCTTTTGACCCAGAAAAAAAAAAACACGTTGCTTTTTCACATTGGATCTCACCTTAATATGGAAGAACTCAAACTAGTTTGAGAAATTAGACCAAAAAAAAAAAACTAGTTTGAGAAATTATCTTCCCGATTTGTCAAGTTGGATGACAAATACTGTCGTTAAGATAAATAATTTATTTAGTTGGAACTTTATAAAGCATGAAAAAGGTATATACTTTAGTTGCTGGTTTGGAGAAATGAATTACGGTAAAATGAAGCCATCTATCTATATTTTGCTAAAACCAAAAAAATGATGATAATCTTCTAAAAATTCAAAAGTTTTTTGTTATTAGTACTAGACGTCTACTTAGGCATAGTGTCTGACTCTAATTTATGGTCAGATTTTAGAATTTTGATAAAAAATGTCAAATTTTTGTTGACGAAATAAAAAAAGTCGATCAGTCTGACTTTTTTTCTGAAATCAATTTTAACATAACAGAGCGATATTACGGATAAAAGATTCTCTTAATGAGAACCCACTTCCTCTTAGACGAGGCGACTATGCATAATAACTAAATTTCTCTATTGAGTGTTGTAAATGTAGTTTCAAAATATGTATATAATATTTGGGCCAAAATCTCAAGCTATTGCTGCTTGGGCTTAGAGCCCACCGTGGATTAAACTCTGATGTAATGGGTTTATGGTCTGAAGAAATCAGATTGAGACAAGAAGAGTTGTAAGTTATACAACTTGTGACCAAATCCTGACTAAAGAGGAAAGAGTATGGTCAATATCTAAATTTAATTCGTCGGGGTTTCTATGCTTTTTCATGATTCTTTCGAATATGATTTTTTTGTTGTAACTTCTATCTACGTATTCTTGTACTCGACTACAGAGCATCTCGGCATTCAACAAACAATAACGTACAATACTGTGTATCAAAATTTCATCATAAAATTGGTGCCATATATTGGACTAGTTCTTAAATTCAAAACCTCATCTCGCCTTTTTATAAATTTCGTCCAAAAATTAAAGAGTGCCATATATTGGACTAGTTCTGCAAAACGTTATTTTATCAAACAAAGATATAGAAATTCATAGTTGGAGTATAACTTTAGAATGGGTAAAATACGGGAAGTTGATGACTTGCACCCCATTGCTTTATGTTTTTGTATATATACACATATGGATTATGGACACGCATACAAAATTACAAATTCTGGGTTAACGCAATTTCGCATAAGTACGTACTGATCAATATCTTTCTAGACTCACCATGTTCGTGTTCCGTACCGTCCTTCTTCTGTTTCTCTTCGCCCTGATAGCTATCGTTGGATCCACCAATGGTATTCTCTTAATTATCACCTAAACATCTACCAAACAATATGGACTCGTACCTTATAATATGTGTATATAGAAATGAAATAAGTTCGCTTGATTAAAATTTAACTTACGTTCATGAATTAGGGGAACCGGGGTGTGGTTCACCTTCGAGCTGGGAAGAATTGGACGACGAACAGGCGCGACAAAGTCTGGACAATGGGGACAGGTTTAATAGGCTCACTGTCGATTGTGAAACTACTGGTGGAGGCAGTGGCAGAAACAACGGTTTCAAGACGATTATCGAACTATCCGTTGGTCTCTTCTTCCTTATTTGGGTCGCCATTGGAATATGGATTGTCTTCGTCCGAAGACAAAAGGCCATGAACGCAGCCGCTATCAAACCCTCTCCAGGTAACATGACATTTCATTTCGTTATAATATATTGAAAGTTTACGCTTCATTGAAGTTTTCTAGCTAGTTTTGTTAGAACTTGTTTTTCTTTTTGAAATTGCATATCATAGTAAATTTGTAGAACCTGGCGGAATCGATGTGATGAACTGACTTTAAAAACTCGAATTAACCGTTATTGTAACAAAGTAAAATAACAAGTGGGTATTGATTGTAGATAATATTTATTTACAAATGGAAAGTTTCCACCCGAGTCAGAAGAACGTGTGTAACGGAGTGTGATTCTAATAGTTAGATATTATTGAGATTAAGATTACTCGAGAATAATAAAATAAGTGTGTACATAATTTAATAGGAGAATTGGGAGCTAAAGAGATGGGCTATGGAATGGATGAAAAGGCCAAGACAGTTGCCATGAGTGCGACTACCACAGGAAAGCTTTCAAATGGTGAAACCAATGTCTGAAACACTTTATTCTTAAATTCGATCGTTGGATCTTGATAATCTTTCTCTTGTTCTTTTCTTTTTTTTGTTATAAATAATGCTATGATGACCATTGATGTGGCTGCCGTCGTCGTTTAGACGTTAAATCACGTACAACTCACATTTAATAGATGCCTTGACACTATAAATATATGTACGTATAACAACAAAGAGTTTATTTTTATTTAATCCGGAATCGAAAATTAATATAATATTGGAGGAGAGGTAGACCAGACCATACTTTCGAATTACATGTTTTAATCTCCTTCCATAAAACCGTATTGCCATTATTTAAAATCCTAAGAGACTATAAAACCGTATTGCCATATATATTCGTAGTCAAACCCAACAACAACAAAAAAGGTTATATTTGTGTAAATTATTAAAAACAAATATGAGCTACTGTATAATTATCAAAATTTGAAAGTTGCTGTTTTTCCTTGGAAACCTGTTACTACTTGATGAATTAAAATATAATTTCCATAATCATATATAACATTTGAAAATGATAGAGGCTTTTCTCTATTATTATTAGTCAAACACAGACAGCCTAAAGCAATTAAGGGAGGGGGGAATGGTCCGCCTATCTGAGTAGTATATAATTACAAGTCGATTAATAAAATAAGTGAGCTGACGCACATATGTAAATAGAGAAATGACTATATATTCAAAAGTCTTCTTCCATATTTCTTCGTATATTTTGTTGGAATAAGCTTGTCTGATCTAATTGAAGAAGAAGAATCAATTGAGGAAACAAATGATGAATCTGGGAATTGAAAGGTGGCCACGAATCCTAAATGAAAGAAGAAGAATATGACTTTAGTCATGTTCAAAAAAAGAAGAAGATGACTTTAGTCATGTTCAAAAAAAAAGAAGATGACTTTAGTTAAGCATGTGATGTGTCTAATCTATTTATTACTATTAATAAAAATTAATGTTATATGCATTTAATTGTGTACACATAAGATTTTAAATAATTAATTTATTGATCCACATCTACATTCAATTTTTTTTTTTTTAAATTCTAATATTATTCTCAATAAAAAAATATAATAAATAAGAAAATTATGTATAAAATTTTCATTAACAAAATAAAAACCATGATATTAAATTAGAATTTTTTTTAATTTAAAATAATGGTCTCAATTATATAAATAACTAAAAATAAATATAATAGTAAAATATCTTTAAATACAACGCACACGTTTAGAGAGCATTTTGTTTATTATGATGAAAGATTTATGATCTATAATATATATATATATATATATGTTACTTATAAAAGTTGAAGTTACTTGATTCTAAGGCTTTCAATGTAGGATTTTAATTAACAAGTAATTATAATCTACATCATCTAAATTTTTGTCACATGTCCATAAAAACTTTTCAGACGATCGCATGAATTGAAATAGATAATGCGGAAAGGATAGAAGAAATTACATTTTTATATTCGGCTTGAGATTGTTATATATCAATGTAGGAGTTCTTTGTTTTTAGTTGTTCTATTTGTTATTCATTTTTCTGAATTTTTATGTAAATTGTATATATTGATTTTGCCTACTTAATTGTTTTCTTGATCAAAGTTATGCCCTGATAAAATAAAAAAAGAACAAAGAACGGCATGAAAAATAATTCATCAATGGATTGAGAAAGACGACTACAATGAAGGAAAAATGATCATGTGTAAACCAATTTTCCCAGATATAAAATAATGTTTATTACTTCAATATTAATATTTTTTGCAATAACCCCTAAGTATGAAAATTAAATCCTCATCGTTTAGGTTTATTATCTCATCGAAAAATCATTGAAAAGTTAACACAATCAATATGTCACCAGACAAAATTCCGACTTCTATTTGTTCATGGTAAAACTTACAAAAAGTATATTTACGTTGTCGTTTTTTTGTTATTATCATTTTGTTTAAAAGTTCATTACATATTCATATTGTTTTGGTTTCAAAATTAATTTTTTAATATATACGAGAGCAAGATTTGTGTGTTTTAAGTTTGTTTTTAGATTCGTAGATTATATTGAAAATTCGTATTGATTAAAGTAGCGAATGCAGAGAATAGTTTTTGACTTTCTTGCTTTTTTGTTGTTTTCATAGAAAACAGATACAACCAAAATGAAACTATATATGATGAAAAAACTTATTCACTCTAATTGGAAGAAGTGAAGTATAATAATTGAAAAATCATTTTAAAGTTATCACAACCAATATGCTATCAGACAAAAGTCTGGTATTTGCATATTCAAGATAAAACTGACAAAAAATATATTTAATTCGTCGATATTTTGTGATTTTAAATTAGTTTCAAAATTTATTTCATTCATCTATTGTATCGGTTTCAGAATTAAGTAGTCATGAATATGAAAACAAGAGTTGTGTTTATTAGTTTATTTTTCAAAATAAATCAGAAATTTGTATTGGTTAAACTAGTTATAGAAATAGGATGACAAAAAAAAAACTAGTTAAAGAAATAGAATAACTCTTAGCTTTGTTAAAACGGGACATATATAGATTCAAAACAAGACCGTTAAAACACCACTAACTATATATATAATTTATGAGATTAAAACTGCAATATTTTATATATATACTCCCTCAGTTCCATTTTATATGATGTTTAAGCATTTTTTTTTGTTTCAATTTATTTGATGTTTTGCAAAGTTCTATGCAAAAATTAAATGTATTCAATATTTTGTGATAATTTATATTCTGCAGTATCTTTTATGATTGGTTGAATGTTTTAAATTAAAATATTAAATAATATTTTGTAAAAAAAAAAAAATCTTAATATGCGCGTTTTTAGCCAAAAAATCTTATAAAATGGAAAGAGAGAATATATTATTACAATTACCGATGTACACCAAATAATATATCAATAAATATTATTGGTCGCATATAATTTTATCAAAATAATATTAAAAAGATTAGTCACGCGTATAGGGTGAATGCAAAACTGTTTAGCAGTAATGTTAAGTCTTTAGCTATAAATGTGTATGCTCAGAAGAGAGCAAACATGATTCGATCAAATAAGAGCAATAAACAAGTTTTTCAGAATATTAGATTCAACCTCTTTTCTTTTGATATTCTGAGAACAATTTCACGTTTCTGGTTCAAAATCACAAAATCTAACATATTTTCCACCACACTGGCAGAACACACAAGGCGGCGACTTTAATGGCTTCCAATCTTCTTCTCACCGTCCTCCTCGTACTTCTCTCCCTCTCTCTAACTTCAGGATATTCTCTTTCCACAATAGATGCTGTCTTCAAGTAAGAAAACCTAACAAATCGACTTTCCACTTGTTTCATATATATATATGGCTACTACTTACAAACATATTGGTTTGCTGTCTCACTGTTTAGACAAGACGATGAATCATATTTTATGGCTACGAATGATCAAGGATCTTCGATGATCGATGTTGAAGATCTAGGGAATGCTCGGAGTCTTCAAGCTCTAGTCGCTGGCTCAAAAGTGGCTGTGAATAAAGCAGTTTCTAAGAGCAACTCCAACCAGGAGTAAGAAAGCTTTTATAAATTAACTAAACAAAATTGCTTCATTTTATTAGATACTCTTACATTGAATTTGATATGATATGATATATACAAACTTAAAATTAATTATATTGCAGGTTCGAAGAAGGAAAAACATAAGAGCAATAAAGTAGGATCATTGGATGTTTCAGCCCTTGTCGGAATCATAATCGCAGCTATTGTGGTTACCATTGTGATCATCTGTGTTATATACTTTTTCTATATGAGGCACAAAACAAAAAAGGCTCTAAGTGTTGGACAAGGTAACTTATTACATTCTATATAGATTACTTATTTATTTAATGAATTGCTAAATAATTATTCTTTTTTTGTATTAACGAACTGTTACAGAAAAAATCAACGGGTCATCGGAAACTCAGACTTCCAAAACAGAGGATACTGTCTAAAGAATATCATCGCTACCATCACCTCGGGGAGTTACATGCATATATATATATTGTTTTTTTTTTCTGTGATTTTTTATTTAGTAATTCTATCTATGTAATGGATTTTGCGAAGTATTCAATTATTGTTCACTTTGTTTTTTTTCTTTTTGTGCGTATAACTTTTATCAACCTTGGTTTCAAATAAAGTATCAAACTCAGTAATGGAATATTGAGTTTGATAAAAAAAAAAAATTGATTTAAAGAGAATCAAATTATTATTAATTTTTTTTGATCCTTTCGGAACCCATGAGTAATCCCAGACCCTTAACGGACCCAGACTAATCTTATGAGTGGAGGTTACACAGCCCAGTTTTAATATCTCACTGTTGGAGTTTGAATTAGTCTTTGTCTTTATTTGAATAAGTCATTGGCTGTTACTGCAGTCAATACATGTCCGAGTCTTTAGGAGTTGTGCTAGAGTCTGTTTCCTTGTTTTTAGTTTGTTTCAGTTATTTCCCCTGCTTCCTTGTAAGACTATTTAAAGCCATCGTTGGTGAATTAATGCAGTATCACTTTCAGCTTTATACTTCACATTTGGTATCAGAGCTATTTTAAAGAAAAAGAGAGAGAGAAGAAAATACAGTACATGTGTGAGAAAGTGATCGAGAGAGAAAAATCAAAAGAGAAAAATGTATGAGAAATATGAGAAGTTTGTGCAGCCGGCCATACCAAAATTCGATGGGTATTACGATTTTTGGACCATGACGATGGAGAATTTTTTGAGGAGCAGAGAATTGTGGAGCCTGGTGGAATACGGAATTCCGGCGATGTCGATCGGAACGGGACAGGCGAGTGAGGCACAGAGAAAATCTGTAGAAGATGCGAAGCTGAAGGACTTGAAAGTCAAGAACTTTCTCTTTCAATCCATTGAAAGAGAGATTCTGGAGACGATTCTTGACAAAAGTACCTCCAAGGCGATTTGGGAATCCATGAGGAAGAAATATCAAGGCTCTACGAAGGTGAAAAGGGTGCAATTACAAGATTTGAGAAGGGAGTTCGAATTGCTGGCCATGAAAGAAGGAGAGAAGATCGATGTCTTCCTAGGAAGAACCTTGACCGTGGTAAACAAAATGAAGGTGAATGGTGAATTGATGGAACAGAGCACGATCGTGAGCAAAATTCTCAGATCTCTGACCCAACGATTCAACTATGTGGTGTGTTCGATTGAGGAGTCGAACGATCTAAGCACGCTGAGCATTAATGAATTACATGGCAGCTTGCTTGTCCATGAGCAGCGAATGGACGGACATGTGCAAGAAGAGCAGGCACTAAAAGTGTCTCAAGATGAAAGACCTAGTAGAGGAAGAGGTCGCAGTGGACGTGGAGCGTTCCGAGGAGGACGCGGTAGAGGAAGAGGAAGAAACGCAGTCGATCGAGCCCTTATCGAGTGCTACAATTGTCACAAATTAGGGCACTTTCAATATGAGTGTCCTGAATGGGAGAAGAAAGCAAATTCTGCTGAGCTAAAAGAGGAAGAAGAATTGCTTATAATGTCTTATGTGGAGGAACATCATGCAAAGAGAGAACAAGTTTGGTTCCTTGACTCAGGATGCAGCAATCATATGACTGGTTGTAAGGAGTGGTTTTCTGATCTGGAAGAAGGAATCAATCGATCGGTGAAACTTGGAAACGACATGAGAATGTCAGTGGTGGGAAAAGGAAATGTGAAAGTGCAAGTGTGAAAGTGCAAGTTAATGGCATCATCCAAGTTATACCTGAAGTGTATTATATTCCGGAGCTCAAGAACAATTTGCTAAGTCTTGGACAACTACAAGAGAGGGGCTTGGCAATTCTGATTCGCGATGGAACCTGCAAGGTTTATCATCCCAGCAAAGGCGTGATCATGGAGACCATCATGAGTGAGAACATGATATTCTTTCTTATTGCCTCCAAACCGCAGAAGAACTCGTTGTGTCTGCAAACAGAGGAAGTGATCGACAAGGAGATGAATTTGTGGCATTGTAGGTTTGGGCATTTAAATCAAGATGGGCTCAAATTACTTGCAAATAAAAGGATGGTTATTGGGCTGCCTAACCTAAAGCCCACAAAGGAGATATGCTCCACCTGTTTGACGGGAAAACAACACAAATAGGCGATGGCGAAGAAGAGTTCCTGGAGAGCATCGAGACAGCTCCAACTCGTGCATTCGGATATTTGTGGTCCTATCACTCCAATTTCGCATAGTGGGAAGAGGTACATACTGAGCTTTATTGATGATTTCACTCGGAAAACATGGGTCTATTTCCTCCATGAAAAATCTGAAGCATTCGGCACTTTTAAGATCTTCAAAGCAAGTGTGGAGAAGGAGATTAATGGGTTCATAGCTTGTCTAAGGACAGATAGAGGAGGAGAATTTACATCAAATGAATTTGGAGAATTCTGTGAATCTCATGGCATCAATCGGCAATTGACTGCAGCGTTTACACCGCAGCAGAACGGAATGGCCGAGAGAAAGAACAGAACAATCATGAATGCAGTTCGATCGATGCTGAGTGAAAGACAAGTTCCAAAAAAAATTTGGTCTGAAGCTACAAAATGGAGTGTGCATATTAAGAATCGATCTCCAACAGCAGCAATAGAAAACATGACTCCTGAAGAAGCTTGGAGTGGTTCAAAACCTGTGGTGGAGTACTTTCGTGTTTTTTGGTGCATAGGCTATGTGCACATCCCGGATCAGAAGAGAAGAAAACTAGATGACAAAAGCAAGAGTGTGTCTTTTTAGGAGTCAGTGAGGAATCGAAAGCATGGAGGCTGTACGATCCAATTACAAAAACGATTGTGATAAGCAAAGACGTCGTGTTTGATGAGAGCAAAAACTGGGATTGGGATCAAGCTGGTGTAGAAGAAAAATTACTTGATTGTGGAGATGAAGAAGATTAGAACGCAAAAGAGGAGAACAGACGAATCCTCAATCTCCTGCGTCGGGTGGCAGATCAACACCGACGACGACGCCACCGACGACACCACCGACTAGCCCAGCTTCGTCGTCGCCAAGTCCAATCTCATCATCATCATCAGCAAGAGAGAAGAGTAGCTGCTGTTGCAGGTACGCGCACAAGAAGAAAGCCAGGATACTTGGCTGATTATGATACCAGAGAAGAAGAAGAAAAGGTGGAAGAAAACTTATCTATCATGTTATTGATGATGATGACAGAGAGTGATCCTGTCAGATTTGATGAAGCAGTGAATGTTGCTGTGTGGAAAGAAGCAATGGAGCGGGAGATCGAATCAATTGAAAAAAACAACACATGGGAGCTAACTACCTTACCTGAAGGTTTTTCACCAATTGGAGTGAAATGGGTGTATAAAACAAAGCTGAATGAAGATGGAGAAGTCGATAAACACAAGGAGAGGTTAGTAGCAAAAGGGTATGCTCAGTGTTATGGCATAGACTATACCGAAGTCTTTGCTCCAGTCGCACGGCTTGACACAATTCGAACCATTCTTTCGGTAGTAGCGCAATCAAATTGGGAAATATTTCAATTGGACGTTAAAAGCGCTTTTCTACATGGAGATTTGAAGGAGGAGGTATATATAAGACAACCGGAAGGTTTCATTATGAAGGGAGAAGAAGAGAAAGTATACAAGTTGAGGAAGGCTTTGTATGGGCTCAAACAAGCTCCGAGAGCTTGGTACAGCCGGATTGAAAGATACTTTCTGAAAGAGGGGTTTGAAAGGTGTCCAAGTGAACATACTTTGTTTACCAAAACAAAAGGAGGTAATATTCTCATTGTCAGCTTGTACGTTGATGATTTAATATTTACTGGGAATAGTAGAGCTATGTGTGACGAGTTCAAGGAGTCGATGATGCTTGAATTTGAAATGTCTGACTTGGGTAAAATGAAGCATTTTCTTGGGGTGGAAGTGAAACAGAGTGCTGCCAGGATTTTCGTTTGTCAAAGGCGATATGCTCGTGAAGTGTTGGAAAGGTTCGGAATGGAGGAGAGTAATGCCGTTAAAAATCCGATGGTACCGGGAACGAAACTCACGAAGGATGAGAATGGTGAAAAGGTGGACGAAACCATGTTCAAACAATTGATCGGGAGTCTCATGTACCTTACGGTAACAAGACCAGATTTGATGTTTGGAGTTTGTTTGTTAAGTAGATACATGGCTAGTCCGAGAGTCTCTCATTGGGTTGCAGCAAAAAGAATTCTAAGGTACTTAAAAGGAACCATGGAGCTTGGAATTCTCTACAGAAGAGGAGAAAGCAGTAGTCCAAATATGATGGCTTTCACGGACAGTGACTACGCCGGCGACTTGGATGATCGGAGGAGCACGACAGGCTGTGTGTTCTTGATGGCTTCGGGTGCGATTTCTTGGGCATCGAAGAAGCAACCTGTTGTCGCACTCTCTACTACCGAGGCAGAAGAGTGTTAGAGAAGATTGGAGCTGAAGAAAGATCAGCAACCGTGATTCAATGCGACAACAGTTCGACGATTCAGTTGTCAAAACATCCAGTTCTTCATGGAAAGAGTAAGCACATTGAAGTGAGGTTTCACTATCTTAGAGACTTGGTAAATGATGAGACTGTCAAATTAGAGTATTGTGCAACAGAGAATCAAGTCGCATACATCTTTACCAAACCGTTGAAGCTGGAACAGTTCGAGAAGTTACATGCATTGCTTGGAATGGTTAATTTGTCAGAAGTAAGTTGAATTCAGAGGAATTAGCTTAAGGGAGGGTATGTTGGAGTTTGAATTAATCTTTGTCTTTATTTGAATAAGTCATTGGCTGTTACTGCAGTCAATACATGTCCGAGTCTTTAGGAGTTGTGCTAGAGTCTGTTTCCTTGTTTTTAGTTTGTTTCAGTTATTTCATTTGCTTCTTTGTAAGGCTATTTAAAGCCATCGTTGGTGAATTAATGCAATATCACTTTCAGCTTTATACTTCACACTCACATGGTCAAAGACTAATGTGGTAATTCCGCTCCCGTAGAGAATCGATCCCTGGTATGGACCAGCAGAACGACTCTTCCAACGGAGAGAACCATCCCACACTACAATCCTTTGGTTAAAGAGTATCAAATTCAAAAACATCAAACTCTATATTAAATTTTTATCTCTCGAATTACAATTTTTCAAGAAAATAATGACTATTTATTCTACACAAAGTCTATATTACTTCTTGAAAAACAAAAAAAAGAAATATATCACTTATTGTTAGATTTTCAAATCTAATATATTAAAATATATTTTTTTTTTGTAAAAAATGTATATAAATTTATTTATTTTTGATAATTTTTAACTTTTTTTTATGAATAAATATTCCTGTTTTCAAACCAATAATTTTGTTCAATTAAAAAAAAAAAAATTGGAGATAAACATAAACTATTTCAATCGATATGCATCCTCTTTTTTCGGTTTACTTTATAAAAGAGTTGTGTATGAACTCAAGCAATATAAAAATATTTGTAGTGCTGGGAGAAAAGCGTCCAACAAAATCGATCAGTTGTCTCAGTGAACTATTATCATTTGACATTTCGTTTTAAACGGATTTATCACTAGCCACAATTCTACTTGGAGCAACGCATTTATCGACATATAATATGTATTATGCGACACAGACATTATGTCGATAATATGTATTATGCTACATAATCTATTATCTAATCTATTAAAATAGATATATTTTTTGTGTCCAAACAGAAAAAAAAAAAATGCATATAAATCTATTATTTTTTCTAGATAATTACTATCTTTGCAAAACAGATATTTTTGATTCAATTAAAAAAATAATTATTTTAAATATTAAATTAAAAAATAAAAACATAATATTTCTCTCAATCTCGGATTAAAACATAAATTAAATTAAGGAATCGACCTTGAATTAAATTTAGGGGTTGTGTTTCATTGTTTCTCGATTCGCTTCTCCATCCATTTGATGGGATGATGATTTCGAAGCATTACAACAATAGTGTTGTTGCTGATGAGTATAATATGGGTGATTATGATTTGGGTCTTTGCGAAAGTGTCCATCGTGTGAACATCATAGAAGAAGAAGAAGAAATAGAAAAGGAAGAGAAGACACATCTCCAACAATTTACTGGAAATCAACTGAGCAATTTGGGAATTTATGAACCTACTGATACTGGATTTCGATTTGGTGTTGATAGATCCACGCTCTGATTTGGTCCACGCTCTTTATTATTAGTTTAGTCCACTTTTATTTTGACATTTAGAAGAAGAATTCAATGCTTTTGAATGAGTTTGAGTGGAAGGAGGTTGAAGGAGATGAAGTCGAGTTGACGGAGAAATTTTGTTTTTTTTTGTTTTCTTCTCATTTAGTTTTTTAAAAAAAAATTATTATTATTATAATAAAAAATATAAAATAATATTATTTAGGAGAATTATATTTTTGGACGGATATACATGTCAGGTTTTAGGAAATCGGATTTTTTGTTCGGTTTAGTTTTGTGGTTTGGTGGTTTGGTATCTGGTTAGATCAAAAGCCATTAAAATCGACATTTGTAGATATATACGTTTAAAACTTTTTTTCGGGGATATAGATCTTCAACTTTGTTTTCGTGAGGGTATATACGTTTAGAACTTTTTTCGGGGATATAGGTCTTTAACATTGTTTTCGTGGGAATTTGAAACAGGATCATAGTTTTGGAGACATCTAGAAAGATGCGATACTTCTTGTGGGGAAATATATCGTCTCCCCGTATTATTTTATTTGAAATAAAAAAGATAATTCACATATAGAAAATAATGGTCATATTTTAAATATAAGATATGTATGATGAATTATATGTGTAAATGATATGATATTTATGTTGATTATATAAATATTTATGATTATGCTTTATTCGCAAATTAATAACAAAACAATGGATAAGCATATGAATGGATAATTTAGGTATTAAGAATATATTTAAAATAAAATATAGATGTAAAAATATATATATATAACAAAACGGGTCGGAATATTTGGGTAGCTAAAATCACTAATTTTGAATCATACATATTATATCAAAAATATATTTTTTCATACAAAATAGAAAACATAAAAACAAAAACAAATAAAAAATTGTCGCATGCACTCATTGTGGATTAATTTTTTAGAAAACTATATAATATATTCTATACCAAAAATAAAACTGTTAACACATCTCAAACTTATACATCCACAAAATACATTTTGTCCAAAAAATAGAACTAAACATCAGAAAACAAAAATTAAAACTTACCTCCGTTCTAGGACGGATTAGAAAAAACAAATTATATCTAAACACCAAAATAATTTTGTGTCTCATATGACAAAAATAAATATACAAAAAATTATATCTAAACAAAAATTATATTACAAAATTTGATAAACAAAAAAAAATATTCTCGTGCGGACGCACGGTTTAGAATCTAGTTAGTATTTTATTTTTATTTTTGGTTAGAATCGTAGCACAATTGGTTGCATGGGCCTATCTTGGAAAAAAAACTAGTGGTCTTTTATAACCACGGTTCGAAACAAACGCACCAAGTATATTAACCCATATAAAATTTTAATCAAGTGAAAATATTGATAACTTTTTAATTAAAAAATATATCACATATGTTTAGACTTTTTATTGTATTAAAATTATTTACTTTCATGTGCCTAGTTTGCTGTGCCAACACATTTAGAGGCCTAAGGCATTTATAAAATTGTGGCCTTTTATAAGTGTATAATTTTTACAAATCATTAAACCTGAAGATAACTGTAAAATTTTATCGCTGAAATGTAAAGTTATGTTTATTAAATAAGTCAAAAAGATAATAGGTAATAATTAGGTATAAAATATATATATATACGATATTTAAATAGTGTTAAATTAGTTTGTCTTGAAAAAATATACGAAAGTAGCAAACACCTATCAAAACATATAAAAATGGTAGAATAACAAAGAATTTATGGATAAATAAAATTAAGTTATTAGAGTTACAGTGAAAGAGGACAAACAAATTAAATTATTTAGGAATTCATTTGTAAATAACGAAGTTCTAAAAACTAAAATCATGATTTGAATGTAAAAATTACCATTATAAGACTTGAACTCGTGAATACAAAATCGCATAGAAGCTCTAACAACAAAACCTTTCACTAACTTACCTAATATTGTTATTGAGAATGTGGCCTGATTGAAATTATAGATGTGGCCTAAGGCCATTGCCTTTTTCCCACCAATGGAGTTATTGATTATTGCTGATTTACAAAACATCATTTTTTTTAGTTATTCTCTAAAACATGTTTGTTTTTGTTAACAACATGTGTTATATTGGATTTAGATTCACCAGAGCAACAACACTCTTACAAAATACTAACTATTTTCCACTTTGTCAAAATTGTTAGAAACAAAAGCCTGAAATTAAATAAACTACTATATAGGGAAAGAAAAAAAAAAAACCCTTCAAATTGTTCGCTTGGTTTCCGAGTTCCGTAGTAGGACGGTCCAAAATAATATCGACGAGGAAAAACGGTTAGTACTACAAAAGAACGGATTTTTATTTTCCGATTTCTTCTCCACCTTGGGGAATTTCGATCCTTGGAGCTTCTGGATTGAGCTTTTTTGTTCATCCTTTGGGTCCATATTATTAACAGGTCCCTCTTTCGTTTGGCTGCTGATTACAAATCTGAGTGCTTTAGGGTTTTCATTTTTTTTTGAGGGCATCCTTTTTCCGATATCGGAATGGTTGATCTTTCTGTTGAATCCTTAATCTGGTTGCTGACATTGGAATGTTGGATCGAGTTTTGTCTTAATTCCCATCCAGAGCCTGAAGGGGTTTTGATTGGGGTCATTGTTTGAAATGTATGGTTCAGATGCGTTCAAGTTCTACTGTGTTAAACTAGGGTTCTGTCATCGTTTCAAAGTTGTATTCTTTCCATGTGTTTTCTGTTTTGGAATTTCCTGCTTCACCATTTTAAATCCTTCGTTTCAGGGCAATCAACCATTTACGACTGCAATCTTTCAGTCCCGAGTTCACTGAAGGGCTCCTGCTAATGAACTTTTGCATGTGGAGCTGATTAATATCTGCAAATGTCAAGTTTACTTAATGTACTGCCACATATCTTCGTATCACTAAGCTGCAGTATTGTCAATGTAGCTTCTAGAATTTATATAATGTTTGTGGTTCCTCTGACTAAGTAGTAATTCCAATGATATTCTCAGTCCTCAATAAACGGATCTACCTCGAATTTATCAGACGGTTCAGGGAGAACCTTTACTTCTTCCTTCTCTGGCCAGTCTGGGGCAGCGTCTCCAGTTTTCCATCATGCTGGTGGGTAGATGTTTCCTGCGTTGTTTCAGTCAGAGTTCTTCTCAACTTATATTGGTTCTTTTCTCTCTATAGGATCTATTCAGGGCCTTCATAATATTCATGGAAACTTTAATGTTCCCAACTTGGCGGGTACACTTGGATTGAGAAATTCAGCTCTAAATGGCGTTCCTTCTGCTGGAGTCCAACAACAAAATGGCAGTATTTCGAATGGAAGATTTGCATCCGGCAATCTTCCAGTTGGGCTCTCTCAGGTGCGGTCATGCTTATGTGTTGTTATCCTGAAAATAATGCAGAATTGACCCCTTGCTCTGCTTCAAAACTTGCTTTTGGATTCTCATTTGCAGATAACCCATGGTAGCTCTCATGGACACTCAGGATTCACTAATAGAGGAGGTATGAATACTGTTGGAAACCCTTAATTCTGTAGTAACACTAGTGGGTTTGGTTGTTCTATTCCTGGGATTCTTCCTACCTCTACCACCAGTGATAATTGGTTTACTGTACCAGGATTGGGAGTTTCTCCAATTTTGGGAAATGCCGGCTCTCGAATAACAAGTTCTATGGGGAATATGGTTGGTGGAGGCTCAATGGGCAGGACTTTGAGCTCTGGCGGAGGATTATCTATTCCGAGTCTTGGTTCTCGGCTAAATTTGGCAGTAAACAACGGATCTGGAAATATTGGGCAAAACCGAATGATGGGTGGGGTCCTTCCACAAGGTACTTCATGATTTGCATCCTTTTTTGTTGTTTGTTGGAATTAATTATTTGTGAATTTGTATGTGTGTGTTTTTTTTTTTCCCCAAATTAGTCTCTTTACATCTTTTATGATCTCTGTGAAGTCTTATATTCTTCCTTTTCTCTTCAGGATCTCCGCAGGTTCTTTCTATGCTGGGAAATTCCTACCCTACAGCTGGGGGACTTTCCCAAAATCATGTTCAAGCCATGAATAGTCTAAGCTCTATGGGCTTGCTGAATGATATGAACTCCAACGACACTTCTCCGTTCGATATAAATAATGATTTTCCTCAGCTCACAAGCCGCCCCAGTTCTGCAGGCGGTCAAGGACAATTGGGTAAGTAACAAAAACCCTTTAATTCTATCTTCTTTCTTTATCAGTTTGAAGCAAAATCAAATTCCGCTCTTTTCTGAAATTTCTTAGGGTCTCGATTGAAACAAGGCCTTGGACTCAGCCCCATAGTTCAGCAAAACCAAGAATTCAGCATCCAAAATGAAGATTTTCCTGCATTGCCAGGATATAAAGGTCCCCCTTTTTGTCTGCAACTTTTTTTTTTGTTTTTTGCTTTTTTTTTGTTTTAACTTTGCTTTCTTACTTTTTTTTAATGGTCCAATTGGATATTAAATTTCTCAATCGTATTTATATCCTATTTGTGTGCATTATGGAATTTGAGGTTTTCACTCCAAAAGGAAACATCCACCTTCCACATTGGCATAATATTTGGTGTTGAAGAGATTTAGAGAGTGATTTTGTGATCATATCAGCTGAATTATTAATCATGAAGAATGTGTTACTAAATTCTCATAATATTACTAGTACAGAATGTCCTTGCATTAAATTTTTCGACACTTTCATGGTGTCTAGTTTATTTGTTGCTCATATAAAGAGATTTCCGGTTAATGTATAGTCTTTACAAGATTGATCGGTTGTATACAGGTAGTAATGCTGATTATCCAATGGATTTGCATCATAAAGAACAACTCCATGAGAATTCAATTTTAATGATGCAATCTCAACAATTATCTGTGAGTTTTAGCTTGTCAAAAAATGTCATTGGGTTTAATTTCCTTCTATTGAATGTTTTCATCACAATGTTTTACTTTATCCTCTAATGTGGCTACTAGCAGATGGGAAGGTCTGGTGGGTTTAACTTAGGGGGAGCGTATACGTCACACCATCCTCAACAATTACAACAACAGCAACAACAACATGCTCAAGCTGTGAGTAGTAGTGGTGTCTCCTTGCATGGGTCTGACATCTTCTCATCCTCGCATCCGTCTTACCACTCGCAGGTATGGTATAGTCTGTAATATTTTTAAAAGCAGGCTGAGATGTTTGAGGTTTTTATTTAACTAAAACAATGTTCTTGCTCTTTCTGAAGTATATTTAATCGGTTTCAGACTGGTGGACCTCAGGGTATTGGATTAAGATCTATGAATTCTGCAAATTCTGTCACTGGGATGGGTTATGACCAGCCCCTCCAGCAATATCAGCACCATCAGAACACGTCCCAGTATCGCTTGCAGCAGATGTCAGCTGTTAGCCAACCTTTCAGAGATGTGGGATTAAAATCAATGCAGGTGACACAGTCAAATCCTGATCGGTTTGGCTTGCTCGGTTTGCTTAGTGTGATAAAGATGAGCGACCCTGACTTGACATCTTTGGCACTTGGGATCGATCTGACGACACTGGGGTTAAATTTGAACTCAACAGAAAATCTTCATAAGACTTTCGGCTCGCCTTGGTCCAATGAACCCTCTAAAGGTGATCCCGAATTCAGTGTACCGCAGTGTTACTACGCAAAAAACCCTCCACCTCTACATGTAAGTTACCCTACTCTCTCATAAGTACCATCATTCACTTGTCCATCTGGGGTTGTGTTTTCTTATCATTAGCTGTGTTTAATTTTATTCTTTTTTCTTTTTGGTGGATGCAGCAAGGGCTCTTTACAAAATTACTGGTAGAAACATTGTTTTACGTATTCTATAGGTATATGTCTTTGGAATTGCAACTACTTGTTGTTGATGCGCTCACTTGTCAAAAGAACCATAACGTTTTTTTCTCGTGCAGCATGCCGAAAGATGAGGCGCAATTATACGCGGCAAATGAACTGTATGTCCTTTTCATCATAATATTTTTCTTTTTTTGTCTCTAGTATTTGAAAATGCTTCTTTTGGAGTTTTGCCTTCACAATTGACATATATCGAACTAGGATAGATACAAGATCGGGTGTATGAAAGCAAAACATCAACTTTTGATTCCATCTTTCTTCTCCATGATTTGAAAATGGGTTTCTGTCTTAATTTCCTGGTTTGGTATCAGATTGCAATGCACTGAAGGATAAAGCTGCATAACTCTTTTCGTTTTGCAGTTACAATAGGGGTTGGTTCTATCACAAAGAACACATGTTGTGGTTCATTAGAATCGGGGAACCTCTCGTGAAAACAAATGCGTATGAAAGAGGATCATACCACTGTTTTGATCCAAACTCATTTGAGATCGTTCAAAAAGTGAGTACATCCAAGTTATGTTCATCAATTGTATTTTTCTTTTCATTTGGCCTCTGAAGAACACCCAAAAACCATCTCGTTGCAGGAAAATTTTGTTCTTTATTACGAGATGCTGGAAAAGAGACCGTCCCTATCTCAACACTGAGTGTAAACTATCCCTTATTCAGTATTTATAATGTAAATTTCCTACCAAAGTATCCATCGGTTAGGAAATCCATAGAACAGGAACCAGATTCCAGCATGTATCTTTTTCAGAGTTAAGCTTTTTGGTTTATTCATTTCCTAGTAACTTTTGCTATAGGTTATATCAATACACATCTCTTCTGCCATTCAGAATGTGTTGCATTAATGTTATTCTCTTCCTTTATGAATTGGAAGGCTACACGTGTCTAATAATATTAAAACCACTAAAACAATAACCAGTATTACGTTAATGGGATTAACCGACCATGTTTCACCTATCATATTAAGATGGCAAGACCATTTTCTCTTTCCCTCGTTAAATTATTGGATCCAATTGGAGAAATTGCATTTTGAATAGAGATATCTCGAGATAATTAAAGGAACCAGAGAAAATTGCTTCCAGCGTAAAAAACGAAATGAGATTTATCTACGACAGCTCTAGCGAAAGACATAAATAAAAAAATTGAAAACGGTGGATATGGAGGCAAAGAGAGGAAATTTATCGGGTTTTATGGAGCTTTGACAATAAATGAACCGACGATCTAGCGGAAAAATGGTTTGAGAGAAAAAAGAGAGACATAGTTTGACGGTGGAGACAAAAGAGACGAAGATAAGGAAGAAAAAAGGAGAAAAATAAATCATTGTTTGTATGATATGTTGTGATATTTTTCTTTGATGACTTTATGTATTAAATAAGAAAAAAAATGAAAAAGTAGAAATTGGAATGAAGAGCAACAAATTGGAGAAAATTGAAGAATTATGTTTGAACTATGTGACTTTTTTTTTACAAAATAAAATATCAATGTCTATAAAGTGATATGGTCCCTCAAAATCAACTTATAGTGTTAATTGATACTTACATAAATTTAATTTCAATGTAGTTTTATATAAAATATTTGTGATAGAAAAATACACTTGGTTGTTATATTTATGAAGTAATACATTGTGTAGGAAATGTTTTATATGTATTAAATTCATATATGGGTAGATTATTTAATTATTTAAAAACGCATATGCGCGGGTATTGGTCTTGTAGGCTTTAAATTTGCAGATTTTTATCGGGTTTTTGTGTTAATAAATGTCTATTTAGACCTATTAATCAGATTTGAGTTTAACGAGTTTAAATGAACTATTATGCTAAATTTCATTTCTTAGAAAAATTTTGGTTGCAAATAAATGGGATCATGTTAGATCCGTTTACGTTTTTTATATTCTCGTTTAATAATTAATTTAATTTTTGTATTTAATAATGATAATATGATTCTACTAATTTTTCAATTCAAAAAACGATTTTGCATTTTATGGAGAAAAATGAATCCATGATTATTTTATTTTTGGTAAGTTCCATGATTACATTTTTGAAATGAAAACACATATTTAGATTTTTGGTGAGAAAACACAGAACTACGTTTTTGTGGGAAAACACGGAGTCACAGTGTTGATGAAACAATGATAAATTACATTTTTTGCGGGAAAATACGGAACGGAATCACATTTTTGGCAGGAAATACATAATCGATTTTTTTGCAAGAAAATACGAAATTGGTTTTTGATGGGAAAATGCGGAATCAAATTTTAGCCGGGAAATGTTTTTTTTTTTGCGGGAAAATGTAGAACCATATTTTTGGCAGAAAAACACGGAGTCGGAATTTTTTGCATGAAAACATGAAATCAGAGCTATTGAATATTTTTCATCGATTTCTCATTAGAATATTTTTCAGTTTGTTTGAATAGTTTTTATATTAGATAAGAAATTACATAAATCTTAATGATAAGTTTGAAATTGATTTTGAAAAAAAATATGTTAAAAACATACAAATATGACCCGCGCCTAGAGTGATAATCATCTAGTCCTTATTTGATTTCTCCGGTTCAAAGCATCTCATGGAACTCCTCCAGCATTAACTCATTGGATCAACCGCGGTACGGCCGTGTACATAAATGTGAAAACGGATAGAGTATCGTCAAAGTCAGATTGCATACATTTTCTTACACTCGTTTTGAAGAACATCAGTATCCGTAAGTTGTGGAATTCCCCATGATCCAGATTTACTGTTGATGGAGGATCTTCTAATGTTTCTTGCATTGGCGGCTTCGATCTTGTGCTGTATTATCCAGTAGCACATCGTACCTAATGTTGTGATCATTATAGTTGCCCCAATAGCAGTCACCCCAATGGCTAGCCACTTCTCTTCTTCACCAACAACAACAAACGACAGAGCCAAAAAGGCAACAGAGATGAGAACACAGGCAAGCCACATGAGTTTGTTTATCACAGCCATCATCTGTTTCTTGGCCTTGTTCTCTATTACCACCACTGATGTCTGAACCACCACGACCGCTAAGGATATGAAGAGAGCGATCGAATCAAAGATGAAGAAAATTATGAACGGAGTCGTCGATGCAATATTTGCCTCACCGAGTGAATGCCCATCTGGAATCTTACTGGCGTCTTCTACATACTGCCCCGGGACAGTGAAAATGGCTGCAAAAGCAACCGTGGCAATCAGAACAGCGACCACAGTGGTCGAGTTGATTGCATTGTTGAGACCTTCTGTGTGCATTTTGTTGAGCTGTTTGGCGATTCCTTGAACACGTTTTCTTGTCTGGCGTGTATGCTCAAGCTGGTTGTGAACCTCATGCTTAATATCGCTTACGGTTTGTTTCAGCTCCCGAGCAGGGTTAGGCCCGGACGGCTGAATGGTCTTGGCGCTGGGAACGCCATGTTTCTTTAAGATGAGTGCCACGTCTGGATTCCCAATCTTTTCTGCTGTGTCAAGTGCGGTCTCGCCTGTTCGGTTAACAGCTTTTGTGTCCGTCATGTTGTTGGCTAGTAGCAGCTTAACGATCTGAGATCTGCCTTTTCGGGCTGCAATGTGCAACGGCGTGTTTCCTTTTGTGTCGGCTATATTGATAGACGACCTATCCGCTTTGATAAGCTCCTCCACGACTTCAACATTTGTTCCTTTAACCGCCATGTGAAGCGCTGTTTGGCCCTTCTTGTCCATCCTGATTGCAATCGCCGGTTCTGATGTCAAGAGAGCCTTAATGACTTGGACATGCCCGTTCCTTGATGCAGAGTGCAACGCCGTCTTACCGTTGCTCTTGGCAATTCCCGCGAGGCTGCTTCCCAATTCCAATAGAAAGTTTACCACTTCCGTGTGTCCTTGTGTTGCCGCTGTGTGCAGCGCCGTTGTATTCAATAGATCCACCGTCATCGCTAGCTCGGAATGAGCCTCTGCTAAAACCTTCAACACATCTGCAAAAATCCGAAAATGCAAACCCTTAAGATGCATTCTATTTTAGTGACGAATTTTCAATACGTACCGAGATCTCCTTGCTTGGCAGCAATGTGGAAAGCATCGAATCCGTTCCTTGCTTTGATCTCAACCAAAGCAAGATCATAGCAATTGATTATCTCCTTCACAATTCCGACATCACCATACTCTGCTGCAACATAGAGTGCGGTTTCGCCTGATTGGTTCTGTTTCCCCAACAGCTCATTCAACTCAGACTCTCCGGTTTTTGTAAGAATCTCGACAACTTCGTCTTTGTTTCCGCGTCTCACGGCTGAATGAAGCGGCGTGTCATCACGTTTTCCAGTCAGTTGTTTCGCCATCTTCTTTGGCACGCAAGAATCCGCCACTGTGTCTTCTTCCCCTTCCATTTTTGGTTAGAATCACCAAACCCTAACAAACTCTCTCTTTTTCAAAAATATCCGATGAAACGCGATCAAATCAATCTCTTTCTACGGTGTTAAAAACATATTATAAACTGCACATTCAGATTCTTTTCTTGGTTATGCTGAAATATTTGAGCTCGACTTCTCACTTTCCACGTCGCCACTCAGATTTTTATTTATTGGCCTGCGATAATCATCACATGCAACCACTTTTTTTAAGAAAGAAAGTTCATCATTGTGGATTTTCTGAGCTATAGTTGAAATTTTATTTCGGTTTCACATATATACGTACGAAGCAGCAGAAGAAAAAGAAAACAGAAGAATGGTTCATCATACCATGCCTCGAATGGTCTTCTCTTGAAGAAGAAGGCACTAGGCATCCTGTAAGATATCACAGAGACGGCTTTTGTGTATGATACTTGTGAAGATGAAGAAATGTATAACGACAGAAAAAGTTTGGTGGTCTTGTTAAGATTAAGAAGTAGAAAAGAGAGAAGACGAAGTGGAAGAAACAAGATTAATAAAGGATTATAAGAAATGAAAATTTCGACATGAGGCACATGTAAAGCAACGGCAATCACTTTTGTTGTGGCTTTGTATGTGAATCGATCAACCAATAATCGAAAACGAATCTATTACAAGAAAATATTTGTGTTACTTTCTTGAAAGGTAGTGATCATGACACCCTTCAACATTATACATTGCATTTTTTTATTTTTTTTTTAAATCTCTACTTATTATTTTAAAAGTGTTTTGATTGAAAAGATACCAAGTAAAGTAGATTCTTTTCTTAGCTTAGATGAATGATCGTTTCTATATAAGTGGTTTGGCGATTAAAAATAAAAGTTATCAGATTATGCTAATTAGTTTTTAATTCTTCAATATTGCAAGTGCTTTCCACTCGCTTTACCTTTTCGCCTTCGTGTGCGCTTAGCTTTATCTGAACTTTTTTTTTTTTTCTTACAAATATTATACATATAACATATTCATGTCCATTTGTGTATATATTCTCATCTGAAACAGATTTGTATTTGTAATTTTTGTCGCATGCACTAAATTCTCAATATCCATATGATAGATAAAACTGATATTTAGGTATATTTCTCATCCTCGCGAAGTATCAAAACGGTGTTTATGGTATACTATTTGACCAACGCAAAAGAGAAGACGAGGATGCATTTTTTTTTTTTTTTTTGGGATTCATACTTTGCTTGGAGTAACGTTGGCAATTTGTAGTAATTTGTATTTAGAAATGGGGGTAATGATGGGTTACTTCGTCGTTAATAACGAGAAGTTGGTGATGACATGAAAACACGTATAACACATGAATTCACTTTAGTGCTATTTTAAATAGGAAGATAGAGAAGAAATGGTAAAATATGTAACTTTCCATTCTTCTTATATACAAGCTTGAGACACTTCATCACATATAACTAACTCACTAATTAACCATAGTGACAATCTAACCAAAGCGTTCACACGACATTCAACTTAACTATCTTGATATTCTTCTTCATTATGGGCAAAAATATTGAGAACACCCATTATGCGAAGCAGATGATAAAATTGGTTTAGGTAAAGAGTTTTAATGATAATGTCAGCAAGTTGAAGCTATGTTCACACATGAAGCAATTAAGAACATATGTCTATGTTAATTTAGGGTTTGGATTATGAATGTGACATTTAGAAGATGATTAAAAGCAAAAAAAACAATGACACACGATTTATAATGGTTTATGATAGTTACGTTTACTTCTTACAACTTTTCTTCTTCATCACACGATGAATAATAAATAATGGAGAAAAAAACCCGATAAACGAGTACAAACTTCAAACTTGAAATACCTAAATATTCTTAATTAACATAATTTTGAACATATAGGACACAAAATTTGTAACAGGATATTGAACATAAAAAATGAACTGAGGAGCAATGGTGATTTTTTTTATATAATATTACTCATTAAAATTTTCGCATGCTCTTTCACCAATTCATCCCAAAATAACAATGTATGAATGATATATCCTATCATTAAATTTCGAAAACATGGGATAACAGAAGTTTTCGACCAATATATATCATTGGTATAATGGACTCCACCACAACCATAAATAATAAATTGATTCGGTGCAATAAATATAAATTCATTTGAAAAATAAAAGACAATTTATTCAAAAAAAAATAATAGACAATTAGATCAAAGTGACAACGGAACAGCTTCTTACGGATAAAAAATCTGCAAGTAGTCACAATTAATTCATTCCAACCACTTAAGTATGTCTGCTTTTATATTATTCGTATACATAATTAGGTCTTACGCTTAAAATCTTCTGTCACTATTCTCTCTATTTCTGTAGCCTAGTCTAAGTAGTCTTTTAATAACTCTGGAAACTTCAGTCACGTATGAATTTCATACTGACATCTTGTTATAATAAATATATAGCTAATATAATTTAATACCGCGCGCAAATGTTTTACTAAATGATTTTGTTTGCCCTAATTCTATTGTCAAAGCTAATTGTGGCGGCTGACAATTTGATTAAGCTTAGCTTTGAAAAACATTATTTATTTTGGTGCATTTGATTGAGATTAAATGGTACCAGAATCGGGTGGTGATATCAAAAGCGAATTGAATGTGTTCCCACCAAACAAGCTTTCTATCTATTTATCCCCGAAATTAAAGTTATTTTCGAATGCTGACACAAAATTATAGTTATAAATTAAATAAAAGCCTAGTTAAAGGAATTCAAATTTGAAAATATGATGTTGATGCCAACTATGAAATCGTTTCATTAAATTATTGCATAATGTAACAATATAATATGATGGCTTCTTATTGAATTATTATTCACCAAAGGAATACATTAAATAATTCATTACACTGAAAAAAATTATTAAAAAAAAAGTATGAGACAAAACTATATCGCAGTTTATTTTGTCATTCATATTTTCTTTCCTATCCAATTAGAAAGAAAAAAAATTGTAACCAAACATAATCCAAATAATATTTTTGAAATAGAAAAGCAAAAGGGAAAGAAGATATATAGTTCACCTTTTTTTTTTTTTTTTGAGATTTACGGTTTGAAATGATTGTATATTTTTGAATTATTACAAGAACACGTCACATAGTTTCGTCGCGGAGCTTGAAAGTATCGGGATCTTCTTCCTCATGAATCCAACCATACTTCTCCAGAAAAGGATTCAAAATCGATTTTGGTGGATATTCATCAATGCAATGATTCCACACATTCCCTAAAGATTCTCCAGCATTAAGATCTCTCACAACTTCCCAAACGCAGCTATTGCACTTGAAACCTGCCCCAAAGCTTATCATGAACACTCTATCTCCTCTCTTGAGCCTCTTCTTCGCCTCCATATACCCCAAAACATACCACAAGCTACTCGCTGACGTGTTCCCGAACCGGTGTAGCGTCATCCTGGCCGGTTCTAGGTCGTACTCGCTTAAGTCGAGGCTGTAACCGATTGCGTCGATAACCGCTTTACCTCCCGTGTGAATGCAGAAATGGTCAATACCGGTCTTGAAGTTAATCCCTGCCTTTGGAGCTGCCTGAGCCACGTTCGACGCCGTGGAGCCTTTGCTAGGGTTTCTATGAAGCTTCTTGAGAAGAAGACACAACATAAACCTCAAGAGCTCGGTTACTGGAAGAATCTTGGGAGTGATGACTTTGAGGTTGTCTACGAAAGCACGAGTCGCCGCTTTTGGAAGAGTCTTGTCTAAGTGGATACCGACTCGGCCTAGCTCGTCCTCTTTTTGGATACAGGCGTTGTATGAATCCTCTCTGGCCCCATGGTGCGTCCTTACCAAACACTTTAGCTTGAACATGGCTCTCCGGCTCAGAATGCGCTTGTTCGTCAAGAGAACGGCACAACCACCGGTGCGGAACAAGCAGTTGGCAAGGATCATAGAGCGGTTGTTTCCGTTGTACCAGTTAGGACTAAGTGACTCGGAGGTAACGACGAGAGCAAGCTTGTTCTTGTATGTTTTGAAGATGTTTTTCACAATATCTACGGAGATAACACTCGCGCTACATCCCATCGCCGTCAAGTTGAAAACTTTTACGTCCTCTCTCATTTTGTAATGGTTAATGATTCTTGCAGATAGCGAAGGTGTTGAATTGAACATGGCGACGTTGACTACGAGGACGTCGATATCCGAAGGTGAGAGTTTGTTTCTCTCGAGGAGCTTTGCGATTGTGTCTATGTAAAACTCTTCCATCTCCGAGATCGCATCTTCAAGCGTAGGACGCTCTTCACGGCCCTCGAAGAAGAGCCTCGGTGCGTAAGTTTGCTCTCCGATTCCGGAACTAACGATGGCTTTGAGGAGGAACTTGTACTCGTTGAGACGAAGGTATTTGTTTCGAAGGATGATCTCACCGCTGAATTGAGTGCTCACCATACGATCATCGGTGGGTTTGTGGCATTGGTAGTCCAAGATGTAGCAGTTTTGATCTCTCTTGGAGTCTATGCGTTTCCAGATCTTGAAGATGAGATAAGAGATGAGAAGAGAGAAGAGGATAACGAGTATATCCATATTATTATTATTAATTTTTTTTTTTTTTGGGGTGGGGTTAATTAGAAGAAGTGATGGTGTGTATTTAAGAATGCATGAAGATGTAGCCAAGATTAGTGTGGGATATATAAGAGGACAATGGTAAAGGAAAAAGACAGCTCTCGTTTTTTGACAACTCATTCTCTCCAAAAAATTCAATATCATTGGTAATATCTCGAGGGGTACGGTTAATTCAATTTGAAAAGTTTACAAGCACAAAATTTATGGTAAGAAAAAAATTGATAACAACAAGGTGGCAGGCACATTGATGTGGATGTACAAAGTGGACGAGGACTCCGCCTGCCCTGGCCATTGAAGTATTTAATACAGTCCTCTTAAAGTGTTATAGACATAGGCACCAACAACTATATTCTATATGTAGAAAACAAATATCCGAATCCTCACGCTGTGGAGAAATGGCCAATTTGCATGTATCACAACAGTGGACTAATTAGTGAATCCATTTTCGAGGATCAAGTCGATCATGAGCGTGCTGTCTGGTCGTCGTCGGATTACATAACAGATCCAAGAGATTAGTTTCCACAATTTAACAGTTTACATGGACGATATGTGGTTGGTTGTGCTAACTACTGGAGAGTGCTCCATGCATATTTGGGAGTTAACACTCGTGATCGTCCTTTAGTACTATGCAATCATTATATACTGATGTGAATCGTAAAATCACTTGTTCAGTTGAAACACTGCTCCAGATTAATATAAGAATTGGTTTCGAATTTTGATTGCCGATCATCTCATCGGACAGGAAAAGCTGCAAGCACAAATGTATGGTTAAATTTTTGAACAATAAGATGGCACATTGATGTGGATGTCTAATATTAAATTTGAATACACGAGGCAATTTTTGGTACGTTGTGACTTTTCAAGCCGTCAACGTCGTATTATACTTTCTGTGACAATTTTATTTTACATGTTCAAATATGAATGTCGAGAAAAAAAAATGAAAATCGGAAAAAGATTTACAAAGTAACTTTTGTAACAAGAAAACCCGAAATTTTTTCCGATAACATGTATTTTCATTTTCAGTTGATACCGTTAAAAGTTAAAACTAAAATTATCCGTTTTAAAAAGCAAAAATTGGAACTTTGGATTGGGATATATATATTGAATTGAGATTGGGAAATATATATACGTAATACGTGTGATTTATTTGGGTATCACAATTTATTTGATGGTATATAGTTACGTGTGATAGTAGATGAAAGAGCAATAAAGATTTGGTGAGCTGTGAGTATGAAGAAGCAATATAGGTTTAGGAAATTATGAACTTTTTGGATATAAGTGAGAGTGTTGTGATAAGCTCATCTCAACCGCCACCAACTTAATAACGTCTCTCTTTTACTACAAAGCCATCATCAACGCTTTCTCACACCATCTGCGTGTACCTATACGTCATTTCCTTTTTCCCTTATTTCAATTAATTTATCAATTCGCATTCAAAACATAAGGAAGGTTCTTTGATATGGATAAAGTCTTGCTGATTTTAATAAAATCGAGAGATTCTAAAAAGGTTTCAAAAATATGTTAAAAGTTTGTTTATGAATAAAAGTGATAGAAATTCCAGTTAACATTTAAATTTTAATATTTAACCAAAAAAACATTATAAATTAATAAGTACCTGGTTTTTTTTCTTTGAGTAGAATTAATATATGATCAAACCAATAATAGAGGAAACTGTTTTTTTCTTCTAAGAGTTAACTAGACCATATATATTATTTTTTTTTTTTTTTTTTTTTTTTTTTTTTTTTNTTGAAATTTGAAAGTGAGATTATTATACCAAATCTTAGTTGATAGTAGTCATTTTTTGCAGGGCAAAACATGGACAAAGAAGACGTACAGATTATGGTTTCTCCAAAGATGGTACATCTCCGATAACTCTGAATTGAGTCAGTTTTTACAACGACGTCTTACCTGAAAAAATTTATGACTAGAAAAAAAAAAAAAATGACTACGGCAGATACACCTAAGACAAACTGGTATACCTCTCGGTCCTCTCCCATGTTTGCATACGGAATACTAAAATAAATAATCTTTAAAGACTTATTCAACTTATAACTTCCAACCATAATTCTATTTAATTGTTTAGAGTAACACTATGGCTGCGGCGAATGATGGACAATTGGACATTTTTAGCAACGACATAAAATTTTGTCGGTCATCTAACAACATTAATCTATTTTTTATTTTTTAAAGATTTTAAACTCAATAATTTATTCACCGATTTTTACAAAAATCAATTTTGCTTATCTTTTTTTCCCCTTTTTTTTTTTTTTTTTTGTTCGAATCGTCTTTTTTTCCCTTGCCTTTCGTTACTTTGTAAATAAAATAATAACATTGTTTATGACAGTTTGCTTATTAAAATGCCAAAGAAGAAACGAAGCAATTAATTACTTACAAACTTTTATAAAACGTGTTTATGAAAAATGGAGGCTCTGAAGGATTACTCGAAGCGAGTGTCCAGAAAACTTTCCTAGTTTTGAAGAATTTCGATGTTACTCGGATATGTCATGCTGGACTAACCAAAAGGATCGCTATACTAGAGATAGCATGAAAACATATAACTTCCATCCAACTAAAGTATCGACCTTTTTAATTTTTCAGAATATATGGATTCACAGAACTCATTGTTTAAGAGATATAGTTTTTCATTCGTTGCATAGTCGGTTTGAACATTTAGTTTTACTTTTAATTTCATTTTAGAACATTTTTGGAATAAAACCAAAAAAATATAAATTATCAATGTGAGAAATTAATATTTTAAGAAAAAAATTATGGAGAATTACTAGATAATTTTCAAATTTTGATTTAAGATTTTAACACTAGAAACGCTTATTTGAAAAGATGTTGGTAGAAGAGAAAAATAAAGAGAAAAAGGAAAAGTGAAACAAAAAAAAAACTCCATCGGGACATTCGAAGGATGAAACCAAGACCACCTGACAAAGAAAAAAGAGAATGTGGCTTTTAATTTATTTAATTCCAATATGAAGGAAGCCATGGGCTTTTAAGCCCAGAACAGGCTTGACAATTTGAAATTTTGAATTTCATTTCTACTTTATTCACAAGTAATGTCAGGATCCGGAAGACGGGAAAATGATTTTTGAAATTTACAGATTTATTCTCTAAATATCGTGTGTGCAAAATAAATCTTCAAATATGAATTGACTTTGCAAAATTAGATCTCAATATAGCCAACGTTAAAAATTAAACAGTGAGCCGTTAAACTTTTGAGTTGAACAAATCGTTTGAAGACAAAAGTCAGAAGAAAGATGTTGATGTTGGAGTTGCTCTAAAGGTTTCATCTTCTGAAGATCCTATGGCGATGCTGTCAAGACAATTTGCTAAGTATTTGAAGCAGAAGGGAAACAAGAAGGAGAAAGGAAAGAAGTTTGGCAAGTCATCATCAAAGATAAAATGCTATGAGTGCCAAGGCTTTGGACATATTCGCTCTGATTGTGCGAACTTGCAGCAACAAAAGAAACTGATTCAGATGATGGTGAAGAAATAAAGAATTTTGTGGCATTTACAACCTTTGAGTTTGGTTCTGCAAGAAAACCTGCAACATGATCTGCTTCAACGTCTGCAACATAATATACGTCAGCGTCTGCAACAGGATCTACGTCAGCGTTTGCAGCATGGTAGGGCTAGGCGTTTTACCCGAACCCGACCCGAAGTAGCGGGATCGGATCGGGTTCGGATCATCTTAAATACCCGAACGGGTTCAGCCTCTAAATAGTTTGGATATCGGGTCGGGTTCGGATCATCTTAAATACCCGAACGGGTTCAGCCTCTAAATAGTTTGGATATCGGGTCGGGTTCGGGTAAAACCCGAAATCCAAAATTATACCCGAAGTGATCCGAAGTCGGGTATATCCTTTGTAAAGTTGATTGTATTTTCTTTTTATACTCGATGAAACCTGACGACGGTTCCTATTCTTCAGCTTGAACCCTAGATCCCCATATATTAAATTGAGTAATCTCAATTACTCAAACTGGCACACCAAATTGGGCGTTTCTCCTCACCGGCTACTCCGTCTGAGGATTCGAGGAATTAATCACATGTAAGTTCTTCAGCTCTTCCTCAGTTCATCTTCTTCGTCGTTCTTCACATTTTAATTGATTATTTTGGGGATGTTCATATTTGATTGTCTGGTCTATGGTTTGTCTTGCTCGAACCGATCTGTTGTTTGATATGTTGTTTCTTTAACTCGTGCATGATTGATTCTATGGTTTGTCTTGCTGGAACATCGAATTAATTTTTAGAAACTATATTTTTTTCTAGAATTTGATACAGAGGATCCAGTGAGTATCGAAATGCTTTATGAAGTCATGCTTAGCTTTGAAATCCAGATGCTACTCTAGGGAATTGCTAATTTAGTGTTTGTAAGATGAGTTTCTCGTAAGATATAAGGCTGACTCCAACTTGGAGTCTCCAAGTGCTTTATGAAGTCAAAAAAAAAAAACTTGCACTGTCAGAATCTTTAGCTTTGTTAATGAGTTGTTTTGTTTGTGTTAAGTTTTGAATATGGAGAATCCATCTTCAATCCCTTTCTCTCTCTCTCTCTCCTTCTTCATCATCAAATACGTTTGTTGTTTGGATTTGTTTGTTTGTAGTGCATCAATCATTAATTAGTTTACTCTTTTTATTTAATTAAGAAATTAATTTATTTTATGATTATAATTTTCTTTTTTTAGATGATTAACAGTTTGTCTGAAACTAATAATTTCAGCTATCTTATGAAACTAGTAATTACGATCAAGTCAATTTATCTTATTGACGGATTGTCAAGTTTTGAATAAGTCTTCCTTGTTCGGCATTTTTTTGTTATTTAAAAATAACATTCGGATTGATTCAAAAGTGCTCACAAATGCACAAATACTAGCTGAACTTGAAGAACTAGAAAAACTTGAGAGAGGTATAAGTTTCATTCTCTTATACTCTATGTTACTTTTCTGTATTTGTGGTTTAACAAATGGTTTGTATATTTATATTTGCAGACTCTGAATCGGCAACAGTGCAAGAAGAATATTGGTTTAACAAATGGTTTGTATTCCAACTCTCTGCTACAAAGTTCGTTGCTTCTTTGACAATATATAGTCAATAGTTTGCTAAATTTTTTGGTTATTTCTAATATGATTTTTTGTTTTATATCACTGGATATTTGGAATGCTTTTGATTAATTTTACTCTATCTCTTTAAGACTTTAACAATATGCTTTGGAATTTATGGATTTTATCTCTTTAAGACTTTAAGAATATGCTTTGGAATTTATGGATTTTTATTTCTATGTTTCTTTGTTGAATTATGGGTTTTATTCATAGTTCGGGTAAAATACCCGAAATTACCCGATTATACCCGAACTTACCCGAAACAATAGTTACTTTGGTTATAACCGAACTCGAACCGAACCCGATTAGTACCGAACCGAACCCGACCCGATAGCTTGAAATACCCGAACGGGTCCTATGAGTCTAAACCCGAAATACCCGAAACCCGAAATACCCGACCCGAATCCGAACGGGTACCCGAACGCCCAGCCCTACAGCATGGTCTGAAATTGGAAGTGACAATGATGAAAGTGATGACGATGCTGGAAGTGTCGATGGTAAAGAGTTTGCTGAGAATTACAAAGCGTTGTATGAGCATTGGTGTAAACTGGTTGAGGAGAATTCAGTGTTGGCTAAGGAGAAAGTCAAGTTAGAAGCTCAAGTGGCTGAGGTACAAAAGTATGTAACATAGAAAGAAGAAGAAGCACAACAAGCTAGAGTTCAACTTGAAGAAACACAAAAAGGTTTGAGGATGTTGAATAATGGCACTAATCAGTTGGATCATCTTCTTAGCATTGGGAAAAGTGATCGATATGGTCTTAGATTTAAAAGGAAATCTTCAAAAGTTGATTGTGGTTTTGTGTCAGGTGGAAAAATGGAGGCTGCATCAACATCTGCTACAGAGCCAGCGACTAGAGTTTCTGCAGAGACTGCAACTGGTACATAGACTGCAACTGATACAAAGAAGGCAATTGGTATAAGAACTGCTACAATGACTGCAACAAGGAAAATCCCAGAAGTGCAGAGTGCACCTCGACGAATTTTTCAACATGTATGTCATCATTGTGGAGTTGTTGGACATATTATGCCAATATGTTTCAGGTTATTGAGGGAGAATAATCAAATGGAGCAAGTTAATGGTGTGAGATTTCATGGTCCAACATGTTATTCTTGTGGGGTTCAAGGACATGTTCAACGTAATTGTTCCAGGTTTGTTCAAGGGGCTTTTTGGACTCGGAAAGTTAATCATTACAGAGATAGTGCAGTGGGAGTTTATCCTCAATTTGGAGGGAGACGGTTCTTTCATTAGTTTTTGACCATGATGTGACTCAAGCAGGGGGAGAATGAGTGTTGTGGGTGTTATTGTGTTACTAGTGATGAAGCATTTGAAGCTAAGGTTGCTTGAATTCACATACATATTCAAAAAGGGGGAGAATGAAGATGTGTGTGTTTGAAGTGTTAATGTACCAGTTACGAAGTACAATTGGTTGATGAGTTGGATGAAGATATTGAAGAGGATATTGCATCTTTGGAGTGTTTCCATATTCTTAGGAGAAGATATTGGAAAAAGAGAATATTTCCAAAAAGATTTGGAAATATCTTAAATAAAGGAAATATGTTATATGTGTATTTAGAAAAAGTTGAAGTGCAAGTTTAAGGGAATACATAGAAGAGGTCGTGGCCTCTTGGCATGGTAGAGAAGCTTGAGAGAAAAATAAAAACAAAAAGGGGTTTTTGGTGAGAGATCGTGTGTGAATCGAAATCTAGGCTTGGGGGAGTTTAGCTCAGTGTTAGGTTATCTTGAAAAGTTCATGTTATAGAATATAACAGTATTTCAAGAGGGTTGTGCTTGATCTACGTGTTTGCAATTTGGTTGTAATTGCTTTCTGATTCTAGTGAATTTGAATACTGGACGTGGTCCCGGGGAGTAGGAAACGAAGCTCATTAAAAAACTTTGTGTGTCTTTACTTTCTGTACTTTATTGTTGTTTCACCTGCACTTACTGAAGCTTCCGTCTTCGAAATCAATTTAGGGTTTGATGTTTGATTTAGAGAAATCGATTTATGGGGATAGATTTAAGGTTCTGGGTTTCAATTTAGAGAAGAATTTATTTGGGGAAAAATATTTGGAATAAAGGGGATGAAGATGATATACAACGAGCTCCATGATTAACTTAACGATTCACTGTTTAGTTTTTAACGTTGACAATATTGAAATCTAATTTTGTACATATTTGAGGATTTGTTTTGCACACAAGATAGTTAGAAAATTAATCTGCTAATTTCAAATAGTTGAAAAATTAAATGAGCATTTTTAGTTTGTCTATATGGACACAGATCCTCTTAAGCGCACAGATCCTCCTAAGCCAATATATAGGTCGGATATGTAATTATCGAGATCTTCAGGGGTAAATCTGACAATCTCACTTGACCCGACCGGATACCTCTTGTAGAAACCCGTATACCCGGGCATGAGCTTTCTCGATATGGAGGCTTTAATTTCGTCTCTCAATTTTGGGTCGGGTACGACCCATGTCTTGTGCTTCTTATAGGCCTCCTCAAACGCATCGTTGAACCGCCGCAGAGACTCCTCCGCCGTTGAATCTCTGGTGAGTGATGTAATCACATCTCCCCACGCCAGCTTCTCGTATTTCTCGAGGTACTGACTCACCTTGACCTCGTGATTGGCCACCCAATCGTCTCCCAGTACGACCCTGAGGTTCGATGCACGGACCTTGATCAGGACGTAACGGAGGTTGTTGGCCAGGAAGAGGTACGAGAGAGCCGAGTCGCTGTAGAGCCGAGATTTCCCGTCGATTTTGCAGAGCAAGACGAGTATCAACCACGCGAGCCTCGCCGCCATCGGAGAACCAGCGTTTCCGGGGTTTTCTTCGTCCTTGTTGTTGCCGCTGCTAAAGTAATCCTCCGGTAAAGGTAACGACGACTCCTTGTCCTTGAGAATGGCGGTGAGCGAGTCGCTGTAGTCTGCGAGGAAAACGATGAAGTTCATGACATACCTCGTGAGCTGATGCACTCCGCCACCAGGAATCGGCGATTTCGAAGACTCTTTTGTAATCGACGATTGAAATTCAGTCATCATAGCATTCACGGATTCGCCGAGTTTTTCCAGAGATTCAGCCGCCTGCGATCGAACGCAAGCGGTTGAATCGTAGCTGAAAATCTGCTCGATTTTGGGAATCAGGTGCAAGATCGTCTGGTAAACGTCAAGCGTAGGGAAGATTTTCTCTGCGGTTTTTCTACATTTTGCCACGGTTATCGGGAAGATGAAGAGGTTTAACGCACTTTGTAGCGTAATCTCCGCGAATGAAGTCTCGGCGGCGGAGACGGAAGAGGAGGAGAAAATGTGATCGCAAAGGATTCGTTCCCCGTTGAACAGAGTGACGATTGCTACTCTCGCAACCCGCAGCCAACTTTTGATCTTCTTTTCCCGAATTTCCCATTCCAGTTTCTGCATCTGCGCAGAATTTAATGTCTCGAACCCTAGCTGAGACAAAGCGTCGACGATGATCTTTCTTCTAAGTTTCTTATAAATCTTAACACAATCTTTCTCGTAACCAAAGGAGATCATGCAATCCGCTATCATCTTCAAATCCAAAATAGCATCAGCATCTCCTCCTTTCTCGTTGCCCAAGTCCGACGAAGATTCAGAAGAATCAAGCTCTCCGTCCGATCCAGAATCCGAAGCGCTTCCACTTGATCTCGAAGTTGTAATGGTGTCAGAGGATCCCGAAGACCAACCGGAGACGGATTCTGGATCCAAAAACCGTCGATTCGATTTCAAAACCCGATAAAACTCCTTCTCCAAATGCTTCATAGCTGTCCGCATCAATTCATGCGCTCGAGCAAGCTTAGCGGAGCCCGGATCCACCAAGACCACACTCTGAATCGCGTAACGTAACCTGCCGAGAACGTCGAGGAAGCGTCTGCCTTCTCCACGGTTTTCGGCGGAGAAAAGCGAATAGAGGCTGCATGAAGAAGAAGAAGAAGAAGAATCGTAGAGATGTGGAGAAACCCATTGGCGTATGAAAGCGTCAGCTGCCTCCACAGTATCGCCGATTAGAGACTCGGAGAAGCCGCCCTGTTGTGGGCGGAGTTTAGAGGATTTTAATAAGGAAGAAGGTTTCAAAAGCACCATTGTTTCTTTCTTGTAGAAATATGGGCCGTACGGTGTGGGGTATTTATTTGCAATCTTTGGTTTTTTTGTTTTGGTGGGTAAAAAGTCTTTTCAAATCCGTTTTTTTCTTTTCTTGTTGGAGCCGTTGGTTCGGTTCCACTCGGTCAAAATATACACGCTGTTCTTCCCTCTTTTTCTCTCCTTTTTTTCTAATTTCTTTGATCCCATTTTGGAAATGTTTTTCTCTCTTCAGAAGATTTTCGTGTTTAAATTTAGACTCTAATTTAGGTGTATAGTTTTTCTTATGTGATTAAGAGTACGACTTGGAATTAACAGGAGATTATTTGTCAAATTAATAGGTTTTTTTTACATATTAAGATGACAAAGAACACAACACACTTAGTAAGTAAGATAAACGGTGCACTGCAGAACAGTCTCGAGCCCATCTGTGAACTGGTGCGGCTGCTGCTGGTTCCCTGTGCCACCCGTAAAAGTCTTGACAATGGCGTAGCCTCTCGCATTCACATACTTCCCTGTACCACCCATGACCCCAAGATGAGATTCAGATGCAGCCGTTCTATGTACACCGAAGAAACTGATGCTATCTTCATAACCACCGCTCTCAAACATAGCCGTGAAAGCCATAGTCTGGCTCGTTCCATCCACGGCGCTGGCCACGTAGAATCCCTGGGCTTTACCAAGCAAACCGGACCCAAGTTCGTGCCCTTCAGTTATTTCGTTGTCCATCACCGTCATTGTCCCGAACATGAGCATCTGAAGAGACGAACCCGATGGGAGCTGACCACCATTAGCCACGGGGAGACCGTTCAAGAGGTTGTTTCCGTTGTTCTGTAGAATGTTGGAAGTGGTTCCGCCAAGCCCGACCAGAAGCGGGACGTTGTTGTTGTTAAGGATTCCGTTGTTGTTATTGTTTGTTGGAACGCCGTTACTGACAGGGAGGTTTGCGCCATTGGGTTTGGCAAATGGAAGTTGGCCACTGAGAGCTGCGTTTGCAACGACTCCAGTCACAGCCCTGGCTGTCGGATTTGACCCACCTAATATATCATGCATGAAAAAAATCACGGTATGATCAGGAACTGAACCACCAATCGCTGACCCTGCACCTGCGCCCATACCGGTGGCGGTGCTACCTGAACCAACAGTAGGCAAAGGCCCTGAACCAGCAGTAGGCAAGGGACCCAAACTAGCACCCGGTAAGGGACCAGAACCGGTGGTTGGTAGACGACCGGAGCCAGTAGTAGGCAGGGGACCAGAACTAGCAACCGGTAAAGGACTAGTACCAGTGGTTGGTAGAGGTCCGGAGCCAGTAAAAGTAGTCAAGGAACCTGAACCGCCTGAGGCTGGACCTGTACCTGATGTGATACCAGTTGCAGGACCTGAACTAGCTGCAGTGAAGGGGGCTGAACCAGCCGTTGGTAAAGAACCAGGACTTGTGGTAGGCAAAGGGACCAAGCCAATATCTTCTTCATCAAGAAGCCGAGCAGCTGAGACAAAAGTAACCGCGATAGCTAAAGCCAGGAGGAAGACTACCTTGCAGCCTGCCATTGACAAGGAGAAGGATCAGTGACTAAGAATGTTAATTTGAATTTGAGTTGAATTGTTTCTACTTTTCGTGTGATTATACAGGCTGGTTCTGGAAGAGCATTTATAAATGAAATGAAGCCAGATTGTTGATGGAAGCAGGTGGAGTTGATGAAACAGAGTAGGTGACAACTTTTCCATTATATGGGTGGTTTGGTTTAGAGAAGAAACAAAACAAACAAAATCAACCCAGAAAACTTCAGCTATAACTTCACCACAAAATCTTGAATGTATCAATTTATAAGTTCCACTGTGTAAATTACCCAAAGACTAAACATTTCAGATCTCTCTGCTCAATAAGGCAAACCTGCAATTTTTCCCCTTGAAACAACTTTCTTGAATCAAGAAAGAATCAAATTGATCACCCTGGTCCATTTTAACTCTAAAAAAAAAAGTGTGAGAATCTCACCTTTAGGAGGTCACTGCTTAGGTAGAAATCACTTCTGACAAAGCGTCACAGCAAGCTCTTCCATCCTTGATGCAGAGATCACAAAGTAGATTTTGCCAAGCACCAGATCCAAAGCTTAGATTTTTCTTTCCCATCACCTCTAACACAAAGCAAGCATGGTCCAAGTTATCGCCTTTTATCAGCCCAGCAACCATACATACAAACGTTGCAGGTGTGGGAGAGTGTCTGCTCGCAAGCATTGCATTCAAAACATTCAGCCCTGAATCAAAATCCCCAATACGACAAAATCCGTCAACCATCATACGGTATGTAGCTGCATTTGGCTTACAACCTTTCATCTGCATTTCCGTCAGCGTTCTATAAGCCTCGGGGGCTCTAGCCTCAGTACAAAGATGGTTTACCAGAATGTTATAGATCACAACATCTGGTTTTATACGCCTTTTCTTCATCTCACCGAGTAGAAGCTTTGCCTCATCGATTTTCCCTCTCTTTCCAAGATCACTCATCAAAACCCCATAGTTAACAAGGCCTGGTTTACATCCACGATACTCCATATCGAACATCAACTTCTTCGCTTCATTGTACTCTCCCTTACAACATAAACCTTTCATTAACAACCCAAATGTCACAGGATTCGGGCGTATCCTTTTCTGAATCATATCTTCAAGCAAGCTTTTCGCCTTAGCCAGATCGTTATTCCGGCATAAGAATCCAATCAGGCTATTGTAAGTCACGACAGTCGGTTGCACTTCCATCTCAAGCATTTCATCAAACACCTTGCAGGCAGCTTCCCAATCGCATCTATCAAGAAACCCCTTGATCAATACATTGACGGAGACTGAATTCGGACGCAAACGCATATCCTTTGCTCCGTCGAAAAAACTTTTAGCCTTTTCCAACTCACTATTATCGACCAGAACGTTGATGAGAGTGTTCAGAGACTGAATCGTACGAACACAATCAAAGGAGGTCATTTTATGGAAAACATCGACGGCTTTATCCACCGAACCGGCTTTCCCGTAATGCTGAATCAACGCCATGAAGAGGGATTCTCTGCACCGGACGTTTCGATAGCGGACAAGGCGGAGAACTTGATCGACAGCGTCGAAGTTACGAGACTTGGCCAGCTTGTAGATGAGAGAAGAGTAAGATGGGTAGTCGTGACGGAAACCCATCTGCTGGTAATGGTGGAAGAGAGAAAGAGCTTCCTCTGGGTCTTCGATATCTTTGAGATCGGTGAGAAACGGCACCTCCTCCCATGGCTTCCTGGTGACCTTGTGAATTGGTTCATGGCTATTGGCTTTCTTTGTGGATTTGACAGATCGAGATGTATGGTAATGCTGTCGGGACGCGATGCAGCGTCTGGTGATTAGATCAGACAAACATAGTCTTCTCCGCATCGGATCCTCTCCGTCTTCTTCCTTGATCTGTTTTAGCGTAGTTATGCGCAATTCGGATTAAAATGGAAAGCTTTGTATTTTTTATTTCAAGTTCCTTCTTTGTATGTCTATTAAAAACGTGAGTCCTAGGTTCATATTTTTCGAAGTTTTTTTTCATTTTTCTGTGTTAATAAAAATCAATACACATCTTAACATTAATTCAATTGCTTAACGAACTTTAAGCATTACCATCTTGAAAAGACGCTATTGGATAACTTCTGTTTCCGTTGATGCAGTATTCAAAAACATCCCAATCATCAACTCTACATTTGAAACACATAAAACAAGAATCCATCTATCATCATTGTCTCTCTCCATAACTGATGGTTCTGATCTTGCAGATCCAAAAGATGGGGCGTAGATAGCCAAGGAGGCTTATCAACATTGTTGATTGTCCTTGCGAGTTGAGGTCCGCCCAGTCTGGCCTGATGGCTATATAGCAAAACAGAAACACACATATGAGATGAACTGTAAAACCTAACAAGACAAAGCTGTGACTAAGGGATGCAGAACATTTGTTTGGTTAGAAATGTACCATGGATGTGTGTTTTAAGATGGAAATGGTGCAGTTGCTGTTTCTGTGGTCTCGCGATAGCATAAGTCTCACGTGTGGGATGCTTTTCCATGTTTCCCCAAGAGCTGGTTTGGTTTTACCACCTTCTCCAGCACCCACAGTGTGGTTCGTCACCTTCAACACAAAAGGAGAGACAAAAAAAGGTTTTAACTTTGAAGCACGATGACACACCCAATGCCTTGAAACCTCATTAATACCAGTGTAGCGATGTTATGTTCGTGTGCCAGCTTCTTAAGCAAATATCCAACTGCCACCATCAAAGCGCGTCCTGCACAAACCAAGTTGTGACTTGTGAGTCATTCTTCAAAATCACCAGCTCATCTGTTAACCATTTGGGTGAAGAAAAAGTGGTAGACGTACAAGGACATGTACCCTGTGAGCCACTGCCTCCAAGGATTGGGGTAATCAGAGAAGAGATTGAATCAACAACTAACAACCGTAACCTGTACTCATTCACATTCATTTGCACCTGAAACAGAAAGATTAAAATGGTTAACAAAAAGAATATAAACATACAGTAACAATGAGGAAATTGCATATTCTAGCTAGCTTTATACCTGCGACCTCAAAGTAACTTCTAGACCTTGAAGCGTATCAAACATTGTATATATGTCATAGACCGTGTGACATAATATTCTGCTCAAGACATTCTGCATACATATGTTTCTTATCCGTAAAATTTGAAAAAATTAAGAACTGATGATCAGTAACTTGTCCATAGGCTAGGACAAGAATTGCCAGTAAATAACCTTTTCTAAAGCAGCATCTGAACTGGCAGAGATAAATTGAGCAATGCGTTGGGCAGAAAAAGAGTTCCCCGTGTCTATATAAAAGACTCTGCCAGCTTGCTTCTCTGCCAAGCTCGCAGCAGCTTGCATGCAAAACTATTCATTCATAAGAAATCACACTATGTAAAGAGAGCGCGAAATTGGCTAAGCAAAGACAACGGATCTTTCTAGAAACAGTGTCTACGATCTACATTTTGGGTTGCAGCTTAAAACGCTCGAATGGAACAATCCACAATCCGTACGCATACAAATATTATGTGAAGGAGGTAACAAGACTTTATAACTAGTAATTGTGGATAATGTTTTTCACGCACAAGGCAAAAAAAACCATGTGTATACATACTTGTGTTTTACCAGAAGATGATGGTCCAAAAAGTTCTGTGAGCTGACCCTCACGGAATCCACCTTGAAGCAATGAGTCCGTCCTTTGAAAACGATACAGTGAACCATTGATGATTACAGAAGCAGAGTCTCAATTGATAACAAGAAAAGTCCCTACCCTTTGTCTCCAGTCGATAGAGTATGTTTATTACGCTGTAGATCCTCCAACAGTTCCATCCCGTTCAACCATGGCCGACACTGAAGTTCTATCAAAGAAAGCATGTGAGTGATACCCTGAAGAATGCGAAGGCAAACACTTTAGTATACACTTTTGTTAAATTCAAAACTCAGTCAACCTCAAAAATCGAGAGTAAAGGTCAGTAAGAGCTAACCTCCTTCAATCTATCAGCATTTGTCTGTCGTTCAGAAAACGCAGCAAGTTCGTAGAGATCATGAAGAAGGAAATCCTCAACTGGACATTTAACCGATAAGAACAGGGTCGATGTAAACCCATCAACACAAGCATAGAAAATCGAAAACTAATCCACTTTACAACTAGGAAATTTAGAAGCAAATTCGAATCTTGTGATATGTATAGTGTACGCCAAATTCCAATTCGTTCACAGTCCAAAATAAAAATAAAAACGCAATCCGTCGAACACCTTATAAACGTAAACGATCAAATATCAAACCGCAGGATCCAGAATACAAGCTCTTCGATATTCGAAAGTGATGAAGTAAAATAACACTAATAGGACTAAGAATTTTGTTTCCAAGGCGTAGATCCCATATTGGTGCCAACCACAGTTGGTTTTGCAAGCAAGCTGGGGAAAATAAACAGAATCGAATCGAGAAAACGATGATGTAGAAGAGAAGAACCTGTTAGAATCCCATGGGAGGCGCAGAAATCTCGGAAACATGCGTCGATGATTGGATTGTCCCTCTCCAGATGTTTGAGAGGCGCCATTTTTTTACACCCGACTTGACACTGGAAAAAGAATCTCCTCCAATTGAAATTAATGGCCTCCGGTCCGAGTCCCGGTTAACTCTAATCCAAAAACGCAACACGATAAACCTAAACCAATAGCCGGTCAGCCATGTCCGTGCGAAATATTTGAAAACCGTATTGACGCAATATGAAACCTGAATATGGAACGAAGCAACCAATTTCCATTTAATGTTTTCCTCAACTACATCATAATTTTTATTTTACATAATCTTTTCATTTTTAGAGATAGATAAATTAAAGCTTAATTTGCTATCTTACTATTCAAAGTATTTGTATCACACTTGAATATCAGGAGATCCTTTTATTTAGACTTCATATATTCAATTTTCTATTTACAAAATATTGACTATTTTTATTTAATTATTATATGAAAATCTCATAGTAATTACAGCTATTTTTTACTTTCCATATCATTTGATTTATAATTATGATCTTTGAACATTATCAAAGATTATAAATCATTTTTCATAACAAATTTCTCTATAAAACTTAATATTGTACAGATCCAATATATATATAGACATGTGCACTGATGGTTTTAAGTTTCTATGTATATACATTTATATAGACATGTACAATTATTTTCACTTTTTTCCTCAGTTAAATATTTTCACTTTCTATATATGACATTATGACATTACATGCAAATTTTTATAGCTTCTTATTATGTAGTTTTATTTTGAGAAATTGCTAACATGTAACACAATCTAATAAGTGTATACATATAACATATGTCAATATCTTATAAATTTTATATCTTTTAACAATAAATTACGAAAATAATGTGTCACATAGATATGAAAAATCTAATTAGAAGACAAAAGTACACTACCTAAAATGCACATTTGCCTATTGCAAACATTACCCCAGTCTCCATCTATATAATAGCTTGACCATCAATACCTCAACATCAACATCTCAAACCGTTTTGCAAGAAAATTAAAGAATTAATTTGAGGGAGTCGCTAAAGTTATAAAATGAAGTTCACAACAGTAGTATGCATCGCATTTGTGATAGTCGTTGTGTCGTCTCTGACTCCGACCAAAGCAGTCGTGGAAGAGGAGAAAGTGGCATGTGCTGTGGAAGAACTTCAACCATGCGTGCCAGCAGCACAAACCGGAAGTAAACCGTCGACGGAATGTTGCGGAAAACTGAAAGAACAAGAGTCATGTTTCTGTGGTTACACAAAAGATCCAACGTTTAGTCAGTATATTTCATCCGAAGCTGCTCACAAAATCTTAGCGGCTTGTAATATACCTTATCCTACTTGTTGAAGGTTAAAATATTTATAAACAAGTTATTAATGTTAAAATAATAAAGAAATCTAAGATTTAACCCGCGCTAATTATTGCGCGGAGTATTTTTTTTTTTAAGAAATTGTTTTGAAATTTAAGAAAAATTGATTTTATTTGAATTTTACAGTATGATTAACTAATGATTATAGATAAAACTGATAATTCGTAATAATTTGTCTATTTAATCCGTTTTGCAGTGGACTAAAATATTATTCGGGCTAATCCGTAAAAACCTATAATCTTGAAAACATAACTCTAATATGCACCGTTTAATGACTCTGGTTTTTGTGGTTAGTCTACGAATTCTTTTAAAAAAAATTTGTGTCTAACTTTTTATAAAATTTGTAAAATATTTTTCAACTCTTGTTTTGATATATATTCAAATAAAATACAATAAATTATAGTAAAAAATATAACAGGATTTCAAATAGATTTTTTTGAATATATATGGATTGATTATTATTTTAAAACATATAGTATTTAAAATAATTAAGAAACTAAATAGTAAATAATCTCTTTAATGAGAAATAAATAATTTTCATATTCTCATTATTAATTTGAAAATACAATTATACAATTTCATATTTCAATTATCTTTTCTTATTTGTAATGGCATTTCATGTAATAACTTACAAAACAATGTTCATTTTCAAAAATATCTTCTTAAATAATATTATAGAGATATCGTATGTAATAATTAATATTTAATCATTAAGAGTTTAATGCATCATGATTAACCTAATTTAATATAGTGTTCGTTTTCTTATAAAGATCGTTTTAAATAAAAATATCACGCAAACTGAACCTAATTCATCCCAACCTGTCATGAGAGGGTATTGGTTTAAATTTTTGAATCTGACAAAAACGGACCTTGTATGTTGTTAATCCACAAATTCCTACTTTTTCATAGAAATAAAATAGATATAGTCAAGATATTCCCATAGGTGAAATATGAGTATGACACAGGATGATCTTAGACGACTGATCATGCATATAAAATATATATAGTTTTTTAATTTTATTTTTTATTTAAAAACCCCAAAAAAAATTGGGCAAGCGGAACTGACGAAAAGAGTGTTACAAAATAACAGGGAAATGAAAACGCCGGTGAAACCTTAAACAATACGGGAAAGAGAAACGAACTGGAATGATAAACCCAAGGTCTACTCCGCTCAAGACCATCGGCAGCCGGATCAGGAGTTGGCTTAATTCTTTCGGAACTGTACATCTGATAGTCGAGCCAATATACTGACGGTTGTAAGACCAATAGCTAAGCAGAACCAGACTAGCGGGGAACCAGACCACGTTGTCAATCTTTCGGAGAGAGGCGGAGCCGGCCATAGACCACCAGACGCATCACCGGAGACTCCCCAAACTAGCAGCGCTGCCCACCTGCCGGCGCAAGAACAAGCCGCTTTCTCGATACACCATGGAAGTCGCTGACACTCCCCCTCCCCCTCGAGTCACTCCGCCATCTTCATACTGAGTTCGAACGCGCGAGGGAACCTTCCGACTACCTTCTGCCACGACTACCAAGCTTTTGCAACGACTCGCCGCCCCGGTTGAATCACGCCTTTGTGTCACCGGATAAACCAAGGCGAGACTCCACTCTACCGACAAAGACCCAATCACCGGCGATGAAGTACGGATAGAAACCGAACGAGGGGAGGCCCTCACACACGCCGGCGAAAATCGCCGGACGCGAAAAAGGCCTCCAAAACGGAAAAGTCGAAGCTTGCGTGCTAAAGAGAAAAAGTAGATCTAACGTGTTTCAAAAACAAAAACAAATTGCATATAAAATATTTCTTACAATCACTATATGAGATTGTAATAAACATAATCTAAGTTAAAATTGGTAATGATTTGACAAAAGTAGTTTTAGAGGTTTTTATTTTTATTTTTATTTAATCGTTATGAAGCGTATCATTTTTTCTCTAACATATTATATTAACTATGTAGCCATATAATATATCAAACGCATAATTGTTTTTTTTTTTGATATCGTGTTCTTATCTATGTAAATACCTACTTAAGTTTTTTGTTAAAGAATATCTACTTAGGTTAGGTTATATAAGTATATATCATCATGTTATTATATATAACTAGTTGATATCTTATAGGTAATTTAATTATTTTTATGACCGCGAAATTTGAGTTTGGACTATAGTCTCTGCGGGCTGGAGTTAGTCTTTCTATTATTCTCTTTTGGGAAAAATCATCTTCTCAAGTGCAGGTTTGTCTCAACTGTTTTTGGGATCCTGGGCAAAAAGAAAATTTGAGACCCTTCTAGTATATATAAAAAAAAAAATTCAGGGTCCGTTTGCTTGAGAGTTTTTTAGAAATTGCCTAGGTCCATGTTGCCGTCCCCAGAATCGGGCTTGCCCAAATGCATTCGATTTCGTGACCTCCTTGTCAGTATTGTTGTTTTCTTTCAAAAAATTCACGTCGGTTTATAAGTGATTTCTTAAAGGCTGAAAACTAAGTTAGACTATAAAAGGATATTTTTTATGTGGTTGCTCAACAAAAAAATTGAAAAGCTAGTTCGAATCCAACTAAAAAAAATGTTTGCTTTGGCTTTCAAAACATTATTACGATATTAACGTCATCATTTAATATCGAATTTAGCGTGCTTTGTACATATCGTATATTCAAATATCGATAAACATATTTTTTAAACAGATCGTATATTCCTTTATACTTTTTTTTTGCATCATCGATGTGATTTAATGTATACGCAGATAATTCGATTTCAGATTTCCTCACCTTTAATATTTAATCTAAGGACATACTTACAAAAAAGTCAATTTGCTCGAAACTAATTGGGTTATACACATACGTGTTACAAATATAACCTAATTGTTACGTGAAAATCAAAAATAAACCCTTTCAATTGACATATCACTAATTATTTAATTAAATCATAAGGAAATAATATAAAAGAATTTAGCAGGTAACTAAAAAAAAATCATGGCTTTACATATATAATATATATGTGAAACAAAAGTACAAAACTGACTACAAATGTTTCTTTCATGAATTTACATGAGATTTTCCCGATGATTGATTATTCAAAACTCGCTACAAGGAATAAAATCGTTGACAAAAAAGGAGAATAGAAATATATTTATATGTAAAAACAAAAAAATGATATGCGACAATCGATATATATATATATATATATAT
>PKMM01013547.1:947903-1112966 GCA_002933915.1 Eutrema heterophyllum | reverse complement strand
ATATATATATATATATTTTTTTTTTTTTTTGTTAATCCAGATATCCAAACCCAATGGGCCTGACTAGCCCACCTGCCGAAGCAACCGGAGTTGGGTGGTCCTGGAGCCCGAACGAGCCTGTTACGTCCACCCGAAGGCAGGGTCCGTGGCCACATACAGGTGATAGCAGCAGAGGGGAATCGAACCCGGGCGTATTGGGAGTTTCACCCTCAACCACGAAATCCTACACCACTCGCCCACCATGCAGTGGTTGATAACTAATATATTATCGGACATTCCAAAAGAAAGGCGTCAGATTAAAACCAACTTTTTATCGATTTAGATTTTTAGAAAACTAGGAAAACCTTTTTAGTGTTTTTTTTTCCTTCAACCAATTTCTAAAGAAAAGCGAAACCCCCTCTTTAATTTGGGTTTCTTCCTAATTTTTTCACCAGAACATATTTTTTCTTCTATAAATTTTTCTTATTTTTAAATAATACTCTTATCCATAAAAGATGACTTAAATATCATTTTTCTCTTATCCATTAAAAAAAAATCCCATCTCTATATATGTTTAAACATCTCAACATATTTAATTATTGGATTTTTTCTGCATTTATCATAAAATAATAAATTACATGGATTTAAATAGCATATATATGGGTTTTGTAAAATTCATTGCCAACTCCATTTCGCTTTGTTTTTTTCTTCTTATTTCTTGGAATCTCATCTCTTGTACCATGGGATTAAGAGAAATGAATAAGGAAGTGATTGAGAAGGTGATTAAAGCTCTTAACGATGGTGATTTTGATGGGTACTATGGTAATTTGGATTATGATGCCAACTTCCACCTATAAGAAAATCTGGTTGACCAACATGCGTGCCAAGCTCGGCAAATCGATTTACTATGGGAAACCAGGTAATTCACTCGATAGATCCAAATTTAAATTTATTTATACGAAAATCAATTACGTATAATGGTTTTCTATTAGGAGTGAACCTTTTGGTTTACATGTTCCCGATGATTTTACTGGCTTTTCTGGGATGTATCTACCTTCACTTGAAGAAAAAAACGACTGTTAACCAACTTAATTGGTAATTAAACATTTAAGCTACCAACTGATTATTCTTTAATTGACAACTTCTTTTAATTTGTTAATATTAGATTCTTTCTTTTTTGTAAATTTTAAAGCGGAGTGGAGAGGAAGAGAGACGAGTTTGGAGCATTGAGAAGACCGATGTTAGTGAAGGGACCATTGAAAAACCAAAAGATAGATGAACACGAGATATAAAAAACTCCGACAAACCGAGTTTCACTTTATTAGAAATTTTTAAGATGCTTATACACACTCTTGAAGCCACATAACTTTCTTATTAGTGTAAAGTATATTATTAATGTTTATTAACGATTCATGAAAGCCTTCCTAAAATATTTGAAATCTTTCATGAATTTTTTAAAAAAACTTCCTAAATCGTTAAGAACAAATTTGTTTCATGTTAAAAGCATCATTACTTGTATTCAAACATTACAATTTATCATGACATGAAACCACATCACTTTTTTATTAGTGTAAAGTCTATTATTAAGTTATTTTAAATATATGGTTAAGGTTTCTTAAGGATTCAGGAAAGCCTTCCTAAAATATTTGAAATCCTTCCTGGATTTTTTTTAAAAAATTCCTAAATCGTTAAGAACAATTTTGTTTCATGTTAAAAGCATCATTACTTGTATTTAAACATTATAATTTATCATGACATGAAACCACATAACTTTTTTATTATTGTAAAGTCTATTATTAATGTTTTTTAAGTCTACGGTTAAGAAACCTTAACCATTCAAGAAAGCCTCCCTAAAATATTTGAAATCATTCCTGATTTTTTTTAAAAAAACTTCCTAAATCGTTAAGAACAACTTTGTTTCATGTTAAAAATATCATTACTTGTATTCAAACATTACAATTTATCATGACATGAAGCCACATAACTTTTTTATTAGTGTAAAATATATTATTATGGTTTTTTAAGTCTATTATTAAGGTTTCTTAACGATTCAGGAAAGCCTTTCTAAAATATTTGAAATCATTCATGAATTTTTTAAAAAGTTTCATATATCGTTAAGAACAACTTTGTTTCATATTAAAACCATTTGTATTCAAACATTACAATTTATCATAACATGAAACCACGTAACTTTCTTATTAGTGTAAAATCTATTATTAAAGTTTCTTAACGATTCAGGAAGGTCTTTCTAAATGTTAGAAATCCACACAATACATCTCTTCTACTTCTTCATCTGAAAGCTCTCCCCTTGCAAGCTTTTCATACAAAAGAGCTTTTACATGAAACCATAAAACATTTTTATATTTTGTGAAGTGTGCTATCAAGGTAAGGCAAGCTTGTGTAGGAAACAAATTTCAAGAATTTTGAAAAAGCTATTCAGGAAGCCCTTCAAGTATAGACATCATTCATGAATACTCCTAAGTGGTTAATGATCCTACTTTTTTTAGATAGATAATACAATTATATACAATAAACAAAATTAAACATACAACACGAGTTGTGTAAACATCAAATTTCAACTTCGTTGCCTTTTCTCTCGCTTGATTCACTTCTTCATGAACCTCTCTGCACAGATTTTTCATTACAAAAGAGAAGATCAGAGAGAGAGATATGTTGATTCACTTAATAAAAGCAGAGTAAAATCTATAACGATGGGCTTGCTTCCTTCTCTCCCTCTGTGTGCTACGTATCAGACATATGACTAATGGAGAAAAGGAGACCACAATGTAATTTACCTGACCATACGTACGTGTTGACTTATATCAGCTGTCCCAATTGCGCGTCCGAGTCCAGCAAATTTGGTGCTAAACAGAGAATCATCATCTTCCCCATTTGCTTTTAAATCTTCATGTGGTGCTGAAATGGAACTGTTGCGGGTATTTGATGGTCGTAAATCTTCTTCAAGTTCAATTCGCGAATCGGCTGATAAATCGAGTTTATCGGGAGTTTTGTCAACCGCGGTCAGATCGAAGAATATACAGAGGAGGATGAGGAGTGAAGCTCGATACATGGATGGTGGATTAAGGAGATCGATGGATTTGATTGTAGAACGTTGATGGCGACGGAGGGGTAGGCGGAGTAAACTCCACCGTGGCTCCGTCGTAGATCATTCGACGTCGAAAATTGAGGAGAGAGGTGGTGTGGATATCCAGGTGGTGTCGCCGATGAGGGATTCGGAGAAGAAATCATAGCCGTCGATGAGACTCTCGAATCTCACAATTTTTTTTTTCTTTTCTCATTTATGTGTTTGATCACGAAGGTAATGGCTCTTTTGTGCTTTAATGAATGGTTATTTTAGGTAGTTTTCAAACGAGGATGTTAAATTTATGAATTTTAAATTTTTTAGTGCTATCTTGCAGTATTGCTCTAAAAAAAACATAAAAAATGTTTTTTAATTGTTTTTTTATTTCAATAGAAAACGAAAAGCTTAACAAAGTTGTTTTTTTATTTCAATAGAAAACGAAAAGCTTAACAAAGAGAACAAGAACCGGTCCAGGAAAAAACACAGGAAGAGAATCAAACCCCTAAAACTAAGAATACTTTCGTGAATCACAAGTAAACCCTCAAAAATTTTAAGAGGGAAAAAAAGCAAACGATTAAAGATAAAGCTGGTTCTTGTTCTCGTCTCTTCTCCTTCTTCAGTTGGAAGGAGGGAAGAAAATGGCATCTGAAGTCCTCTTTGAACGGAATGACTTCTCCACCTCCGGATCCACTTTAAAAGCCGCCTGCAAAACCTCAGGCGACAAAGCCTTCCACACCGATGTCTTCCCAGCCAAATGTGTGAAAATTGGACTACAAACACAAGCAAAAAGTATTAACCTTTTGGTTTCTTTCAATCTAAAAACTCAAAAGGATCGCGCAGAGAAAGGAAGGAAATATTTCTTACTCAGGAGTAGTGACAATGGAGAACCAAGACATGCCTTCAGAATCAGCAATCTTTGAAACCACAAAGAACCTTGGAACAATGAAGAGAGAACCAGCCTTGATATGAGTCTCAAGAACTCTCTTCCCATCAGCACCAACCACCTGGACTCTTCCACTCCCACCAACAATGTAAGTCACCTGAAGAGCAGAGTCGCAAGAGAAACCAGGAGAACACATGGAATGTCCATCGATCTGAACAAGATCAGCTCCAAACCCAACCTCCCCAACCAGAGGAAGATTCTTGGTGTTCAAGACAACGACTCTGCCACCGTCCTTGATGTCTACATCAAGAGGAGCCTCCAAACAGTTCAAGACAAACCCATCACGGTCCTCTTTCTTGGGCTGTGGCATCTTGAAACCTGCATCGAGCTTCACAATGCCTTTCCCGGTCTGAGAACCGACGAGTGTCTTCACGGTGCTCTCATCAAGGCCCCAGGCTCTGCCCACGAACTCAGTGGAGAAACCGGTGAAGATTCCGTTTGAGCCGGTGAGGTAAAAGTCAGTGAACTGTCCGGCTTTGTGGCCCTTGTGGGTTTCGCCGAGGAAGAGGATAACAAGCTCGGTTTCCTCGTTGTTGAACCACCATGTGACCACACCAAAGGGAAGAGCAATCGAATCACCTTTCTTGATAGCGATCACCTTCTCCTCCTTCTCAGGAAGGACAATTCCGGCCGTTCCAGATCCTGAAATCGAATTAATAAAAGTAAAGTCACAATCATTCAATTCCTTACACGCTAGGTGATAAGATCAACGATGAACACATGATCACCAAAAAAGCTAGCAAAAAAAAAGCAAAAGACCACTTTATTGGCACACAGTAGTTGTGATCGGATCATACTTTCACGTTTTACAGTTTTTCTAGTCAGGAAATTAGGGTGAATCGAAGATTGTAGTCCGATCATACAAGAACCCGAACAGATAATAGATCGCAGAAATCACAATCAGAGTATATTCCCAGATAAATAAATACACATGGATCACTATAAAGTTACAACTTTGGAAGAAATTAGAAAAGAACAGAACATAGAAAGGATCCAAAAACCTTCAAATAAACTAGAAACTCGAAGCAGGGTTATGAACTCAATCAAACCCATTTAACAAAGCAACACATGAATCGCAATAAAGTCGACAACTTTGGAAAGAAATCCGAACCTTGAAGAACATAGGCGACCTTAGAGGAATCAGAGTAGCGAGGAACAGCGAAGCCATGCTGCTCAAGAGCAAGCTTTGCGGCTCCAATGTTGCCGTCCTTGAGCATCGGCAACTCTTCTGGGCACCACGCAGAGTAAGATCCTCCATCTCCTCCGTAAACCTCCTTCGGCAGCTTCGGTGTAAGATCCAACTCCATCGTTTCAGTTTCTCTAGAACTCAAAAAGAGTAAAGAAAAGATTTTGGTAAAGATATGAGATTGTGAAGGAGATGCGACGCTTTTATATAAGAGGGGAGAGGGTAAATCCGTTAGTAACGGAGATAGATTCAGGGAATAACAAAGGGTTTTTGATTGCGATATGATTCACATCCGGATAACTATCGTATTTAATGTTTTAATCAATATTTTATCTATTTCTTTTTGTCCACGATCTTACTAATTTATTTTCGATATTTCTATACCAAATAAAGATGCTTTGGGGAGAACAATTTTTAAAAAAAAACTTATTTCATCATCATGTTTTTCGTTTTATTTAAATAAATATTAATATTAATTAATAAATGCTGTATTATTGAATGATCGAATCCTTAGAATGTTTGTTATAAATATTATTTCAATCTGTCACCTTGTTTTTTTCAGTATGGTAATCTATATATTACGTTTTCCTCTTTTTTGCCTTTGGATAGGATTAAAGGGTGAAATGAAGAATCTTATCGTCTGATTATCTTCCAGGATTTGATATTTATGATTTTTTTTCTTTATTTAGGATGGGAATATGCTGACATGATTGTATATTATCTTAGGTTTTTAGGGATTCATCCAATAATACAATTGGCAACAGTCTGTTTTGAGTTTTGTTAATCTGATACTAATGAGCAAAAACGTAACGGATTAGTTTAAAGATAGAATCCTTGATTTTGCTGTCAAAAAATAAACAAATGGATTTTATGATCCCTATTCCTAATACAAAAGCCAAATAGATCACAACTACTGTGTGCCTATTCCTAATAATACCAAAGCCAAATAGATCACAACTACGCAATACGTTTGCGTTTACATAAAATCCATTTGTTTATTTTTTGACAGCAAAATCTTTTTATCCATTTATTTAATTAATTATTTATCTCAGGTCCCACATATTCCTCCGGGCGCTTTAGTTCAGAAATGTAAATATTTAGGCCCAGCAGTGGCAAGGAAAACCAATCACAAGCCCATGTGAAATTAATAATAGAAAAAAACCAAAAAAAGAGTGTGGCTGCTGGGATTCGAGCCCAGGTCTCCACGGCCACAACGTGGAATTCTTACCACTAAACTACAGCCACTTGAATGGCATCTGGGTCACGCCAAATGTATTAAAAAGTAAATTTCACAATTGTCCGTTTATCTCGGCTGCAAATCCAATCAGCATTAGACAACTGATCTACTTCCCTTGAATTTTTATATGTTAACCACTTTTTTTTATGATAGTGAACTTTTACTCTTCGTTTGACTCTTTTAAGAGTGTAATTTCCTCTAAAAAGCATTTTATCATCATAGTAACAATCTTTTTTGGTAAATCTGTTTTGTGATGGTTGATATATATATAGGCAGTTTCAAATAAACAAAATATAAGGTTTCGACTGCTTGTTTGTTTATCTTTATTCTTTACATTATTTTCGAAATAAAATCACAACTCCGAATGTTCTCATCAAATTTTTTTTTTTTTGTTACTTATGGTTAATTTAAACGTCAAAGGCAAACGGAAAGCGAATCTACTGTTTGCGATTGTCATTCGTATTTACTCTGTACAAAAACAATTTGTGAAAGAAAACAAAATATGAAGAAAAAAAAAGCAAACGTATTGCGTTCAAACAATCGAAGATTAGATTCTTACATCATATAATATAATTATAGCTACTTTAACGTGTGTCCCGTCAAAACGGGGGGCAGAAGAGAGATCGATACTGACACACAACGGAAGAAACTTAGCTTGAGACAATGACTTGGTTAGAGCATATGCAAGCTTTTAGAATTAAAACGCAAACGAAAGAGCGTGCACATGCTTCATTTTAGAATTAAACATTGCATTCTCCTAATACGTGGTACAAAGATTGTCACAACATAAAACTTTGAAGCTAATGATTGAATGCTAAATTTTTTTAATTTGAGTGCAATTCTTAATTTCTTATCCTGTTGAGACTGGCAGTTTTTATTCGGCTTCACATTTACCAAAAAAAAAGAAAAAAAAGAAAAAAAAACAATTGTATGGCGACCCCAATTAACTTTGTGTTGCCATCAGCAGCAAGGAGTAACAGTTTGGAAAATATAAATTCGAGATCACAGTGGAGAGCAACTTGTTGATTGGTTTTAGAACAAATTTTAGGGAGTTTTCCTAAATGGGAACATTGTGTTCGTTGGAGAACCTGCCAACATTACCTAAATTCCCAAGTAAAATTGAAGTAATGAAATAAAAAAAGTGAACCAGTTTTGGTAACCTCGTCAAATTGACAGATCGAACAGTGGGAAGGAGTCCAATGAGAAACAACTACACAAAGAGGATCTCACTTTCTTTCTACTTTTGTGGCGAGCAACCCATGTTGCTCACATCAATAATTAATATATATTTTAAAATACAGCAAAAAAGTGGAAAAGAATACCCTAAATTAAAAGTAGTAATAATGGGGTCTCAGGTCAGCTTAGTTAATGGTTCGAAGCATATGCTTGCGAAGATACTCTCTCCAATGACAACTTTTTTTTTTTTGTCTATAAACCCAAAAAGAAACGGCTCTCTCATTTGGCTTCTCTTTTGAGGTCGTAAAGGCCATCAATGGATGATGCTCATCAGACCTTCCTCTCTCTCTCTTTCTCCCTTATCTCTTACATATATACATGGTAACATATATCTACACACATGAAGGTACTTCCGAGCTTCAGGCGCCGGAGATGAGATGAGCGGCCACGGAAATAAGGCCGGAGACGGGAGAGTGATCCGTAGACCATTTTCTAATAAGGTGTGGTTGATTTTATGGGAGAAAATTAGAATTAGAAAATTGGGCAACTATGTACCCTTTGGCAGTCGGTTCTTGTTTCTTGCTTCTTGCTGTTCTTGAAGAGTTTTTTTCTTTTTTCTTTCAGGGTTTATTGATGAGAACAACAATGATGTGTTAGCTTTTGGGTCTTATTATATTTATATCTACTTTATCCGCAAATTTGTATTAGGCCATTGCTTTAATTTCCTCTTCAGAAAAAATATAAAAGGTTTCTTCGTGTAACGAATTAACAAAACCTTTCTGTATGACTGTATCGGATGTCTTAAACCGGATTGTGTACGAAATGTAGCTGTGTTCAATAAAATTACCTCATTCAGGATTTGGTGTTATTAGAACTGAGGTTACAGACATAAGCTTGCAAATCTATGTCTTACGGTCTGCATCATATAGGTTATCGTTATGATCGGTAAAAAGGAAGAGGGAAAGGTAAGAGACTGACTAAATTAGAGACCTTAGATAAAGTAATCTAGGATAACGATAGTCCAAAAGAATCTTTTAAGAACTGGACACCAAAAAGAGTAGATTCGAGAACTATCCAACAAGGTTACCACAAAATTCGAAAGAAAAACAAATTAAGTTTCAGAGAAAATGGAGGACAAAAGTAAAAAAATAACGGAATGAAAGTCTTTTTCCCCATAAAACTTCAGTAGAAGAAGCCGAGAACCTTGCCTCCGACATTCTTTCTCCTGGCTTCTTCGTGATCCATAATGCCCGCGGAAGTAGTCAGCACGATGTACCCAAACTGCACATTTAGGTAGAGGTTCAATCCATTAATACCATTCAAGACTCCTAAATCTTGAGATAAATAACACAAAAACTAACAATAAAAGGTATTAGGACGGTATACAAAGTGATTCTCTTTCCCAAGCTCGTCTTTATAATTAAATGGCTATTTAAGGCTTATTCAAGCCATTGCATCATCGTAGCTAGAAAAAGGCATAAGAAGACCGAACCTGTCTCGAAGGAAGCAAACGGGCAGTCCAACCTTCAATCTCCTTGACACCAACATCAAAACGAGGGCTGATAACGCCACACTTGTTCAACCTTCCGTTCAATTCGACAACGATTTTGCCAGATCGATGGTCATCAACATACTCAAACTCACCGATGTAACCTGCATTTGAGTGATAACCAAACAACCTAAGGAACGAAACTCAAGGGTATCGGGGAATTAATTTATATATTAAAGAAACATACCGTGCTTCTGCATGACGATGAGAAACTTGATAATCACTTTTGAGGACGGCCTGATCATGACCTGCCTCTTGCCTCGTTTCTCGGCATTGTACATGCTCTTGAGAGCATCGTTGAGAACACTGATTCTCACCATATTCTCCTAAGCTCAAGCCTCTGCTAAATAAATAAGTCACATAGGCAACAAGATCTTGAGTTAACAAAAGCCAAATAATTAACCAAACAAAATCTGCAAAAAAAAAAAAAAAAACTTGCTGATATTGGTTCAAAGCAGAAACAATATTACCGTAAGTCATTCATGATACAACGCACATTGTTTTGCATCAATGAAAATCGATTTCAGTGGGAATATGGCAAACTTTTAGATGTAAAAACGAAATCACAGAAATGACTGAAGGAAATCGAAAAATCCAGAAAAAATACACACAAAAAGTGATTAATTCGGTACCAGAAAAATCAAGCGTTCCTAAGTTAACTATGAATGTTAACCAACAACACTAAAATCGTCACACAAGCACTGAGATCCTAAATCCTCTGATGCGAAACAACAGATAAACAAAAATACAAGATCAATCAGCAATCAAACATACGAACGAGCTCGCTCACTTCTCAAAATGAACGAATAAGCTACGAGAGTCGAGACTGTCGTACCTTAGATTGGCAGCTCGAGAGGCAGGGCGCTCAGTGACGGAGAAAAGCAAAGAGAGGAAGAAGAGAAGGAGGGCTAGGGTTTTCTTTATCGTTTTTTATACTAGAGGACGAAAGAAATAAAAATAACAAAAAAAAAAAAGGAAGGATGTCTATGCGCTGCGTTTTGAGCTACCTTTCAGGCCCAATGGGCTTCTTCACCACGATCATTGCGTTATTGCTCATAAACCATGTATGTGTTGTGTATTCAGAGATATCCTTTACTACAGTTGTGGGGGGGGGGGGGGGGGGGGGNGGGGTTTATTTATATTTGTTTTGAACGAAAGCTTGCCAACTTTTCTCCACTGCTATTGCTTTCTAACATTCCCAAAACGACAACTTGATCTTGCAAATGCATCTTATTGGAGACATTGAAATTGAAGACTCAATTGCTAACTTCACCTATCGTAATCGTCCTCTCACACGCAGGCCATAAGCATCAGATTTAGGAAAAGCATAAAATCACTGTCATAATCATATTAAATTTCTCCTGAACTCATTCTTCTGGAGGAAAGAGTATGATTCCAATTTTCATATTATACAGAACAATATGTCTGAAAATTGTATATATCCATTAAAAAAAAAACACAACCTGATAATAATTATTTAAAAAAAAAAAAAAAAAATTGTTTCTGCTAAGGTAGACAGAAAACGTGGGAGTCTCAAATGGGAAGGAGAAGACCCGGAAAGGAAGGGCAAAAGGAAGAGAAGAGTTCAAAGGGAAGGGCAAATCCGTAATTAAGAACTAACAAATGTCTTTGGGGGAAAGAAGAGCAGTTAGTTTAAACGTGCAAGAAGCAGCCTTAATTTCCATTTCCAAACACACGCACATAAACACAGCAACATCAAAGAGGAGCCCAAACAAGCTGTTTTTGCTTTTGGTCATCGATCCCACAATCTTTTCGTTTTTCTCACAACAACACCTAATTCTTTTTTTCCACGCAAAGAAAACCCTGATCGGAATGTATCACAGTTTTCCGTCGCTAATGGAGCCGTTTCTCCGGAGAGTCTCGGCGCGTTGGCCGGTCATCGTTCAGGCTGCCACGTGGACGCTTCTCCTCATGTTTACTGTCGCCGTCGCTTCTTTCGCTCCGGAGTATGCGTTTGTCTCGACGGTTTCGTCTTCGTGCGGCGGAGGAGATGGGTTCGTGAAGATTCCCGTGGATTTCCCGGGGGAGAATGTGTGTCTTCCGTCTCACATGGTGATGAGATCCCGTTTCGATTTGTTCGTGCCTTCGATTTTCGCGGCGGTTATGGTTACGGCGTCGGCTTGTTTGATCCGATCGTGTTTTGGGACGGAGAATATGGAAGATGGGTTCTAAGTTCTAACTAGTTCTAACAAAAAGAAAAACAAAATAATAATATGGAAAATGGATAAAATTATTGTAATTAATATTTTTATATATAAAAAAAAAACTTCATACAGTACATTATACGCTGCTTAAGTGCTTCCTTTAGCTGAGTCGTAGAATATTTGACATTGTTTTATATATTTCTTAAATATAAGTGTGTTTTATATATCCAACATTTAGGTACATAATCTACATTCCCACGAAAACTATCACATAACATCAAATGTTTTCCAAATTATGATCTCATTTCAAATCCTTTCAAAAACAAAGTTGAAAACCTATATCTTCGCAAAAAAAGTGTGAAACCTATATTTCCACAAAATATAAGTTCGAAATCTCAAACCCCATTTTGTGGAGATATAGGTTTCAAACTTTTTTCGGAGGGATATGGATTTTTAACTTTGTTTTTTGAGAAATTTGGAACAGAATCATAGTTTGTGAAACATCTGGTGCTATGTGATAGTTTGATAACATTCTTTCACGTCTAACAATAAAAAAATACTACAGTAACGGTTTAAGCACAACAAATTGGTCTCCAGTCTCTCCCCTCAAGAACAATTGAGAGTTTTATGATTTATACTTCAAAAACCTACGTTTTAGGTTTTGAGTATTTGTTGAGTTATTATTTTCTGTAGAATCAATTTCAAGTACATAACTCAATCTTGAAATTCTGTGCCATATAATAGCTAAACTCACTCTTAATTAATCTTAAATTATAAAATTAATCTTTAAACTTGTGTTGTGTGGTTGCACTTGCACTTACACCCAAAAAAAACCTTTTGTGATATAACAACCAAACGGGTGCACACTTAATAACTCAAGTGTAAAAAATAAGTTTGCGGGACCTGTTATAGGCCCAAATCAGATCCATATTAGATAAGGGTAATTCATAAAGTAGGGTGACAACTTTGGGCTTCAAAACTTCTGTTTGAATCACCTGTTTCTTAATAAAGAGAATTTTTCTCACAAAGAGACGTCCCTGCGTGCGATTGCTTGCAGCGGGAAGATCCTTTCTCTCTCGCTCTGACGCTCTCTCAAAAGTTAGTTTACGATCTTCAACTCTTATTCATCGATTGAATTTTTCTTTGTTTGCGCTTTTCTCGTGCCATGTAATCGTTCTCTTGATTCAGATCTAAAACTATTTTTTATGTTTTGAATTATATTGTCTGGGATAGAAAGAGAGAACTAATTCTCTCTACAGATTCGTCGATCCAATCTTGCTTCATAATTTGTTTGAGATGATGATGATGATGATGATGTTTTAGTAATCCAGTTAGATATTGATGTTCTTAGAGTGAAGTTTTTTTTCTTTCTTAGCAATTCAGAGGATCTATCATGGATATTCGTTCTCAAAATAATTAATTAATCTTTTTTAATTGCAGTCGAACCGTAAGCTTTGGCGATCTTCCGGTAGTTTCTCCGCGAATAGACGAATCTGTTTTTGCTACTAGTGGGAATTTATGGGGAAAGGATCGGAAGATCTGGGGAAGAAGGAAAGCTTGAATTCCACACCCTTAAAATCGGACGTTTTTCCTGCTTGGGCTAAAGATGTTGGTGAATGCGAAGAGAGTTTTGGTGTTAGCCGTGAGAAAGGGTTAACTACTGATGAGGTGTTGAAGCGGCATCAGATCTATGGCTTGAACGAGTTAGAGAAGCCTGAGGGTACATCAATTTTTAAGTTGATTTTGGAGCAGTTCAATGATACCTTGGTACGTATTCTTTTGGCGGCAGCCGTTATTTCCTTTGTCTTGGCCTTCTTTGATGGCGACGAAGGTGGCGAGATGGGGATCACCGCATTTGTTGAGCCGCTTGTGATTTTCTTGATCTTAATTGTTAATGCCATTGTCGGTATCTGGCAAGAAACTAACGCCGAGAAGGCCTTGGAAGCTTTGAAGGAGATACAGTCTCAGCAAGCAACTGTCATGCGCGATGGGAACAAGGTATCAAGTTTGCCTGCAAAGGAGCTTGTTCCTGGTGACATTGTGGAACTGAGGGTTGGTGATAAGGTGCCCGCTGATATGCGTGTGGTGGCTTTGATCAGCTCAACTCTGAGAGTCGAGCAGGGTTCCTTGACAGGAGAGAGTGAGGCAGTGAGCAAAACCACCAAACCTGTGGAGGAGAATGCCGATATTCAAGGAAAGAAATGCATGGTGTTTGCAGGAACCACCATTGTGAATGGCAACTGCATATGCTTAGTTACAGACACTGGGATGAGTACTGAGATTGGAAGGGTACACTCACAGATTCAGGAAGCTGCACAACACGAGGAAGATACCCCTCTGAAGAAAAAACTTAACGAATTTGGGGAAGCTCTGACTATGATCATTGGTTTAATTTGTGCGTTAGTGTGGCTCATCAATGTCAAGTACTTTCTGTCCTGGGAGTATGTTGATGGCTGGCCCAGAAACTTTAAGTTTTCCTTCGAGAAGTGCACGTATTACTTTGAGATTGCTGTAGCGTTGGCGGTTGCTGCAATTCCTGAGGGTCTGCCAGCAGTTATCACCACATGTTTGGCTCTAGGCACACGGAAGATGGCTCAGAAGAATGCTCTGGTTAGGAAGCTGCCCAGTGTGGAGACTCTTGGATGCACAACCGTAATATGTTCTGATAAAACTGGAACTCTGACAACCAATCAGATGGCTGTTTCAAAGCTTGTTGCTATGGGTTCTAGAATTGGAACTCTTCGATCTTTCAGTGTTGAGGGGACCTCATTTGATCCTCGAGATGGAAAGATTGAAGATTGGCCAGCGGGTCGGATGGATGCAAATCTTCAGATGATTGCAAAAATTGCTGCCATTTGCAACGATGCTAGGGTCGAGCAATCTGACCATCAATTTGTGACTAGGGGCATGCCTACTGAGGCAGCTTTGAAGGTAAAGAGGTCTACTACACTAAGCCTGCACTTTTTTCTTCTTAGCTAAATAGACTTCTTCTGTTCCTTGTCCTCAAATGTTAATCTGCATTTATTTATTTTTATTGGTGTTTGTTTCCTTGAGCAGGTTTTGGTTGAGAAAATGGGATTTCCTGAAGGATCGAATAAAGCTTCGTCTTTGGCTGATGGCGATGTCTTACGTATGTATTCTGAATTATATTTGTTACTCATGTTTTCCACAGTTTTATAGATGCTAAACTCCTGTATATTACCTTCTATTTTTTAACACTATTGAAGGTTGTTGTCGGCTATGGAGTGAACTAGAGCAACGGATTGCCACTCTTGAGTTCGACCGCGACAGGAAATCAATGGGAGTTATGGTGGATTCCAGCTCAGGAAAGAAACTGCTACTGGTCAAGGTCTGTTTTTTTTCATTTAGCATATCCTGCCTTCTGAGGTCGACCCTGTGAAGCTTTGTTAACGTTGGAGAACCTTTTATCTATGGTTACATGGCTTGTGGTTTGGTTCGCATGTTATTAGTAAAAATAAACCTGTGTTTCGTCTTTTTTCAGCACCTAAGAGACCGATTTTGAAATTTTGCAGGGTGCGGTAGAAAATGTGTTGGAAAGGAGTACACGTGTTCAGTTACTTGATGGTTCCACTCAAGAACTTGACCAATACTCAAGGGATCTTATATTACAAAGCCTACATGATATGTCCATGAGTGCATTAAGATGTCTCGGATTTGCGTACTCGGATGTTCCATCAGATTTTGCTACTTATGATGGCAGTGAAGACCATCCTGCTCACCAGCAACTTCTCAACCCATCCAACTATTCTTCTATTGAGTCCAATCTAACATTTGTTGGATTTGTTGGTTTAAGGGTGAGTCGCGGTCATCATTGTACTTTTTAGTTCTTTCTTGTTCTTCTTTGGTGGTTATTCATGCTCTACCTTTTCAATGACTGAAGGATCCTCCGAGGAAAGAGGTGCGTCAAGCCATTGCAGACTGCAGAACAGCAGGTATACGGGTCATGGTCATTACTGGAGACAACAAGAGCACAGCAGAAGCTATCTGCCGTGAAATTGGAGTATTTGAAGCAGATGAAGATATCTCTTCAAGAAGCTTGACTGGAAAAGAATTTATGGATGTTCAAGATCAGAAGAATCATCTAAGACAAACCGGAGGGCTCTTGTTCTCGAGGGCTGAACCAAAGCACAAACAAGAGATTGTTAGGTTACTCAAAGCAGATGGAGAAGTGGTTGCCATGACAGGAGATGGAGTCAATGATGCGCCTGCCCTGAAGTTGGCTGATATAGGTGTGGCTATGGGCATTTCCGGCACAGAGGTATGTGTCTCTCTTTTCTCATTTGCAAGATGATTATGGCTCTATCAGCTTTCTAAAGCTCTGTGATCTTTGCAGGTAGCAAAGGAGGCAGCTGACATGGTGTTAGCAGATGATAATTTCAGCACTATTGTTGCAGCTGTTGGTGAAGGCAGGTCCATCTATAACAACATGAAGGCTTTCATCAGGTGAGTCTTCTATCGTTACATATATATATATAGATATATACATTGTCATATTGGTGGCTTATTTATTCATTCTCAGTTATAAATATATTGATCCTAACAATCTGACTATGATGAATAAAAGGTACATGATCTCTTCCAACATCGGTGAGGTTGCATCAATATTCTTGACAGCTGCTCTTGGAATCCCAGAAGGCATGATTCCAGTTCAGCTTCTGTGGGTGAATCTTGTAACAGACGGTCCTCCAGCTACTGCTTTGGGATTTAATCCCCCTGACAAGGATATTATGAAGAAGCCTCCTCGCAGAAGCGATGACTCGCTTATCACTGCATGGATCCTCTTCCGCTATCTGGTAAGCAAAAACCGAATTTTCTCACTTGTTCATCTTGTGGCGCTTTCTCTAACTCTGACTAATATGGGTACCTGCCTATAGGTGATTGGTATGTATGTGGGAGTAGCAACGGTGGGAGTATTCATCATATGGTACACACACAACAGCTTCATGGGCATAGATTTGAGCCAAGACGGTCACAGCCTTGTGAGCTATTCACAGCTTGCTCATTGGGGCCAATGCTCTTCATGGGAAGGCTTCAAAGTATCTCCTTTCACAGCTGGCTCTCAGACTTTCTCGTTCGACTCAAACCCATGCGACTATTTCCATCAGGGGAAAATCAAGGCATCCACACTCTCCCTCTCGGTATTGGTGGCAATTGAAATGTTCAACTCCCTGAACGCACTCTCAGAAGATGGCAGCCTGGTGACGATGCCGCCGTGGGTGAACCCGTGGCTGCTCCTGGCAATGGCGGTCTCATTTGGGCTCCACTTTGTGATACTTTACGTGCCAATCTTGGCGCAGGTGTTTGGGATAGTGCCACTAAGCTTGAACGAGTGGCTGCTGGTGTTGGCGGTGTCGCTTCCGGTGATTCTGATAGATGAAGTTCTCAAGTTTATAGGAAGGTGTACCAGTGGCTACCGCTACTCACCTCGCACTCCATCCGCAAAGCAAAAGGCGGAGTAAGAAGAAATAAACTAAAGCATTATTAGACTCTAGTTTTAGCTGAAATTCACTTTGTTGCTTAACTCAGCCTCGGTTATTTAATTTTCTAAACGATAATTTTTGGTTCAGAAAAAAAAACTAATGTTTCTAACTTGATTCATGGACATGAGATGAATTTTACAACCAAGTCATCTCTTGAGAGTTATGTTTTTTAACTGGTGGAAGCTAATACGGTTATTCGTTGGAATAGCTTAATGGGTGACTTGATTCTCTGAAATTTGGAGGATATAACTATTACAGGAAAAGCATGAGACGAAAGAGACTAAGCATATCTAACTTTCGATTTAGATTTAACTACAACGTCATATTGACTAACGACATATCAGACACCGAATCAATAGCTCACTTCCGGATTTACTTTCGCTACCCAGATTTCAGAAACAACAAATTCCAAAACCCTAAAACCAAATCACCGCCGATTAACCGCCGAAACCGTAGAGAGTACGTCCTTGCCTCTTCAAAGCATAGACAACATCCATGGCAGTCACCGTCTTCCTCCGGGCGTGCTCTGTGTAGGTGACGGCGTCGCGGATGACATTCTCGAGAAAGATCTTGAGGACTCCCCTCGTCTCTTCGTAGATCAGACCGCTTATACGCTTGACGCCTCCTCTACGAGCAAGACGACGAATCGCAGGCTTTGTGATACCTTGGATGTTATCCCTCAGCACCTTCCTGTGCCTCTTCGCTCCTCCCTTTCCCAATCCTTTTCCTCCCTTTCCTCTTCCTGACATCTCCTCAGAATTTCAACAAAGAAGTCTAAATTCGCTTTGATGGAACGATTAGAAATGGATCCCGATTAGAAATGGAGGGATTGACATATATAAAGGAGGCGCCTACCCAGGTCACAAATTTTAGCCGTTCGATTCATCTTCTTTCAACGGCTTAAGATTGCGATCCGCGAGAAAGCTTTAGGAAAATTATGGATCGTTGATTATAATAAATCGACGGTTATTATTCAAATGATAACAGATTGCTATATAATTTAAGGTTTGATCAGGATTGCTATATAATCCACGAAACCGATATGCACAGATTGCTATATTACAGATTGCTATATAATTGAACAGATTGCTATATAATCCACGAAACCGATATGCACAATCCTGATCGGTTTACAACCGATTTGGTCAACCGATTCTTAGGAATAAATGTTCAAAATCAAAGTTTAATAGTGGGTAAAATTACACAATACTTTTTAGTATCACTATTCATTCGTGCAAGATTTGAGCATGACGTTTTGGACATATTTTTATTCCAAGATCAATTTCAAGCATGTGATTTACATTTCTATTACCCAAGTTAGAAACTCCAAAGCTCTCATAATTAATAACTTATTACACAAACCAAAAAATCTCAATGACATACACTTTCTCGTCATGAAAATTGATACATGCTTTGGACTTTTACATTGGGCGATAGTTTTTTCTCATGTTTGATAGATTCATTATGGAGAAACAACTCATGAGCCATTGTGAACCATCTGGGAAAGAACTTGTGTGTCTTTTATTTTCTGCAAAACTGCAATTAAGGAATCAATCAACATATTTAAGCCTAGAAGAGAAATATTGATTATAGGTTATTTTATTCATAATCAATTACACATAAGCTAATATTGTATTTTGCACATAACTCATTTTTACAAAATCTTAATATTTCTCTTCAAAAGTAAAAATCTAAAAAACTTTGAGAACAAAGTCTACAACAAAGCTAAAGACGAAGTGATCATTTTTTAATTTTTTTTCTTCCATAAAAACTTATACGTTTGATCAAAACCACTGACTCCATAGTGAAATAAGAGACGAATTGGATATAATTAGTTATGCAAAACACTTTGCATTTGTAAAAATTTCAAATGCCCAAGTTTTCCAATTTTAGAACGATCTATTTAGGATGAAAGAAAAATACTTGAGCAAAAACAAAATGAGGCTACCAGATAAGAGAAACAAAATGTAACAAAAGAGATATTAAATTGGAAGCCTCTTTGAAAATATGTGTTATGTCATTCTACAGTATTGTTTCTGCTGCTACTTTGCTTCTGCTTCTATTTGGGTTTTTCTTAGGAAGAGTGTTTCCATTATAAATCTAAACAGCATTGGTCTTGTTGGCATAACTCACTAGTCACAAAGTATAATTTATCTAATTTGAGCCCAAACCTATCACCATTTTTTTTTTTTTAACCTTAACTTATCATCATTGAACGAACGATATTTGATGAAGTTCGATTTTTTTCTTTCAGATACTCACCATTCAATTATGTTGTTTTCAGAAGAGTGTGTTATGAAACAATTTCAAATTTTCTCATATGATCATTGAAAGTGTAGCTTAATTCCTTGAAATGAATAAACAAATTTAATTATTTTTACTGGCTGATTTTAATTATTTAACATATCAAACTCTCACAAAAAAAAAAAAAAACTCTAACTCATCGGATAACTAAAACCTCCAAACATAGGACCAAGATTTATAATTAAGGCGAAAAGCCCATTTATAAAAAAACTCCCACTCATAAGTATGTTCAAAGGTGAATCGAGATTTTATTGGATGGCATTACAATGATGATGGAGTACTATGTTAAATCTGATTTTTGGTTATCAACTCACCTACGAGAGTTAATCACATTGAGCCACCGCCTGATAATCAACAACTCAAAAATGCGGTGTGGAAGTTAAAAGCAGCACAAAAATTAAACATATCCCATGGAAGAAAGTCTCAAGGATTTTAGCTACAAGTGAAACCCTGCGAAGAAGACATATCAACCAGAAGTCAAGGTGTAAACGTTGCTGCAAATATGAACAGACAACGAAACATATACTTTTTTTTATTGTGATTATGCCCAAGCCACTTGGAGAGCTTTCGGTATTCTCAACCCAATGCTATTTGACCCATCAGCTACTTTAGAAGAGAAACTACAAGCTATTTTTGCTTTCAACTCTTCAGCCAATCTTAACCACATTCGACAAATCCCTCTTTGGATCTTATGGTTATGGAGAACTAGAAATTCCCTGATTTTCATAACAAACATATACTATGGGGAACTAATTTGGGGCTTGCAAGATCTGATGCATATGAATGGATGAGCACAAAAGAGTATCTCAGTGATCAATATCGTGACCATACAACTAACTAACTACCAGATAACAACAGGACCTTCTCAATGGACCCGACCACCAAATGGATGACTCAAGTATAATTATGATGCTTCCTTTGTTCAGGGCAACATATCTTCAAAAGCCGAAAGAATCGTGAGAGATGATAGAAGTATGTTCTGTGGTGAAACTGATTCAAAAATCAGTTTGAAGAGAATAATAAAAGCATGGTGAACCTGATTTATGGTCGAAAGTTGAGTTTCAGTGCTCATAATTGGATACATGAAGTAAGACTTTGGAAGGAAAAGTTTGAAGAAACAGAATTTGCATGTTTAGGTTAAAAGAGATCTCAATAAGACAACAGATTTAATGGCCAAGAAGCAAATCTCGGATAACCAATCCTATGATTTTCACTTCTTTGTCCCAAAAGATATTACTAATGCCTTACATTGTGATTTTGTAAACTAAAACTCGCAAGTTTAATCGATATAATCGATATAATTAGATGTTACACACACACAAAAAATAAAAAAAATAGGCCCAACTACAAAATGCAAAAGCTCACGTGGCAGCAAGTTGCCTAGACACGAAGCTGCATGCAGTCGCCCACGTGTTGAACTCACCGTGAAGAGAGATCTATGTATGGCAATAGACGGGATGAAGCAGCGGATCGGAATCAGAATCAGAATCAGAAGGATTGCAAAAGAATGGCGTCGAATATTATGAGACCGGCGTTTGCTTACACGGTTGTATACGTGAAGGACGTCGCTAAATCCGTAGAATTCTACTCTAGAGCCTTTGGTCACAACGTCCGTCGTCTTGACGAGTCCCACAGGTTTGTTTAGTGGGTTTTGTTAGATATTTTTTAGATAGAGCACATGTTTTGATCGGATAATCGGATCATATATTTGTTCAAACGAGAAATTGAGATTCCATTTATGCGATGCCCTATGAATAGGTCCGATCTACTGGCTAAGCATTGCAATGGGTTTAGACCACCAAATCTAGCAGAATATATAAAGCCACTAAATATATTGCTCCCATAGTGAAATTAATGGTAACAAATCTGTCTTCTCGGATGTGGAGTTATGGGGGTTCAACCATTTTCTTTTCTTTTTGGTCACATTCAACTTTAATAATAATTTGTTGTTTGGACCACAATTTATATCCTTGCTTCCGGCTTATGACCAACGACGGAAACTGATACATACAGGTGGGGGGAGCTAGAGAGCGGGCAAACGACGATAGCGTTTACACCGCTTCACCAGCATGAGACGGACGACCTGACCGGGAAGGTTCAGTCTACACATTCAGCCCGTGAGAGAGCACCCATCGAAGTGTGCTTCTGTTACCCCGATGTTGATGCCGCTTTCAAGGTAAAACTCAATGATACGCTCTGCTTCTATAAATGCTTACGTCAAGCTCTTGATCAATATCGTGTTGATATGAGAGAGATGGTGCGTTGTGTAGAGGGCTGTGGAGAACGGTGCGGTGGCAGTGAGCGAGCCGGAGGACAAGGAATGGGGCCAGAAGGTTGGATATGTGCGAGACATCGATGGCATTGTTGTACGCATCGGTAGCCACGTTAAGTGAATACCATACAAAGACTAGATCACGAAACATGATCATTATGACACTAACTATATATGCATACAAATAATACAAGATATACTATGGGTACTCTCTCTTTTTTTGTGTGGTTGATGGATATTCTATCTAAAAGCAAAAGTAGAGAAAAACAAGTTTTACAGAGTGCCTTGCTTAGACCCACCATTCTAATTTTGGTCTTTTTAATCGTTACGCGGAGTAGGAAACAGTTGAACCTATTAACGGTTTAGAGATTGAGATTCTAAAACGAAGACGAAACTCTGCGTCTGAATGCATCATTTGTTCTAAACTATCGTCTTTCACTGTTACCAGATCATGAAAATCCCTCAGCAGATCATGAAAATCCCTCAGATTCGTAGTTTGGGGTTTTCTCTAAGTATCAATCTTAATCACTCGATGGGCTGGAATTACTTCTTCCTGCTTCTGTTTTATCATAGAACTCCCCAACTCCAGCTGTAAGTCCTCACTTGAATCTTCAAAGTCGTGGTGGAAAGACTTTAAAGAAAACTCAGATGAATGTAGGGATGGATCACTTTTCAATGTCACTGGTTTCCCTAAGGTTCTTAAACCAGTAGGAACTTGCAATACATGAGCAAACTTCTCCACCGTAGCTACAAGTGAAGAAACTAATGGGCTTAGTTGGTAACTTAATGTTAAAGCCCACGCCTACGTTGAAGCTGCCAGAGACTTCAAAAATCCATCCTGTCTTCCATACCTCACAGCTCAAGCCGGTAATTGGACAGGACCAGCTGGGTACTCCTCTCCCTCATTCAGTTACAGTGGAAGATGAAGTTTTGATTGAACCTGAAACACTATTAGATACTCGCCACGAGGAAGGACATCTTGAGGTGTTGGTACAATGGAAGAATTTACCTGAGCACGAAACGTCAGGGTTGAGGCTGAGAGACTTGAAACAGCAATTTCCAGACTTCACGCTTGAGGACAAGCTCGTTCTCAAGAGGGGCGGTATTGTTATGCCATCAAGAGCTTATTTTAGGAAACCAAGGAAGTTGACTGATGAGAAGAGAGCGTTGACTGAAGATGATGAGCTGGCATTATGATTGGTCGAGTTTGGTTTAGTCAAATTGTAAACAGATCTTGTATATAAAAGATCTGAGAGTCATAGTTTCTTTTTACCGTCGATTGTAGAGGTCATTGGGCTTGAGTCTCTTTGGGAGATCAAGATTGGGAGTCTTCAAGATCATACGCTTGGGGCTTGTTTCCTTCTTTGTTATCAATAAAGTCTCTGTTTCTTATCACCATTCCAGTGGAAGGAGAACTGCTACGCCAATTCCTGATACATGCTATGCAGAAAGCATGATCGCATTCAGTGAGTAGCCCAAACTTCCGTTCGGATAGAGTTGGCTTAGACAATACACGTTCCAAACAGACACAACACTCGATCTCCTGGCTAAGTTTTAATGTTTCAAGCTGTTTCTGCTTTTTTTCACATACTCTCTTGTGCTCCTCTCTCTCCTCAGGTCTGAAAGGATGCAAGCAACGTTTCCCGCAAGTTGGGCAGATATTTCCATGGATGTGAGGGCATTCATCACCACGTGGGCAATCACCAGCTGCAGCATATGAGCAAATGGGTTGTTCTTCTGGTATGGCTGTACCAGGGTTAAAGGTGCTGAGCTCGTCTAAGGAATCCTGGTGAAGAGAATCCAAATTCCACGCTGGTTTTAAACATGATGAGGGAACTGGGCTCAAAGCAAGAAGGTTGGAAGCAGAAGCAGGAGGTGACCGAGGCACACCCGAGGAAGGTGAAGCAGATGGATGAGGCCGAGAAGCTGATATGATCCAGATTTGGGATAGCGGGCCTACGTTGGGCTTTAACATTAAGTTACCAATTAAGCCCATTAGTTTCATATGTTGCTTCTATTTAGCTTTGTCATTTCCTCTGTAAACGATTATCACGTTGTTGATCAAGAATATTGGAGAGTGTCGTCTCAGATCAGCCGATATCTTCTTCCCCTTTCTTCTGATCTTCTTCCTTATTTCTTCTGATTCTTCCCTCCTTTCTTCTGATTTCTCTTCTCTATTTCTGTTCGATTGATAACCCGTTCTACGGCCTTATCAAATGGTATCAGAGCTCCGGTCTTCTGACTGTGGGCATCGTCATATTTCAATGGCTCCCAAGATCGATTGCACTGTGTTACCAGATCTACAAGAGCGCACATCGTTGTGGACGACCCAGATGGATCTGCAACGAGCACGATTGATCGAACTGCACGAGCGACAGATGAAGAAGCTGAGCTTGATGCTGGAGAGTCTGCAACAAAACCAGATTCGAGCTGAGGCTCGTGAAGACGGGATCGCGTCAGCTCTGGAAAAATTCGTCAAGCAAGGCACCAGTGAGGCAAGTGCGTCAAAGCCGTCGTTCCTCTCGACGATTGACAAATCCGTTGATTCAGAAGCTGTGGAAGATTTGAAAGCTGTGTTGCCTAAGGATTCCATAGAGCAAACGGTTTTTGTTTCTTTGAATCAGGAAGATTATCGGGCCCAAACTGTGGTAGAAGAAAATCTGATTCTACCTCTTGGGAATATCGTCGAACATCTGGTGGGCAGTCAGAATCCGAAGACTGCATCAGAAGTTCGAAGACGCGGGCTCAGGAACGAAACTACAAGGTTAGGAAAAGAAGAATCATGAGAGGAGACCGAGTTACTTCAGCAGCGCCTGATTTCAAATCTTGTACGAGATCACCAAGGTGGTTTATAAGGGTAAAAACACATGGAATGAAACATAGATTCGATTGCGAGAAGGGATCTAAAAAGAGGAACACAACGATGGCAACATGTCTGACGAACTATGGTATGCGTTTTGATTTGTCTTCATCTGAGAATCCTAGAAATCGTTTCCGAAAATTGCAGAAACGGCTCCGTCCTGAGACACTTCTTCAAGAGAAGACGCATACTATGGAAAAACGAGTGACAGTCGATACGGGTTGGGAACGTGGAACTCGTCCGATGGATTATGGAATCCAGTCACATGGCCCATTAAATCCTCGTGGCAATGATGATCCGAAGGTGATGAAGAAGGAAAGAGATCATGTGGGTCACACCAGATTCACTTATGCGGCTAGAGAGTTGAAAGACGGTGTCATGTATGATGAAAATGATAGATAGAAATATCAGAAATTGAGTCATCGTGATGACAACGCAAGTGAAATGGGTAAGCAACATGAACTTTCTTCATTTCAGCTAAGATATGATCATGTATCTCTGCCTATATCGAGGAGGGTGGGTACTGAAGTGAAACGCACCACGCGTCTGTCCTGGGCTGATTTTGTATGGGAACCGGGGGATCTAGCTAAACGAGGGACGTGGGGCTGGTCAGAGAAGTATGTAAGTCATGGCGAGGTGATAGAGTTAACCTCGAAGCTTCAGGGGACTTGTTTAAAGAAATATTCAGAGATGATCATTCAGCCGGAAGTAGAGACTCGAGACTGGATTGTGAATGTAAAGTCTAGCCCCGAGGTAATTTCTGATTTTGATCAAGAAACGTGGATGGGGATAATAATCTATGGTTGTCAGTATAAGAAGCAGATGATGCTACTTGGTAATCAAGCCTTGGAGGAGCAAAAGATGTCACAGCTCAACTCATCGTGGGAATTTATATGCAACGAGTCAAAGTGGCATATGAGAGCTACACAGGAATGGTTGGTTGGATCAAAAAGGATTAAAATCTGCAAATGCTAATTTGCAAGGGATCCACAAGCTCTTAGGGTATGGAGTTAACATCTGTGCAGGTGCAGCTGCGATAAATAAGTTCTTGGAACTAGGTGCAGAGGTTTTATATGCAGAGTTCGTTAAGAAAGGTGAAGCTCCACTAGAGAATCTCGGGTAAACGACCTCGTGATCCAGGCCGGGTCAGCAAGCATACTCAGTGTGGAGTACAATCTCAGCAAAAGGAGGTAAAGCAACTGGGACAACTTATTTTGCACTTAAAGCCTGGTATTATTGTTGAGCTTATTGTGAAGAAGAAGTCGAGAAACAATGGAAGTGGGCAAGTGTGGTCTGGTTTACAGAAAAATTGTGTTGGATCCAAGAGGGAATTACAGGTGATAGAGAGTAAGCATGGATTGGTGAATTTTGAAGTCTCAGCAATACCACTCAATCTCTTGTTGTTACACCTTGAGGACAAGGTGAGTTTATCAGGAGCGAGCAATAGCATCTATGGAAGGCTGGGTTATGATACAGTAAATAAGCACGTGAACAGTGTAGATGTTATTAAGATGGCTATTGGGTTAGTGAGGATCTTGAAGGGAAACAAGGTCGCAGGAGATGTTGGGGTCACAATTTACTGGGTCTTGAGGGAGTTGTACTTGCTGCAAATTGAAGTAAAGAGAGATGCTCAAATGCTTTCATTAGTGAAAACTAATGTTGCTCAGATGGACAGTTTGATTGTGGGGTTTAGGAGCTTACTATTAAGCTCTGGTTTTGATTGGAAAAGGAAAAGTCGAGTGGGTAGAGGTTTATTTCAATGAGTAATGGGTTCAGCCACCATGAAGTCAACAGAATCTGACTGGTTTCCTCCTTTGATTCAAGAGTTCTATGTCATCTTGGTGCATCTTAGTTTTGGAGTGTCTAATGAGGCTTCGATTAATGATTTAATCATGGAAAAGGAATCTCAAGTCTGTGGTTCCAGTTCTGAGCATATAGTGGCTTGTGTCTTGGGTTCGGTAGCGAGTAGCAACTTTAAGTCTGAGGAATCTCATGCTCCTTCCAAGCTGCCAGAGGGAGGTAAATGACAAGTTAAGAAGCTTTTTGTTTGACAAGTTAAGAAGCTTTTTGTTTCAAGTCTCTCAGCCTCAACCCTGACGTTTCGTGCTCAGGTAAATTCTTCCATTGTACCAACACCTCAAGATGTCCTTCCTCGTGGCGAGTATCTAATAGTGTTTCAGGTTCAATCAAAACTTCATCTTCCACTGTAACTGAATGAGGGAGAGGAGTACCCAGCTGGTCCTGTCCAATTACCGGCTTGAGCTGTGAGGTATGGAAGACAGGATGGATTTTTGAAGTCTCTGGCAGCTTCAACGTAGGCGTGGGCTTTAACATTAAGTTACCAACTAAGCCCATTAGTTTCTTCACTTGTAGCTACGGTGGAGAAGTTTGCTCATGTATTGCAAGTTCCTACTGGTTTAAGAACCTTAGGGAAACCAGTGACATTGAAAAGTGATCCATCCCTACATTCATCTGAGTTTTCTTTAAAGTCTTTCCACCACGACTTTGAAGATTCAAGTGAGGACTTACAGCTGGAGTTGGGGAGTTCTATGATAAAACAGAAGCAGGAAGAAGTAATTCCAGCCCATCGAGTGATTAAGATTGATACTTAGAGAAAACCCCAAACTACGAATCTGAGGGATTTTCATGATCTGGTAACAGTGAAAGACGATAGTTTAGAACAAATGATGCATTCAGACGCAGAGTTTCGTCTTCGTTTTAGAATCTCAATCTCTAAACCGTTAATAGGTTCAACTGTTTCCTACTCCGCGTAACGATTAAAAAGACCAAAATTAGAATGGTGGGTCTAAGCAAGGCACTCTGTAAAACTTTTATGGTTGTTGATACTGATTATCGTATGGGTTACTAAGAACGTTTGGTTGCGCCAGAGTTGGCTCCTAAGCCACAGAAGAATAAAAGCTAAGTATGTTGTTCGTAAAAGCTAAATGGATTCCAGCGAGATCTAAGTTCCAATTCGAAATGGGTTAACTCATCATCTTATTTTGAAAAAGAAAAATCTGAATTAGATAATTCTAATATTAGAAGCCGCATTTTGTTGCATTTTCTTGTTCTCATTCTTCGTTACACCATCATGCAGAGATTTTCCGTTTCTGTTATGTTCTTGTATAGGTTATTGGTCAAGTTTTTGAGATAGGATGACATCTGGATTATGTATGTGGTGCTAAAATGCCTAGTCTCTTCTTTTGTGTGAATATCTGAGTCATAATATCATATGGAGTATAGGTATCTGGTTGTTTGACCAAAAACACAAATAAGAAGCGGAAACAGAGAATTCTCTCTTCCAAACGATGCAGATCATAAGAAAAACATATTTCCCCAAGCTCATTAAATAATGACTATGACTTGAAGCTCATAGAATTCGATATCCTCGATGAAGTTTATTAAATCTGCAATTGAACCTTAATCTTTTCGTGGCGGCCAGATATGTTTAAAGAGTCCTCTCTTACCCTAGGATATATATTTTGGTCTAACCGTAAGTATCTTCTTAGTCAAGTTATTTGTTATTTGTTAACCCGTCATTTAACCCCACTTCATTTTTTTACTTTAAAAAGAATATTCCAAATATATTCTATTTTTACTTAATTATACAAGATTTGTAGTTACACTCTTATATTTATTAAAATTACGAATTTAACCCACTAACTTTAGTTTGTTGATTACGATCAATGTAATTAAAATGTTATCTTAATTCAAGTGTTTTATATAAATAAAGTTACATTACACAATATAACAAAAAAATATATAATAATAATAATAATAAATAGTAGATTTGGGTTTAATATTATTAATTGATCAATTAACGCATTTTCAAAGTGAACATTTGATATATATCATTGTTATATTTTAAGTTTTTAATATCTAAATAACTAGTTTTATTATTTATGATAAAATATATATGTGTAAAAGAATAACAAAGATTTTGTTTAAATATAAAATAATAGCATATAAAAAGTTTTTTTTATATAGGTATTTGAATTTCTTTAAAAATGAGATTATTTGTAGAAGCTACATTCCACAAGTCCACAAAATAACAAACAAACAAGGCTATAAAGTTCTTTTAATTTTATTTTTTTTGCCTTTATCATTGTCGTATATCTTTGTGAATACTTTTGCTTCCAAGTGTGACCCGCCGACTATCAAAGTAAAAGCTAAACCAATAATACAAGGGGACATGTCGTATTTGGTCTTTGAAACTAAATTCAATAGTTTTCTTTTTTCCCATCAATAATTGATGAGACTCGGTCACTACAAAAAACAAAGTGTTGCATCATTTATTTTTCTCTGATCAAACGAATTTGCATCATTTATATAAAATTGATTCTGGAAGTGGTGATTTTAATACACTATTTTTGTTGTAGTGACTTATCCGTTGAAAATAATATTTGTAATCATCCCGGACCGGGAGAAAGATATCCTATATAAATGTTGAATTCCCCTTTTTATTGTTTGCCGGCTAAATATTTTAAATGTATCTATTAAACATAAATATGAACTGATAAAAATCAAATTTAATTTTTTTAAATCTTTGTATTTTTAACACAAAAGAAAAACTATCGTCTTTTTTCTAACGACCGAACAAAACCTTAAACAAAAGATAGACTAATCTCGTGGTCACTGGTAGAAAGTCGAATCTTCGTCCACTGAGTGTAAAAAGAAATGTAAATACATTAACCCATTCTTGCTTTATGATCGTTATTTGTTTTGCTCTTGCCTTTTTTTTTTTTTTAAACTGTGACAAACGAAAAAAAACCAATAAAAAGATAGTTGAAAGAAATCTAGGGGAGCATTTACTTACTCATATTTCCCAAGGGAAACAGAAAGGAATGGCTCAACAACATGCCTTTGAACCAATATAAACAGACCAATAGTATCAATAATCATGGAACTTTGAAAAATGATCTCAACGACTGATAAATAATTTAATACGATGAAACAACCGACATGACACGAGTACAAAAAAATGTGTATTTTGCGACAATTTTCTCCATTTTTCAACATGTATCCGAGATTTCTACAAATATTTTTGAAAGTTTATATATACGTTTTTTTGTTGGTTTGTGTAAAAAATTAGCTTTATTTTGATATTCAATCGATTTTAGAAAACAAAATATTTGAGATAAGCAATATTAATTTATAATATAATTTTCATGAAAATTTGTACTACTACTTCTAATCTAGTATATAAGACAACATCACAAAGTACAGCATCTATAATTAAATGTTGGCGACTGAAGTGGTCCATAAGCTCATTACCATATGTCTCTCTCTCTATATCTCTTACAAGCTTTATCAAAGAAGTGATTCAACAATATTTTAATCATTTTTTTTATAGAAAAGATGATTTCTTTTCGTTGCAAGTATTTCATCATCATCTTCTTCGCATTGATTTTCCACGGGCGTCTTGGATTTTCCGACAACAATAAACTCCACGAGGCCGAAGGTACGAGAACTACTCTTCAAGACCCATATTCTTTAATCGTTTCCAACTACGAAATTAAACAAAAGATTCTTCATTTTCTCTCGTATCTCTCGCACGTATATGTGTATGCATCTCTATCGCCTTCTGGGTATTTTGAGAAATTTGGGAATCAAAGCACTTTCCTAATCTTTGATGATGATGTTTGTTTGTTTTAACTGAAATTGGGAAGTGAGGGCGCTAAAGGAGATAGGGAAGAAGCTAGGGAAGAAAGATTGGAACTTTGAAAAAGATCCATGTAGTGGTCAAGGCAATTGGATTGTTAAGACTTACACAACCAAAGAGTTTGAGAGTAATATCACTTGTGATTGCTCCTCGCCTCCTCCTAACTCGTCTTGCCACGTCACCAGGATGTAAGTAGTCTCTTCTTCTTCCTCCCCTTATCTTTTTATTTTATTTTTTTACCCATTTTTGGTATATACAACAAATATCTTTAGTCTAATATTGGTGTCGGTGCCAAGCCATATACATTGGTTTTGATCATCAGTGAAACCAGTAAATAAACAAGTATTGAGATGAAGATGTTAAAATGCTAAATAGAAAGTATTGAGATTTCACAGTTAGGATTGGCTTTTTCATCAGCACATTTTTACTTATTTTAGTAAGAAAAGGGATTTTGTAAGCTAAGACGGTTGTGATAAATTTATTATGGCCACAAATACTATCGACGAGAAATCACTTTGTAGATTTAATTATCTTTTCGTTAACTGCACTGCAGCACGCGCTTTAACGACAGCCGCTAACTATATACCCTGTTTCTTTTTTGTTTTGGGTAATATTGAAATGATAAAATATTTCGGGCATTGCAGAACTATATTCGTTAAACCAATAGGATCGTATTATATAACGTGACGTATTATTAAAAAGAATAAAATAAAATTATACTATATTATATATATATAAGCTTATTCTACCCGTTTTTTTTCCTTCTTACGCTAATATTCAATTCTTCTAATGTTCTAGTTCTAATATCTTACTAATCAAAGTCTGAAATGTTCTACTATATTACTAATTAGACTGAAGTTTTAGTTAGATAACATGATTTGAAGCCTATCGGTTTTAGGATGACTAAGAGTTTGGTGGATGTACAAAGAGACAAGATTAAAAAAGCTTTTAGTGTAGTTTGTCACTTTGTGACGACAAGTTTATTTGCCAGACTGGACATGGCAGCTGATCGTTGACCGATCCATTGACCAAAGCTAATGAAACGATTCAAAAGAAAATAACGCGTTGACTCTCTCGCTTACTAGCACTTTGAGCGGGCTTAATAAATCTATATAAAAGACAAAAAAAAATTGATACATAAAACTAATCCAAAACTAATATTTCTTGTTATTATTTTTTTTGTAAAAAGTTTTAATAAATTTAAGTTTTTTGGAATGTTTCATTTTTTTTTTTGAAATCATTATAGATACTGAATCTCTATAATATTATTTAAAAAGACATTTAGGAAAATAAACTTTAATTAGTAGGTTATTATATATTATGTTTTATTATTACAAATAAAAAAAGATAATTAAAATAAGAAATAATATAATAATTTTTTTAAATGATTGTAGTCAATCTTATTTCCTAAACAATCTGTGTGGTGACGCACGAACCAGAACTGATCCCAATTAATAATATGTTCAATTGTGATCCTTACGATTTTTTAATGGTCCCTCATGAATATTATTATCAAAATCTCTCTACAATTTTTTGGAATCATCTCAGTGGACCAAAGCTAATGAAACGATTCAAAAGAAAATAACGTGTTTACTTTATTTCATAACTAGAACTTTGAGCGGGCTTAATAAATCTATAAAGACCAAAAAAATTGATACATAAAATAAAACTAATCCAAAAATAATATTTCTTGTTATTAATTTTTTTGTAAAAAGTTTTGATAAATTTAAGTTTTTTGGAATGTTTCAATTTTTTTTTTGAAATCATTATAGATACTGTATATGAATATGATTTTATAACATCTACTTAATTAGTGGATGATTTGAAAATGTTTTCATTAACCAGTAAAGTTCATTTTTTACATAATGACAAAATAGCATAAACGTAATTCTTTTTCTAACTAAATGTTAATTTTATAAATATCAATTAAAAAAACATAAAATTTTACAAATTACCGATGCGTTAACATATCATCACAATTAAACCTCACCGCATTTACTTTTTTGAGTTCATTGAATTGTTGATTTCTTTGTTTTATAACTTACACTTTAATATGTAGATGATAAGCCCCCAAAAGTTTTGAAGATGTTTGTTTCTAATAGAAACTTTCTATACCATCCCAAAACTTGTAAAAAAGAAACCCTTTCATTAACGAAATTATTTAGGGTTATTACTGATCATATATCTGAGGCCTGTGGGTAAATCGTAATCCTATATCCGGTTTAACGTCATATCCGGTTTATTGTCGCAGAGCTCTGAAGTCGCAGAACTTAACAGGCATTGTCCCTCCAGAGTTCTCTAAGCTTCATCACCTCAAAGCTTTGTAAGTGATCAAAGATTTCAGATTTTCTTACTTTTTTAAGAGTTTAATCATATAAATGGTTCTTAACACGTACAATTTGGTGCAGAGACCTTAGCCGTAACTATCTAACTGGTTCCATTCCAAAGGAATGGGCTTCTATGCGCTTAGAAGATTTGTAAGATCTTCTATCTTGCTTCTGTAATGAATTGAAATATAATCTTTTTATTTCATTTTCAATAACTGCCGTCTTTGTGGGGTTGATGTATATATGATGTACATACACAGATCTTTCATGGGGAACAGACTGTCTGGTCCATTTCCGAAAGTCTTAACCCGCCTTACTACCCTCAAAAACCTGTATGTTGTTAAACAGCCTGAAACTTTTCTGGTTATGTTTGAAAATATTGCATTATGATTCTAGAGTTTTAGAGCTATTTATGTATATTTGAATGTGTTCATCATTTGAAATTATGCAGGAGCCTCGAAGGAAATCAGTTTTCAGGACAAATCCCTCGTGATATTAGAAAGATGATTCATTTGGAGAGGCTGTAAGTTTATTTTCTCTCTTTTCATCTTAAATCTTTGGTTTTTCGTGGGTAATCTATATATATATAGACATTGAACAAACCCACAATTGGTAACCACATGTAGTAATGTTTTCTCACTCTTTATGGACAACAAATATCACAAGACATCTCAAGCCATTTGGCTTCTTGTTTTCATCATCTTCTCTGTTTTTGCCTCAGTCATCTTCCTTCAAATGCTTTCACTGGACCATTGCCCGAAGAACTTGGATTCCTCAAGAACATGACTGATATGTAAGAGATTTCAGTGTTACATAGTTGATATGACTAACAACAAATAAACTAATTTACGCCTTGTTGGATAATTTCTTTATTGTATTTGCGGGATTGTAGGAGGATAAGTGATAATAACTTCAGTGGACGAATACCAGATTTTATCGGCAATTGGACAAGAATAATGAAACTGTGAGATTTTATTTCTTTCTCCACAAGTACTTGCATGTCCTCAAGAAAGAAATACAAACCAAAGACGGTGTTTTTGCAGGCAGATGCATGGTTCAGGTTTGGATGGTCCTATACCTTCCAGTATTTCTGCCTTGACCAGCTTGACCGACCTGTAAGCCATTGACAAACTACTTCTTTTCGAATTGATTTCCTCGTGAAACAATGACACAAGAACATTCATCATCATAGTTTTTCTTTGGTGGGTTGTGATTGACAGAAGGATTAGCGATTTAGGAGGCAAACTGTCTTCCTTCCCTCCATTGAATAATTTGAAGTCTATCAAGACACTGTGAGTTAAAAACATACAACTTTTGTGTTGTCTAAGAAGTATAAGTTTGCTAGAAAACGTTTTCATTCAACCTCCAATGCAGGATATTGAGAAAATGCAATTTAAATGGCCCAATTCCGAAGTATATTGGGCATCTGAAGAATCTCAAAACACTGTAAGTCATGTATATACATACGCTGACCAAAGTAGAGCTTTAGAATGATTTTATATTTCCGTGAGATTGAACTCTGTAAGTTTATCATGTTTACTGTGTAGTGACCTCAGTTTTAATCTCCTAACTGGTGAGATTCCATCATCGTTTGAAAATATGAAGAAAGCTGATTTCATGTAAGTGCGTCGCTAAGGGCAAATGAAAAATTAGTTTAGAATATTTTTTCCTAATCATGAAAGTATTCCTAAGTATTATCTTTCAGTTATTTGACAGGAAACAAGCTGACAGGAGCTATTCCAAACTCCTTTGTTGGAGGAAACAAAAAAGTGTACGAATACATGCCTCTGCTCAATTTCCGTTGTACCAACTTAACACAGATTTCAAAAACTGTATTTGTTCTTCATTGATGTGCAGAGATGTTTCTTACAACAACTTTACTGATGCAAGTTCAATTCTCACTGGTGATTGTAATCGAGTTACTTTGTAAGTCAATTCAATCTACTCTTATATTCAGAATACTTTGTTCATACCTTCGCAGAAACAACAATGGTTTGCTTCATTTTCTAGGAATTGGGTGGAAAGCTTCTCCACGGGGAATAAATCGTAAGAAACTATCTCTCTGTATACAAATGGCTCTTTTAAGTAAACTGATTGATGCTCATGACTTTGCAGTGGTTTCTTAGTCGTCTTTTCAGTTATGTTTAGTTATCTGACCGAAGATGGTCTCTGTGTTTTCCCTCTGAATTTGATGTTTTAGACACAAGGATTCATCCTGTTATCTTCAGCACTTCCCTTGTCTTCATCCTAAGAGAGACCGTAAGCAACAGTAACGCTTGTGTTGTTTTAATCATAATTCTGGTCCAACCTATTAACATGTGAAATAAATGCGTATCAGATCATTGTTCTTGATTAAAAATGAAAATTTGTTGTAGATAAATATAAATTGTACATAAACTGTGGAGGAGATGAAGTAAAAGTGGATAAAGGAATAACATATGAGGCTGACGTAAGTTCCGAAGGCGCTTCTATGTTCTTCCATGCCCCTGATGATCACTGGGCGTATAGCAGCACCGGGAACTTCATGGACAATGATGATGATGCTGATGATTACATTGCGCACAACACATCCAGATTATCAATTAATGCTTCGTCTCCCAGCTCTGAGCTTTACAGGACAGCTCGAGTCTCTCCTTTATCATTGACTTACTACGGACTCTGTCTCGGAAATGGGATCTACACTGTCAAACTCCACTTTGCTGAGATCACCTTTACCGATGGCAATACATTTTACAGTCTCGGCAAACGCTTTTTCGATATTTATGTTCAGGTATGTCTATAGTCTTTTAGTTACTCTGCAGATAACATATTGTATTCTTTACTTACTTATTTATCTTCTCACAGGATAAGTTAGTGATTGAAAACTTCAATATTCAAGAAGCAGCTGGTGGATCGGGTAAGCCAATCATAAAATCGTTTCCGGTGAATGTAACGGACCATAATCTGAAGATCGGCTTGCGATGGGCTGGAAAAGGGACAACAGGCATTCCAATTAGAGGAGTTTATGGTCCTATGATATCAGCTATATCAGTGGAACCCAGTAAGTTTTTCTTATAGCACTTTTAAAAATGGATCATGAAATCTCATTTGACGGATTGATGATTGTGGCAGATTTCAAACCTCCGGTATATCATGACAAAAAAGAGATCATGGTAAAAGCAGGGATACCTGTTGCAGCAACACTTGTTTTGTTGATCATAGTGGGCATATTCTGGAAAAAAAGGCGTGACAAAAATGCTATTGACAAAGGTATTAATTAAAGGCTTTAGTTTTTTTTTGATGTTTTTTGAATGTATAAAGTCGTCTTAATTTTAACTTGTCTATGACATGAACAGAGCTAAGGGGTTTAGATCTTCAAACTGGAACTTTCACTCTACGACAGATAAAAGCAGCCACTGATAACTTCGATGCAACCATGAAGATTGGTGAAGGTGGATTTGGCTCTGTTTACAAGGTAATTTCACTTGTATTCCTCAACTTCATTACCTCTATATGGAATTTTTTTTAATAGAAAATGTATAAATTTTGGAAGAGATATTAAAGGTAAAGGTGGTGCCTTCTCTTGGTGCAGGGTGTATTGTCAGAGGGAAAATTGATTGCAGTTAAACAGCTGTCCGCAAAATCAAGGCAGGGAAATCGCGAGTTTGTAAATGAAATAGGAATGATCTCAGCTCTACAACATCCAAATCTTGTGAAGCTATATGGATGTTGTGTTGAAGGGAACCAATTGATATTGGTGTATGAGTATTTGGAGAACAATTGTCTATCTCGTGCGCTTTTTGGTATGATTTTTTTATCCTTCCAAGTTTGCAACTGCCAAAGTATGTATGTATCTGGTGGAATTACTGCTCAAAATCTTTTCTTTTTTCAGGAAAGGAAGTGAGTGCCAGACTGAAACTAGACTGGTCAATAAGGAAGAAGATTTTTTTGGGCATAGCTAAAGGACTCACATTTCTCCATGAAGAATCTAGGATAAAGATTGTACATAGAGATATAAAGGCAAGCAACGTGTTACTCGATAGTGATCTCAACGCCAAAATCTCTGACTTTGGTCTGGCAAAGCTGAATGATGATGGAAACACACACATCAGCACCCGTATTGCAGGAACTGTGTAAGGCTCTATTAGCTCAAGCAGAGACTTCTTAAGGATACATTTTTTCTTGATATGTTCATTTTGCATTGCAGAGGTTATATGGCTCCCGAATACGCGATGCGTGGTTACTTGACTGAAAAAGCGGATGTTTATAGCTTCGGCGTCGTTGCACTGGAAATCGTAAGTGGAAAGAGTAACACAAACTTTAGGCCAAGCGAGGAATTCGTTTACCTTCTGGATTGGGTAAACAGTCTCATCTCTCAATTCATCCACTTAATAAGTGTAAACTCAATGATATAAATAAAGCAAAGTATGTAACTCTGTTGCATCAAATACATGTAGGCTTACGTTTTGCAAGAGAGAGGATGCTTACTAGAGCTGGTTGATCCAACGTTAGGCTCGGATTACTCAGAAGAAGAAGCCATGCTGATGCTTAACGTGGCACTAATGTGCACCAACGCGTCACCGACGCTAAGGCCTACAATGTCTCAAGTGGTGAGTCTCTTAGAAGGAAAGACAGCGATGCAAGAGCTTCTGTCGGATCCGAGCTTCTCAACGGTTAACCCGAAGCTTAAAGCCTTGAGGAACCATTTTTGGCAGAACGAGCTGAGCAGAACGCTTAGCTTCTCCACAAGCGGGCCTTGTACTGCCTCTGTCTATTCACAAGTTGATGCTGAGGAGAAGACTGGACTTTTGGATTAAGTTCTTATATTTTAATTAAACTCAAAGCGAGATTCCTAGGAGTGGTGAAGTTGTTCACCAATAAAAAAGAGTTTTTTTTGTTTGGTAAGTGTATATATATAGTTTAAGTTTTTTTAGCTCAAAATCGTGACATGAAATTAGAAAAAATCAGATGAAAGACTAATATTATATATAACATTGTTATTGGAGATTAGTTAAGACAGGGACAATTTATGTACACCACTATATTAGTCTTAACTATGTAACCACTAATCAGATGAAAGACTAATATTCAAATAGGTTAAAACTTAAGTTTTAACATATTCACATTACAGACTTATATACAACCTGTGAAGAGTACTATCTTTCAAAGTAAAATGAAAAGATTAACGAGCTGAAGGAGTGTCACTGATGATACTATGTCCCATGGACTTGGTTGAATTTGAATCATGGCTCCTTCTTTTACTCAAGTTGTCATATATTTCCAAACACTCGTTTAGTTCATGAGCAACCCGTGTCATGTTTGGTCTCTCTGTGGAAGAAGGTTAATGCATGACATTGCTAATTCAAGAGCTTTCCAAGATGATCCTATGTCATATTCTCGATGGAGATTCGGATCCATAATACTTTCAATATCACCATTTGCGAGCATAGACTTGGCCCATTCTACTATGTAAGACTTTTCACGTGATTATTCTATCACAGGTTGGCCAGTGATAATCTCCAGTAACACAATCCCAAAGCTATAAACATCACTCTTCTCCGTTAACCAATTCTTTTGGTAGTATCTGCAAGACATGTACTTGATCATGTCTGAACTTTTTTTTTATTTTTTTATTAAACAAGCTAGAAAGCAGATATCTTTGATGAAAACTATAAGAGTTTGGTGGATGTACAAAAACACAAGATTAAAAAAGTTTTTAGTTTGGTTTAGTTTGTCTCCTTGTGACGACAAGTTTACTTGCCAGACTGGACATGGCAGCTGATCGTTGACCGATCCATTGACTAATGCTAATGAAACGATTCAAAAGAAAATAAACGCGTTTACTCTCGCTTTATTTCATAACTAGAACTTTGAGCGGGCTTAATAAATTTATAAAGACCAAAAAATTTGATATAGAAAACTAATCCAAAAATAATATTGCTTGTTATTAATTTTTTTGTAAAAAGTTTTAATATATTTAAGTTTTTTTTGGAATGTTTCATTTTTAATTTTGAAATCATTATAGTGATTTTATAACATCTACATAATGACAAATAGCATAAACGTAATTCTATTTCTAACTAAATGTTAATTTTATAAATATCAATTAAAAAACATAAAATTTTACAAATTACCGATACGTTAACATATCATCACAATTAAACCTAATCGCATTTACTTTTTTGAGTTCATTGAATTGTTGATTTCTTTGTTTTACAACTTACACTTTAATATGTAGAACATAAGCCCCCAAAAGTTTTGAAGATATTTATTTCTATACATACCGCCCCAAAACTTGTAAACAAAAAAACCCTTTCATTATCAGTTGTCAAATTAACGAAATTATTTAGGGTTATTACTGATCATATATCCGGTTTAACGTCATATCCGGTTTATTGTCGCAGAGCTCTGAAGTCGCAGAACTTAACAGGCATTGTCCCTCCAGAGTTCTCTAAGCTTCGTCACCTAAAAGCTTTGTTAGTGATCAAAGATTTCAGATTTTCATACTTTTGTTAGAGTTTAATCATATAAATGGTTCTTAACACGTACAATCTGGTGCAGAGACCTTAGCCGTAACTATCTAACTGGTTCCATTCCAAAGGAATGGGCTTCTATGCGCTTAGAAGATTTGTAAGATCTTCTATCTTGCTTCTGTAATGAATTGAAATATCATCTTTTTATTTTTATTTTCAATAACTGTTGTCTTTGTGGGTTTGATGTATATATGAAAGTCTTAACCCGCCTTACTACCCTCAAAAACCTGTATGTTGTTGCTAAACTTTACTTAAACAGCCCGAAACTTTTTCTGGTTATGTTTGAAAATATTTCATTATGATTCTAGAGTTTTAGAGCTATTTATGTATATTTGAATGTGTTCATCATTTGAAACTATGCAGGAGCCTCGAAGGAAATCAGTTTTCAGGACAAATCCCTCGTGATATTAGAAAGATGATTCATTTGGAGAGGCTGTAAGTTTATTTTCTCTCTTTTCATCTTAAATCTTTGGTTTTTCGTGGGTAATCTATATATATATATAGACATTGAACAAACCCACAATTGGTAACCACATGTAGTAATGTTTTCTCACTCTTTATGGACAACAAATATCACAAGACATCTCAAGCCATTTGGCTTCTTGTTTTCATCATCTTCTCTGTTTTTGCCTCAGTCATCTTCCTTCAAATGCTTTCACTGGACCATTGCCCGAAGAACTTGGATTCCTCAAGAACATGACTGATATGTAAGAGATTTCAGTGTTACATAGTTGATATGAGTAACAACAAATAAACTAATTTAGGCCTTGTTGGATAATTTCTTTATTGTATTTTCGGGATTGTAGGAGGATAAGTGATAATAACTTCAGTGGACGAATACCAGATTTTATCGGCAATTGGACAAGAATACTGAAACTGTAAGATTTTTATTTCTTTCTCCACAAGTACTTGCATGTCCTCAAGAAAGAAATACAAACCAAAGACGGTGTTTTTGCAGGCAGATGCATGGTTCAGGTTTGGATGGTCCTATACCTTCCAGTATTTCTGCCTTGACCAGCTTGACCGACCTGTAAGCCATTGACAAACTACTTCTTTTCGAATTGATTTCCTCGCCAAACAATGACACAAGAACATTCATCATCATAGATTTTCTTTGGTGGGTTGTGATTGACAGGAGGATTAGCGATTTAGGAGGCAAACTGTCTTCCTTCCCTCCATTGAATACTTTGGAGTCTATCAAGACACTGTGAGTTAAAAACATACAACTCTTGTGTTGTCTAAGAAGTATAAGTTTGCTAGAAAACGTTTTCATTCAACCTCCAATGCAGGATATTGAGAAAATGCAATTTAAATGGCCCAATTCCGAAGTATATTGGGCATCTGAAGAAACTCAAAATACTGTAAGTCATGTATATACATACGCTGACCAAAGTAGAGCTTTAGAATGATTTTATATTTCCGTGAGATTGAACTCTGTAAGTTTATCATGTTTACTGTGTAGTGACCTCAGTTTTAATCTCCTAACTGGTGAGATTCCATCATCGTTTGAAAATATGAAGAAAGCCGATTTCATGTAAGTGCGTCGCTAAGGGCAAATGAAAAATTAGTTTAGAATATTTTTTCCTAATCATGAAAGTATTCCTAAATATTATCTTTCAGTTATTTGACAGGAAACAAGCTGACAGGAGCTCTTCCAAACTCCTTTGTTGGAGGAAACAAAAAAGTGTACGAATACATGCCTCTGCTCAATTTCCATTGTACCAACTTAACACAGATTTCAAAAAAGTTAATTCAATCTACTCTTATATTCAGAATACTTTGTTCATACCTTCAAAGCTTCTCCACGGGGAATAAATCGTAAGAAACTATCTCTCTGTATACAAATGGCTCTTTGAAGTAAACTGATTGATGCTCATGACTTTGTAGTGGTTTCTTAGTCGTCTTTTCAGTTATGTTTAGTTATCTGACCAAAGACGGTCTCTGTGTTTTCCCTCTGAATTTGATGTTTTAGACACAAGGATTCATCCTGTTATCTTCAGCACTTCCCTTGTCTTCATCCTAAGAGAGACCGTAAGCAACAGTAACGCTTGTGTTGTTTTCATCATAATTCTGGCCCAACCTATTAACAGGTGAAATAAATGCGTATCAGATCATTGTTCTTGATTAAAAATGAAATTTTCTTGTAGATAAATATAAATTGTACATAAACTGCGGAGGAGATGAAGTAAAAGTGGATAAAGGAATAACATATGAGGCTGACGTAAATTCCGAAGGCGCTTCTATGTTCTTCCATGACCCTAATGATCACTGGGCGTATAGCAGCACCGAGAACTTCATTTTTTTTAGGGCTTGAATAATCAAACTGAGGTTTCACTATTCAAAACCTCAAAAAAAACTCTTTGTTTTTCGTTTTAATTCTTGTAATTTTATATCTCACAAATAATCAAACTAATTTCTTTTGCTTTTCATTCTAGTCCATAAAATTATATATCTCATAAATATTTTAAATATATCATTATAATTTTAACCATTACATATAAAATTAGATAAATACACTAAAATTTAAATAAAAATTGCGGATAAAAATATTATATAACACAAAATCAAATTTTACATAACAATAATACTACATTAACCAAAGTTCACACAAACTGAAAATTGCACTACGATTATAATTTCTTACATGAGAATGAAGTTACAAACATACATATCTATAAATATACCTATATGGATGGGTATAAATGGGTATATTTGGTATCTATTATAAAAGTGTTATCATTATTTTTAATTATTATTTATGTTGAGGATTAGTAGGCAATATTTAAATACTTGTAAGGATAAATTTGAGGATACTTGTTGGAATAATCTACCATTAAATCCTTATTTTGAGGATGAGCCACCCTCAAAATGAGGTTCTTTGTTGGAGAGGCTCTAAGAATAGAACTTCAATAGATATCCAAAAACAATAATTAATATTGAAAAAATACAAATTTTATTTTATTTATTAGAAAAAGAAAAAGAAAAAATTGTCGGTTCGTGCAACTAATGGGCCACGCGTATCGGCCCATACAAGTATTTGTCCACATCTGAAAGGTTATATGTATCCTGGAAACCGGGCTTTTGCTTCTTTCTCTTTTGAGAAGCTTAAAACTCATCTTGGACTGGGCTTCTTCCATGTTTTTGGACAAAGGAGGCGACTTGGAAATCACTGATAATTGAAAGAAAGAAAGTCAGCCCTTGGTTTTTCTCTTCTTATCTGCTATAACTAGAGATATCAGTTTGGAAGCTTATAAATAGATTCTGTAAAGATCAAGAAAGACCAAGTTGAAGGACTATACGTAGACAAACTAAAATTAGGCACATTGCAGAGATATGAGAGCGTATATCACTATTGAGAAAGCTCTTGGGTTCAAATCTATGCTGCTTACTGAATCCTTTAAAGTCCGACAGGTGCTAACGCCTAACAAGGTTCCACATGACAGGTGTTAATGCCAATATCAGCACACAACTGCTTCTCTTGACAAGAAAAGGAGAACATCAAAATTATAACCCAAAATTCCCAGACTAGAATATGAAATCATCTATCCAGAACTTTGTCTCTAATTCCGTCAATATAGTTAAACCAAAATACTTTTTGTCACACTGTATCAACCGAGAGCCATTAGCTTGAATATCAAGGGCTCATTGGTGCTTTTGTTTTGTGCAGGGAACAAGCCCGGGTCATGCGTAACATGTCGTAAATGCAAGCACTATTTCTGTCTGGACTGCGACACATACATATCCACGAGAGCTTACACAACTGTCCTGGCTGCAAGAGCACTCACCGTCCCAAATCTGTTACCTTGATAGAAAAATGTGATAAGTTGAATATCAAATCTCTCTTAACAACACTCAAACTGAACCACAAATCTCAGTATCTTCTTTATTGAGATTGTAAACGAAGAACAATGATAAACAAGTAACTGAATCTGCAGAAATCTCTCTCAACAAATCTGAATCACTCACTCGGGAGATATCTGAACTTCTCCCTGAGAATTCCGATCAGAGATCGCCTTAAGGCCTAAGTCTCACTCTCCAATTACAATTCAAAGCTTAACTGAAACTAAACGAGACCTCCTTTGCTGTCAGCTCAGCTTCAGTACATCTTGCTGCAGCCTCCACCTCATCTAGCTTATGAATACCCCAGCCTTTGAAAATAAGCTTGTCCTCAAGCTTATGCTTCAACAATTGTTGTACTTTTGCAACCTCAAAGAATTGTGTCATAGTGTGTTCTCATACAATTCCGGTTCAACAAGCATAGCCTCTGTCACAGATGCGCCTGTGAGTAGAGGATGCACGTCAGGACCATCTCCAAGTACCCTCAGAAACAAGGAGACACTAAACACAGAGTAAAACTTAGCCTCTGATGGAAGCTCCGGCCTATAAGCAACATAATCAACCTGTTCACAAGCTGCAGAAGCCCCATAATACTCTGCTGTCAGCTTCTCCTTTCTTGTGGTATCTAAATGTGGGTTAGAAAGTCTCAGCTGCAGATTTACCAATGAATCAACTGTAAACATTATGCCGACTTGTATTTAGCTGCGAGGGAGGGAGGGAGGGAGGGAGGGAGGGAGGGAGCACCCTAAGCCGCCTCCTTCCAGACTTGTGAAGCCTCATCCGCTATCGCCCAGAATTGGTATCCCTGATAAGACATTAACAGTTGAAGAATCCAAAAGGTATCGAACCGATCTTTTCCTTTTGCTTGTTGCAAATAATTCAGAATGGAGAAGGAAGAAAATCACCTTGTATTCTATTTGCCAAGAACCAGTATCACCAGGTGGAGCCAAACCCACATAAGCACCTTCTGCTGAACTCAAATCATTGCTTATGAACCTATACAGAAATCAACATTAGTTTATGGTGATAAAGTGGAATGTTAACCTGTTAAGAAAACAATTACAGAAGCAATGCAAGGAAAAACCACTAATACCTGTCGTGGATAAGTAATCTACCATGGGCCCTGCCACGTTCTTCAGACTTTGGATAGTCCTCAGATGCCACAAAGCTATAGGGCCAGCTTTCAACCTCAGCTTTCATCTACAGATTAACCCACTTAAGTGAGCCCTTTCTCTTTGTTACTAGACATCTATTTTTTGTATTCAACAACGCTTGGAAATGCAATAGAAATAGTCATTCCCTTGTACCTTTATCTTAGCATCATCCCATAAGCAGAGTGAATCATCTCTATTAGCTGTGGAGTTTAGGTAAATGAAAACAGGGCCAAAGACTTTCTTCCAAGGCTCACCACATTCAAAGCGAGTCATCATGGTTTTTCCCGCATAATGTGTACTGTGAAACACCTGATATACTCACAATGAAAACCAAGATCAAAGATTGTGCTAATTCTGACTACAATATTGAAACAGTCACCACAGTAGTCACAGGGACACTTACTGCAAGAGTGGTTGGGCCAACATGTGAGGTGAGGTTTTGTTTGATTGGTCCACCTGAACGGAACTCATTACTGGGCGTAATTTGCCAGAATCCTACAGGTGGATCAAAGGATATCCATCCGTGTACTCTCAGATCCTTATTCTCACACGAGTATTGGTATTTGTCATCTACCTGTCATAAGAAAGAAAACTGTCACAAAACGAGCATAAGTTCATAGTGTACGGATTCATGGACCAGTAGAAAGTAGACTGAACAGCTCAAAAAACTGATGGGATAGTACAAAAATGTACTTCTAATTTCTAAATGATTGAAAAAACATGGAACTCATACTTCGCCTTGCAGGTGTGGATCACATAGAGCAGTGAGCAGGGAAGCTTCCTGGTAATCTAGAGTTTGGTATCTGGCCTTTGCATAAATAGCATTATCCTTTTTCTGTCATCTGCCATAGCCATGTAATGGAATCTGTATAAAAGGAATCACCAAGGAGTTACCAAACAACTATACACTTATGTTGACAAACGATTAAACCCAATAGCTAGATATCTAACAAATGACACTATCCTTCTGCTAGGGATTTATGGTACTCTTCACATGGACGAGCAATCACTAACATTTGAGGTTTTCTTCTCAGTGCACAAACATGGATCTTAAGATGATTAGGCTGTGCATAAGAAAGAGAAAATTGGCATAGAAAATAAGTAGTGCCAAACATGGATTTCCTGAGCTTGAACGCTATTCTTGTTTCTCCAAGTTCAAACCCAGGCCATTCCTTAAGGTGTTCATAAATCCAGAAGAACCACGGAGCATTATAAACCTGAAAGAAAGAGCATCATTCCAATGTATCTTCTCTAATTTCGTTTCTCGTCAAAGAATATACATACTTCAAGAGGACCTTTTATCGATATTCAGGGGAATGTACTTGCCCTCAAGGGATGGATCCCATGTTCTTAGAAATGAGATCTCAACCTGTTCTTCTGTCTCGACTATGACCCTGAAAGTCACTCCACTGATGCTGAATTAATACAATCACACGATCCACCATTTAATACACATTATATAACATTCATTTTTTAAATTTGTAATGCTTTTATGTCCAAGTCCCCGGAGAAAAAGAATAAAGCATTAAAAGAGAGGCGATTTGATGCAGTGACAACTTCAGTTAGGCAGAGAAAAACCAGTTTGAGTCATGCATCAACTTAACTTCACCAATACCGAAAATTTCCACAAACAGATTTTACAATCATAGCATAAGGTTCCTGAGCTTCTAATGCTAAAGATTCTTAAGGTAAGTGCATAGAAGACATACACATCAAATATTCCCTTGCCTCCAGGCTCATTCCAGTGCAGGTCCCAGTACCCTCTGTTAGTCTCCTTGTTACGAACTTCAAGCACATTGTCAATACCGTTATACTTTATGCCGGTGATAATACCACCTGGTTTTGACAGTGTTACTTGGACAATTCCATTGTCCATCCCAACCTTCAACATTTATGTCTCTTCAGTTGAAACACATTTAGTGAAAGACACATAAAGGAAACATCATAGACTGAGGAAGTTGCATTACATATCGGTCATGGATATGCAGCCGGACCCCTTGAGAAGGCATCCTGAGATCCTTTCTATGTCTTAGACCATTTGTACCTTGATCTGTCCTTTCCGAGCCTGATTTTAGTGTAAGAAAAAAAAAAATCAACACTAGATAGAATCAGTGTATGTGTAAAACAAGACTTTTGAAGCTGCCATAGATATAGGATCTGTTGAACTGGTCTTTAAAACAAGCTGCAAAGGCGTTTATCTCCGATTATTAAACAAAATGGACAAATGGTACACCAATATCCGTATCAATAACTTGTAACTCTCTGATGGATTAAAGTCCCTGCCTTTCTGGGATTATAAGGAGATCCACTACGGGAAAATCTTTCTACAAACAAACCCAATTTTATGAAAGAACAGAAAAAAACAGTTTAGAATGTCAGAAGAAACAAAGTAAAGGGTCAAAATAAGAAAATAAACTTGATTCCTTTATCTGGTCTCGAAAAAATACAAATTTCGCTCTCGCAATTTCGTTGAACAAGCTTAAATCCATTCTATAGTGAGGCGAGGTTAAAATAGAGGATGTAGAAACCATTAGAAGAGAGGGAAAGAAGGAGACAATACAGTGGAGGTCGGCCCTTAAAGCGGTTTCACGGTCTGTGAAACGATGCAAGAGCCGATCAGCCAGTTTCTTCATCAGTACAGTACTTGACGCGAGCGATCACCCACTGAACCCTGGCGCTCACACGCACGTATACAGATCGAAAGAGAGAGGCTGCGTTAGCGTTTAATCAAAGCGCTTGCTTTATGTGCGACTGCGTTTGCTTTCTCTCTCTGTGCACGTTTCGTCTTAACTTTTATGTTTTATCGGAATCTCATCAAAAAAATCGAATTTGATCATAGTTTCGGTTCAGTTTCTTCAGACCGGACCTGAACAGTAAAATTGTATTATTCCTTGAATCCTTGAGTTCTATGCTTGTTCAGACTTGCGTCCTCTTCATTTGCAACCAAAAAAATAAAAGAAGAATCTGAAATCTCTTTTATTGAAACCAAATATAAAAAGAAAGTCTCATGATGATTTAAACAATATTTGGGGGGGGGGGGGGAGATCTCTCTCTCGGCAAGCATTAAAATGTATAAACCCTTCCATAGAATCTGTCTGAAGGATTTTGAGCAAATTTACAGAATTACACACGAGCTATGTCTCTACTTAGCTCCCCTCTGGAAGAACAACGATCCTATTAAGACAGCTATTCCCGTTATAGCTATCGTGAAGAAAAGCCTTTTGTGCGAAGCACCGTTCCCATCTCTTCGCCTCCTACCGTTTCCATCTCCTGCTGCTCTCGGGATCCTTCTACACATCAGAATCCCATGCCACGACACGAGTTTAGACAAGATAAAGATTAAGGAGTAAGGACTGAATCAGAGTTTCAAAAATGAAACGAGGCAGATAAGAAAAAATGTACCTGCACGATTCAACATTGTTGAGCACAGTACCAGGGCATTTGGTTTCATGGTTATGTGTTTCTCTCAATCTAACATAGCTGTTGCATTGATAACAGAGTTCGGTCCGGTTGCCACATACTCCCTAATTTTCAAAAACCCGAGCGAATCAGAAAAAATGCTTTCACTGGGAAAAGCAATATGTGTGCAAGATAGAATGAATGCAAGATCAACTGCAGGCAATGGAAACTCACAGAACTCACACGTTACAATCCTCTTGGGGCAAATTTCTCCTTTATGACTATCCAAAACCTCACGTTGGTCTCTTTGCACATCGAGCATGCTACCTTCTCAATGCAGTACAAGAGGAATGTCATATGAGAAAGTAAGTCTATTCGTTCATCTAGCAGCATCTAAAACACAATATCCAAATACCGATACTATAACCACCATAGGAATCCATGGAAATCCTTTTGATCAACATATCTAGACGTCAGACTAGACAAAGTATACAATTTTTCATGGAGCTAAGAAAAAGAAGTTCCTCAAATCAAAGATGATAGTCGTGGAAATTAATCAAACAGAATACAGTTTAAAAGACTGGTAAGAAATAGGAAATACAGTTCCTCATGTGTGTTCAAGAAGTGTTCCTCAGCATGCTTTTTGGGTACCATATCACCACAAATCTTACATTTTTCTAGATTCCGGGCACAATGTACACCACAAATTCTACGCAAAAGTTTAAGAAACAAAAAAATTGTAAATATTATTTATAAATTTAAAACACAAAACGTAATGAAACAATTATGGCTTGCTTGTCAATTTCTCATCAAGGACATCAATCAGACCATCATCTACCTCAGAAGCTTTCTTCACTCTCTACTCAAGTTTGTATATTACAAAGGCGTGCCGTTTGACCTCTACGAACCTAAAAAAAATGGATGCAACAGATGCTCTCTATTTCTGTTCCACCTTTGCTCTAAACTTCTCCTCGAGTAACTCTACATCGAGTCCATACATTCTGTTCAGAGCCTGCATGTTCTCTAGCGTCTCACGCAGCGTTCTGCTATCACTCCTATCGCATCTCAAATGTTGCATTGGACCGTGCAGGAGTTTGTTCACTATTGCTCGGGTTAGATCCTCTACTGCTTTCCTCGTCTTCTTGTCCATGCCATTGGCATATTTCGACATGAATCTTTCAACCAAAGCAGCTCTGGTTCTCTCACAATATTCCCTTAATTTCTTGATTGTTGGAACCGTCTCCAGCGAATCCCTCCACGCCTCAAACTGTTTCGATTCTTCTGTAATTATATCCTGAGCTTCCATTGCTTTCCTTCATCCGCTCTCCTTTATTGGCAGCAACGACTTCCTTGAGGTCATCCACGTTGTAAACCCGTGCACCGTCTAAATCAGCGACACAAAACCCAGCGTTTCTAGGAACAGAGATATCAACAAAGAGCCTCGCGTCTACAACACGAGGGAGAATCTCCACGTGCTCCTTCAAGAACAATGGTGACTCTGAGGCTGTGCTAGTAAAGACTACATCGGCTTCTGCAGCACAAGCTAGCATCTCATCAAGGGGTTTATAAATAATCTCAACACCAGGCGGCATCTCCTCGCGGATAGCTGCAACTTTCTCTTCGCTTCGGTTCACAACCACCATTTTAGTGCAACCTTTAGCAACCAAGTGCTTAATTACAAGCTTCCCCATCTTTACAGCACCAATTACCAACATCCTAGCAGATGATGCATGTGAAGAAGATTCTGGAAGCTTCATGAGAGCAAGTTCGACGGCAGCAGAACTGACGGAAACAGCCCCAGCAGCGATATTTGTCTCTGTTCTGACACGCTTTCCAGCCGTGATTGCTTTTTTAAATAGCCCACTAATATTCCTCCCAAATCCATTGACTCCTTGACCTAATGTAACAACCTGTTTAACCTGTGCAAGTATCTGACCTTCTCCTAGGACAAGCGAGTCCAAACCAGCTGAGACTTCAAATAGATGTTGCGTGACGTCCTTGTTGTACAACAGAAAACGGTGCTGACAGATCTCTGAAACTGGGATTCCGCTTGTCTGGCAAAGAGAGAGCAACATGTCAGCATTTCCCAATGATCGAGAGAAGACTTGCAAGAGGATTATCAGATGGAGAAAGAAGGAGAAATTCTCAAAACAATTTTACACTCAGACATAAGGAAAAGAGCCAAAACATGGGAAAGGGAAAAACCTTAGACATCCATTCAGTGACTTCTTTGATCTCCAATCGGTTGCAGGTACTGAGTACAGCAGCTTCTTCAATATGATTCAAACCGCACAACTCGGTTTCCTTTTGAATGGGGCCTCTAAGTTTATTCCCACTTAAGTTTCTATGGATGTAAAGATATCATTAGAAATTAACATGGAAAAAAAATTGTGTGCTTTTCAGAAAACGTACATGACCATCAATGATTTGATATTGGCTAGAAATTCAGGCACTTCTCCAGTCAAGTTGTTTCTCGACAAGTCCCTAAAATTTATTGAGATAAAATGTAAGCCATCTGGTTTAATCGTAAGAGTATTTGCCTGTTATGGTTTCTGGTTCAAAAAGACTATGGACGAAAAGCCCATAACTCTTTGGTCATCAATATAAAATAAATTGTAAACCTATTTTCCGAATACACTTTCCTTATATATGGAATCGTGGAGATACGTACAATTCTTGAAGTTGAGTTAGATTTTTTATGCTAGGCGGTATAACTCCACTTACCTGAAGACAAATCTCTGTTTACATGATCCGAGACATGCATATCACATAAGAAGTTTTGAATTGCTTAATCAAATTTTGATGACAAGAATGGGTTTGAATGTTCTTACAATGCTACGATTTTGGTGGTGTGGACACATCTATAACATTGCAGCGTAAACCAGTCCACAAGAGTTGTTTAGGAACACATGGATCACCCTGCCAGCTGATTCTATTCAATCCATAAGTAGCACGGATATTCTTGATAGCAATGACTGGAAAATAGGATAAAAGAAGAACAAGGATTAACATGTATAACAACCTATTAATATGTCTTCTATCCATAAAACACCACAGTTACATACCGAGCCGTGCCTTACATGTATCAAAAAAGGCAATTGCCTTAGGCCACCAATTTTTTTTATAATTTGAAGGGCCACATTTTCTTATAACTTTAACCAAATATGTAAGATACATGATTTTGTTTGTTATATATATAGTAGAAGAATATTTTGTAGTTATATATATATATTTGTTTTTGTTTTTTTTTGAGAGACAACTACAATAAAAGTGTTATGAACTTATGTGATGTTTAAAATTACGTTTCGCTTTAAAACTATAATATTATTAACATGCAATATATAAAACTATAAATAAAAATTCATATTTAAACAAAACAAAATAATATATTTTATAATTCGCCTTAGGCCTCTATATATAAAGCTAGGCTCGAAGAAGTTACAAAAAAAAAAAAAAGCTAGGCACGACACTGATACCGTCATCTTGATTCGTCTCTGATTGTGGAAACTCAATGACCTTGAAAATCTCTAAAGCATTCATCAAGGGTGGAAGAGTCGACTTCGGACTTCTTGAGAGTTGCACACGACATTCCCCTCCCTCGCATTTCAGCGGTACACTGTTAAACAAAGTCTCTACTTCGAACTTCATAGGACGATAAGTACCGAATACAACTTTACCATTCGCGATAATGTCAATTTCCCTGGTTTCATTATCTCGCACTTTTTGGATGTCAGCGAAGTAAATGTACACATAAGTCTCGTCGTCAGAGGTGTCCAAAAACCAAGAATAGGTCATCGATTCATTGGAAATAGTGGGTATGGCGGCGGTCTTAATCACATCTTGTGGTGGGTTATAGTCTTTGTGAGAATCAACAACGTTGAGGGTTGTGTTTATCTGCGTCCACTCTAGCGGCAAGTCCGGAAACCAAACACGATCATAGACATCTTCAGGGTAACTGCCACAGTCAAGTATAAAATACTTAAGATCAATGAGCAAATAGAGCATAATTGCCATGGAAACAAAACTAGTTGGGCTAAGTTGACATACCGTACAATGTTTTTTGAACTGCTGAAATAGGTCCGTTCCACAAACATCAAGAAACCAGTTCGAGCAATATAAGTATTATATTGCAAGGGTCTTAATTCTATGGCTGATATTAGCGGTGTACTTGTCCTTGTCTTAACGACACATATTTCCAAAATGTTAAGACAGGGACAAGTACACCACTAATACAGCATTGATTAACTAAAAATAAATTATAATTTCAATTTTGTGAACGACATCAATTCATTTATTAGAATTTAATAAAACATATTGCTAATTTTGTTTATATTTTTTTTATGTTTTGCTTTTATTTTACTTTTGTTTTGATTAATTTCGCTATTTTTTTTCTTCTCGTAATTCAAAATTTCAATAGTTATAACATATTAATAAAATAACAAAAAATTAATTATAGGTAAACTCATTATGGAATTACTGCTCAAATTATGTATGTATAAGGTAATTTCACTTGTATTCCTCAACTTCATTAGCTCTATATGGAAACTTTTTTAATAAAAAATGGTATACATATTGGGAAGAGATATTAAAGGTAAAGGTGGTGTCTTCTCTCTCTTTGTAAATGAAATAGGAAGCTCTACAACATCCAAATCTTGTGAAGCTATATGGATGTTGTGTTGAAGGGAACCAATTGATATTGGTGTGTGAATATTTGAAGAACAATTGTCTATCTCGTGCGCTTTTTGGTATGATTGTTTGATCTTTCCGAGTTTGCAACTGCCAAAGTATGTATCTGGTGGAATTACTGCTCAAAATCTTTTCTTTTTTCAGGAAGATTCCTAGGAGTTGTGAAGTTGTTCACCAATAAAAAAGATTTTTTTTTTTTTTTTGGGTAAGTATATATATATAGTTGAAGTTTTTTTTAGTTCAAAATCGTGACATGAAATTAGATTGATCACAAAAATCAGATGAAAGACTAAGATACAAAAATTGTAGACAAAAGTAATGCTTGGCTATTCATCTTGTATTCGCCATTTGCTTTATAAAAATAAGTATTCGTTATGGTCAATGCAAATAACTGGTATATAAGCATGATAAATTCAGTAAATTGTAAATATATACATTTCGAGTATCAATAGTTTTTTTACTAAACCTACTATCCGTTTTTTCCCCTTTGTCATGATCTCTCTGCACCATATTATATTGATTGATAAAAATATTAAAAATTTAGTATAGTACTTCCTCTTGATCTGTTTCTTAGTTTAGTTAAATGGCAAGCCCAACACTTGAAACTCAATATTATACGAATAAATTTGGTCAAAACCAATTCTTCGCATGCAACACCGTGTTGATAGATAAATACAAATTAGACCGAATCCATGTTGTAAGAAAATTTCACTACTCCTAAAGAAATTTACAAATGGGTATGAACAAAATTCTTGAATCTTTACGTTGTAGACTATATCCATAAATTTTGGCAAATCTCAAAATGGCCACAAAACTTCAAGATTTTTATCAACTTCAAAAGTCTCTATTAATTATGTGTCCTTTTTTTTTTTAACGTCGTCATGTGTTGGAAACAAAGAAACCGACTTTGTTTGATAAAAGTTTGAATTATACAAATGAAACAAAAATGATAAATATGTCCCTTAATATCATGTGGAAGAGAAGTAAAACAAAATAAATTTAGACACCAATTCTACTCACTTCTTTTAAGAGTTTACTACCTTCTCTACGTTTTTGGAATTCTTAAGCTATAGTTCGATTTGTTAATTTTTCTAACTGGAATGTGTATGTATATGTATGTATTACCTGTGCACGTGTGACGTATTTATGTGTGTGTGTGTAATTTACAGGTACAAAGATTAAGGAGTAAGCTTTTGCACAGATATAAAAAGCTTAAGAGGGGAGAAAAGCTGAGGGGGGACGGTGCAATTAATTGACAAGGAATCAGATTCCCACACCACTAATGTTCTTACTTTTGTTTCCTGTCCTCATCATATATTCCACGTTTTATTTCTACTACCATCAATTTATTAAATAAATAATCAACGAGAACACATATACTACAACCCTAAAAAGGCTGTAAACTAAGTGATTCAATATTTTAAAATTTTAGCATCGAGTATTCGAGTATAGTTTGAACCGTCCCACTAATTTTGGAGAGTACTGAACAGAGCATTTTTCGTAAATCCATCACGGATAAAGCATTCGAAACAAAGCTCAAGTGAACAAGTGACTCGCGCACTGTGTTTGTGTTAGGAAATATCGTTAAATTCCCGATAAATCAGAATTACGAAAAAGATAAAACACACCGAATTTGTTAACGGAGTTCGGCCAATAATGCCTACGTCTCCGGACCTGCTGCAGATCTTTTATTATTATCTGGAAATTTTACAACACTCTCAACTCACACACAAACCCAAACTTATCATTTCACAACTCAAGAATCAATGATTTTTGAGAACTTAGTCTCAGAGTGAAAAGAATAAAAGCTCAAGAAAATTACATATAATTTTCTTACAAAGAAAGATTATTTCTCTTATTTTCTTTCTCTTGTTGGGATTTTGGGATTATAGGATATTTATTATCTCCTCACATATGCTTGGTATTTATAGTGAAGGAGGGTTGGTGAGGAGCCATTTTTGTTGACAAACCAAAGCCTCATTTGTTGACATCTTTCTCCACCGTCCAAGCCTCTTTCTCCACCGTCCAAACAACTCCACCGTCCAAGAATTATTGACTAACAATCTCCCACTTGAAGACTGATTTTAATCTGTCTTCACACCTTGATCAATGCAGCAGGTCTTTCAGGCTTGTTACTCTAGCAAGCCAACTGAGGTTGCACACAACCTCAGCTTATCATACGGCACGACCTTTGTTAGCATGTCTGCCGGATTCTTACTTCCTGGGATCTTTTCAAGCACCAACACTCCATCTTCCAAAGCTGATCTGATGAAATGATACCGAAGTTGTATGTGCTTTGTCCGAGCATGGTAAACTGGATTTTTTGCCAAATCAATGGCACTCTTACTATCACAGTACAACACATTCTTCTCTTGGTCGCGGCCTAGCTCTCGTAGAAATGACTGTAACCATATCATCTCCTTTGTTGCCTCTGTCACCGCAACATACTCAGCTTCACAGCTTGATAGAGCTACAATTTTCTGTAACTTTGAAACCCAACAAATTGCAGTACCACAAAAAGTGTAGACATACCCGGTTGTGCTCTTCCTACTGTCAATGTCACCTCCATTGTCAGCATCAACATATCCCTGCAATCCAATATCAGACTTCTTGAAGCATAGCGATGAACTTGGATTCCCCTTCAGATACCTGAGAATCCACTTAACAGCTTTCCAATGTTCCTTTCCTGGATTGCTCATAAACCTGCTAACGACTCCCACTGCATGTGCAATGTCTGGCCTTGTACATACCATCGCGTACATCAGGCTGCCAATAGCATAAGCATATGGAACTTTATCCATATATGCCATCTCGTCTTCAGTCACTGGGGACTGATCTCTGGATAACCGAAAATGACTTGCCAAGGGAGTACTGACTGGCTTCGCGTTATCCATGTTAAACCTCTTGAGGACTTTCTTCACATACTCCTCTTGTGATAACTTAAGACCTTCCTTGCTTCTACTAATTCTCATCCCGAGAATTTGTCTTGCTTCTCCCAAGTCTTTCATCGAAAATTCTTCTGAGAGTTTCGTCTTCAAGTTATTAATCTCTTGTAAGTCTGCTCCCACTATCAGCATGTCATCAACATACAGGAGCAAGATCAAGTAGGATTCTTCAAGCCTCTTGAAGTAACAACAGTGGTCAGCCTCACACCTCAAGAACCCAGAATTTTTCATAAAGTTGTCAAACTTTTTATACCACTGTCTTGGAGCTTGTTTCAAGCCATATAAGCTCCTTTGAAGCTTACAGACTAGCTTCTCCTTCCCTTTGACCTCAAAGCCTTCAGGTTGCTTCATGTAGATTTCTTCATCCAAATCACCGTGAAGAAAGGCTGTTTTCACATCCATTTGTTGAAGATGTAAATCTTCTTTCGCTACCAGCCCAAGAACAGTTCTAATGGTTACCAACTTGACTACTGGAGAAAAGATTTCCGTGTAGTATATGCCTTCTTTTTGTTGGAATCCCTTCACAACAAGCCTTGCCTTATAACGCTCGCTTCCATCATGTTCTTCTTTTATCCGGTAGACCCACTTGTTATGCAGTGCCTTTTTCTCCTTAGGCAATTCAGCTAACTCCCACGTGTGATTGGACATCAACGAGTCCATCTCATCTTTCATTGCTAGCTCCCACTTGATCGATTCATCAACTTGCATTGCCTCTTTTATGACCTCTAGCGATCACCATAGAACCTTTCTTTACTCTCCAGGCTCCACCACCAAAGTTGACATTGTGCCCCGTATCATCAAGTTGTCCTACTGAGATAAGATTTCGCAGCAACTTTGGCACATGTCTGACCTTTGTGATTTCCACACGCGTCCATCTGACATCTTCAAGTTGATATCTCCAATACCAACTATGTCCAAAGGTAAACCATCAGCTAGGTATACCTTCCCATAATTTCCAGCAACATAATTCTCCATAATGTTGTGGTGTGGTGTAGTGTGGAATGACGCTCCTGAATCAAGAACCCAAGAATCGATCGGGCTATCAACATAGGAGATCGATGCTTTGGCGGTGTTTACAGCTGCATCATGTGCTTTACTTTCTCTTGGGGAATCAACAGATACAACCAATGCATCAGCAACTTCATGTGTGACTGCATTGGCTCCGCCTCCCTTGTTGTCTTCCTTCTTCGGTGGTGCCCAACAATTCTTTTTGATGTGGCCTGTCTTTCCACAATTCCAGCATTCAGTTGGCTGCTTGAATTTGGACTGACCTCTTCCATTCCTTGACTTCGATCTGCCTCTATTCCGGTTGTTTCTGTCTTGGTTTCTGCCTCTGTTTTCCACGTTGAAAGCAGAGCTCGTTGATGTTTCGCCAGAGTCTATCCTACGAACTTCTTCCGCAAGGATACGATCTCGAACATCATTGAATTTAAGTTTCTGAGTATTCACAGAATTACTAACCGCTGCCCTCATTGGCTCCCAACTATTTGGCAGAGATGCCAGCAAAATCAGTGCTCGCACTTCATCATCAAACTCGATTTCAACGGATGATAATTGGTTGACAATCGTGTTGAACTCGTTCACATGTGCTGCAACAGGGCCACCTTCTTCCATCTTCAAGTGGAAGAGTTTCTTCATGAGAAATACCTTGTTATTTGCTGAAGGTTTCTCATACATATCTGAGAGAACTTTCATGAGCCCTTCCGTGGTCTTCTCCTTCGCAACGTTGTGAGCAATATTTTTCGACAGTGTTAACCTAATAACACCCAGAATCTGTCTGTCAAGGAGATCCCACTCTTCCTGATCCATATTCTCAGGCTTTTTGCTCAGTGGTTGATGAAGCTTCCTTCCGTACAGATAATCTTCGATTTGCATTCTCCAAAATGCATAATCTGTACCGTCAAATTTTCCGATACCGTGTGCCGAACCATCTTCTCCTCCCATCGTTTCTGATTATTCTTGCGAACTGCCGTGTATTAGAACACCTCCAACGATAAACCGATATAGCTGAAATTTTTACTATTCACATGAACAGTAACCTTGTCGGAACAGTAACTTCTCTGTAACAGTAACCTCGCCGGAACAGTAACCTCGCCGGAACAATAACGAAATCACCACAACCTTATGCTTTGATACCAGTTGTTAGGAAATATCGTTAAATTCCCGATAAATCAGAATTACGAAAAAGATAAAACACACCGAATTTGTTAACGGAGTTCGGCCAATAATGCCTACGTCTCCGGACCTGCTGCAGATCTTTTATTATTATCTGGAAATTTTACAACACTCTCAACTCACACACAAACCCAAACTTATCCTTTCACAACTCAAGAATCAATGATTTTTGAGAACTTAGTTTCAGAGTGAAAAGAATAAAAACTCAAGAAAATTACATATAATTTTCTTACAAAGAAAGATTATTTCTCTTGTTTTCTTTCTCTTGTTGGGATTTTGGGATTATAGGATATTTATTCTCTCTTCACATATGCTTGGTATTTATAGTGAAAGAGGGTTGGTGAGGAGCCATTTTTGTTGACAAACCAAAGCCTCATTTGTTGACATCTTTCTCCACCGTCCAAGCCTCTTTTCTCCACCGTCCAAACAACTCCACCGTCCAAGAATTATTGACTAACAGTTTGCATAAAATCGAACCTAACGAGTTATGCCCGTAGCCTTGGAGGCAATATCATTATGCCACCATGCCTGTTTGCAAAAATACGTACCACTATATTGTGATATTTAGACTTTTGTGAAGAGACTAATTTGCATGTTTATCAAAGAGAGGAGAATCTTTTGTATAGATTTTGGTACTTTGCAATAGGATATTGGCGTGAGCGGCATACGTGACTTACAATTGTGTGTAGCATTAATATCAAAAGGCTCCATAAAATTAAAGTGAAATACCGTTCACGATTAATTATACATTTTTTCCAAATTATATGCTACCATAAAGACAAACGAGTGATTCTTAATATTTTTTAATTTTTTTCATACTCCATCTGTTTAAAAAAAACAGGAGTATTTTTTAGCTAATTTTGATTATGGGTAAACTAAACATCAATTTATGATAAAAAAAAAATTACATTGAAGTCTTAAAGTGACATTTAATTGGAAAATCAAAATTTCTCCTAAAACAACATTTATTATTTTGAAATGGATCGAGTATATATATGGTTTTTATATGTAGAATTGGCATATTATAATGTTCTCTGGTTTTTTTTTTTTTTTTTTTTTTTACTTTTTTTTTTNTTTTTTTTTTTTTTTTTTTTTTTTTTTTTTTTGAACTTTTTGTTCTCTGGTTTTCCTTAGTATCAGTGTTATCACACAATTACGTTTACGTGAAACACAATTTCCGAGGAAAAACCGGAAAATAACTTAATCTCAAATGAGCATTTACCCATTATAAAGGGCGAAAGCAGACGAAGAACGATAAGAGTATACATGATGGTTTTGGTATATGAAAAGGTATTCGTGATGGATTCATGCATGAACGTCCCTTTACTATTTTCCCTTTTTCTGTTTATTGAGAAAACAAATTTAAGATTATTCGCGGTGGCGAGTTTTGCCCCACTCGAAGCAGTACGTAATGTTATAATAATGTTGCAAGTAGGCTATCTTTGGCGGTCCCTTTCTGAAAAGAGGTTTCGCAATTTATAAACAAAACGAGTGATGACATCAAAACCCCCAAAAAAAAAAACAAAACGAAACGAGTGATCAATGAAGAGATAAGAGAGAGATCAAAAGGAGAAAAAGGAAAAGAGTAGAGAAAATGTAGAGACAAACTGCAAAATGTAAAGCTCTTTTTCACTTTGAAAGCCAAATTTCATTATCTACTAGAAGACCGGTGATGTTGTATTTTCTTCAAGTACTTATAGGAAAAATCGTTAATTTTTTTATGAATGTTCATCGTTCATTTCATTTTTTTTTGTTTGTTTGTAATGAATGTCTAGTCTTAATATTAAGTAATACTCCAATCAATTAAGTAAACAAACTGGAAAACAATAGAAAAAAAAGCTGCAACTTAGATGTCAAGTTGTAATAAATCATGTTAAAAATGTTATAGGACGTTAAATACACCACCACAAGTTTAGTTTTCCCATCTTCTTAAAATAGCTTGCCTTGTGCTCACCGGTCAACGGTCACCAGTCACCTATTTCTCTTGGGTGAAGATCGTTTGGTTCAAAGGTAGAATTCCAACTTAATTTATTCATATGTAGTCGACTACATAAAATACCAAATTTGTAAATACAAACATCTGTTAAGACACTGATGCAATCATCTAAAAATATTATGCAAAAACATTTACTCACCATTGTATACTAGACAAGATCCCACCAAAAGTATAATAGAGAATGATGATGATGTGATGATGTGCTTTAGATATGGCATATGGGGCTTGGCATCCAAATTATAAAGATGTCATATATATTTATGATTAATTATACCCATACACTTAAAAATCCATTTAAAAGATAATAAAAGTGAAGTGATAACTTCCAACTAATTTCTTTCTGAAAATTAACTAACAAATTTTAGTTCCAAATATACCATATCACTTTGGGAAATTTCCAAATGCCACAAACCATTTATGAAGGGTAAATAAATCATGTAAGACTTGTTTCTAAACTCTTAACTCTTTCTCACCCTATATTTGGTGGTTTTATTGGAATTTTTGAATTCTGATATAATTTGGGGGGGGGGGGTTAGGGAACAGAAATATTGTATTTTTTAGAATGGTCGTTTTTTTTGTATTACAAAAGAAGACCATCCGAGTAATAATAATTTCCATATTCTTAATGACAATTATGATAGACCAATTTGAATTTACTGGTTTAAATCTTAATCCCTCCGTTTCACAAAGAGTGTCGTTTTAAAGTTTTGTTTTTATTTTACAAAAAGTGTCGTTTTATGTTTTCAATACATAATTTTGATAAAAATCCAATTTTAACCTTATTGTTCTAGTGTATTAATTAGAGAGAAAAAATGTTTAGTGCATTAATAAGAGGTAATATAGAATTTTTAGTAGTTTTGTTAATATGTGTGAAATGTGTCAAAATGACATTTTTTGTAAAACAGAAGGAGTACAAAAGTGGAAAAAAATATACAAAAATGTTTCTGGCATATTTCATTTTATACAAAATTAGTTACGCTGATAATATAATCTCTGTTTTGTCTAATAGATCTAACTTTGGAATTCTTCTTGAGCCTTGACAGATGATACGATGATATTCATTTTGACATTTACATTTACTATCCTTTATAGGAACATCTTATTTTTCCGGAAAAAAATATCATTTAGTCACAATAGTAAGAAAATTCAAAAAAAAATCCGTACTTTTACTAAAAAAATGAATTTTTGTAATATAAAGAAGAAAACATGAGATAAAGAACAGACACTCAGTTAAAGAAAGAACAGATATAAATTATTTGTCTCTCTAGCTACCTCGTGTAACTACTTGATGAGAGCAAAACCATGCTTTTTTATAGATGTATATAAATAGACTTTTATATATAACCTTTCCGGTTTATATATAATTATAAATAGTTATATTAAACAAACACAACAAAAATTAACTTTACTTTTCAATTAGGTAATAGACTCCATATATAATTTTGTTTTAAATTTGAAACTTCATATACATGCGTTTCATTTTAAATATTTTTACAAAAACTTTCACACAAATTAACAATCTATTAAAAAATTTGCGGTGCATTTTATTAATACAATATCGTTTTCCAAGTAATACTCTATAATTTGACCTCACTAATTAAAAAATTATACGAATTAAAAAAATGAATAGTTTTATAATCTTTTCATACTACTATGGTATAGTTTCAAAACATTTCTTCCCCTATATATATATTTATTCCATAGACGTCTGGGAGAGGAACCTTATAGGCGAAGAAATGTCCCCACTCAAACCCTAAAAAAAGGGAATCACAACTAAAATTTACACACAGATGAATTATAGACGCGTATACACATGAGGAGATGAGAGTGGGAATCATACAAATATATAGAAATCATAAAAAGAAACCAAAACTCCTTTTTTTCTCGTTAAAAAAGCATTTTCTTTCCTTTAATTTGTCTTTGTTCTCCTTCTCTCTTCTCACTTTCCTTTTTGATTTTGTGCTCTCTCTGCGTTTCTCTTTGGTCGTCTTGCTTCCTCTCTTTGGTTTTGCCCTTTTTTTTTTTTTTTTGATTCCCCCACCAAGTTTTTCCTTGGAGTTCTTTCCCCTAAAGATCCATCAAACTTTATTAAAGAAGGAAGAAGAAAGAGATAATAAAGGGTATAGAAGAACAATGGTTTTCTCATCCAATTGGTCACAGGTTTCACTTCTTTGATCTTCCCATTAGTAAATGTTCTCTCTGTCTCTCTCTCTTTCTCTCTTTTTGCAATTAATTTCTTCATTGATGTTTTTATTCGTTTAGTACTAATTTTGATTCATTTCTAAAAGATATTCCTATTCTCATCTTTTTATTATAACCCGCTTTCTTTAAATTTCCAACATCTATATATATGGTATTTCTTGCTTTATAAATAAAAATTACACCAGTACTGAATTTGGAGTTTCTTGGTTCTTTATTTTATTTTGATTACTTTGAGTTGTTTTTTTCAGCCTACGAACTCGAGTCATCAGATTCATCATCAACATCAACTTCATGAAAATGGAAGTATAGTTAGTGGCCACGGACTACTCTCTCACCAACTTCCACCTAACCCACAAAACCCTAACCCCAACCACCACCATGCTGCTGCCTCCGGTGGTCTTCCGGCGAGGCTGGGTGGATCCATGGCGGAGAGAGCGAGGCAGGCTAAAGCTCCTCCGCCTGAGGGAGCCCTAAAGTGTCCTCGATGTGACTCCATCAACACTAAGTTCTGTTACTACAATAACTATAACCTCACTCAGCCTCGCCACTTCTGCAAGGGTTGCCGCCGCTACTGGACACGTGGCGGCACCCTGAGGAACGTCCCCGTCGGTGGAGGCTGCCGGAGGAATAACAAAAAGGCCAAAAATGGTAATTCAAAATCTTCTTCTTCTTCGTCCAAACAGTCTTCTCCCACGGTCAACACTCCAAGTTCTAGCTCAGGACAGCTAAGGACAAATCATCAGTTCCCCTTTTTACCAACTCTTAACAATCTCACTCAACTCGGAGGTATTGGTTTGAACTTAGCTGCCACTAATGGCAACAACCAAGCTCACCAGATCGGTTCATGTTTGATGAACGATCTAGGGTTTCTTCATGTCGGAAATGGACGAAACACTTCAGCTCCGATGACCGGAAACATTCATGACAACAACAACAACAACAACAATGAAAACAACCTAATGGCCTCCGCTGGATCGCTGAGTCAAATCGCTCTCTTCGATCCGACGACGGGGCTATACGCTTTCCAGAACGAGGGCAATATGGGAAACAACGTCGGAATATCTTTTTCCTCTACTTCCATGGTTGATTCTAGGGCTTACCAGACCGCTCCGGTGAAGATGGAAGAACAACGCAATCTGGTTAACTTATCTAGACCGGTCTCCGGTTTAACGTCTCCGGGAAATCAAACAAATCAGTACTTTTGGAACAATTCGGATTTCTCGGGACCTTCTTCTAACGATCATCACCAACTCTTGTGAGATTTCGTGTTTTGTGGGATCGTAATGTATGTTTCGACGTGGAGATTGATTTAGATGACTACGAACGGTCAGGATCAAATGCATGCAGAGTTGTGCGGGACTTTGATCGTGGAGAAGTACCAAGACAATCGAAAAGGTATTTTGATTAGAGTTTGTGGTTCTACAACTTAATATCGTTTCTTAGTTATATATATAGATATTCAGGTGTGTCATATAATCTGTCTTGTATTGTGTGGTTTCATGGTTATCTGATTCTGAAGTTGCTATGTCTCAATGGATTTGTGTCGTGTGTGTAACAGTCCAACTTATATACTTATTTTAACTAAATCTCATTGAATGTATAATATTTTTCAGATAGTTCTAGTTATACTCATTTTCCGTTGAAATTCAATTTATGCCTATACGTTTGCCTGACCAAAACCGAGTAGTGAACATTAATAACTATTTATCATTTCTTGATACATTGTTAAAAAAATTTTATAATATACAAAAGCCTTATCAAAAAAAAATTATATACAAAAGCTAAGGATAATTCATAAAGTAAAAAAGGGCGTTGCTGACTAAGGAACAGGAACTTGATCATACAATTCCGTGTCTCTCTGGATGCTATGTTTTAAAATTCCCAAAATACTATTTTCTCATATTTTTAGGAGCTTCTTTTTCTTTTACAGTCTTGTTGTGCGAATCTGTGTGTCAGTCTGTTTTATGTGGGTGCATGATCCTCTATAAAAATAACTAAATCTATGCAACCCTATATAAGTCTCTATACATAAATATAATATAAATGAAGATTAAATTTCTTGCATGGATTAAAGCATACTTACGTGTAGTTTTCTTATATTCATTTTTTTTGTTGAACGTTAATTAAAAGTTTATAGGACACAATCAATCTAAAACCGTAAGTTTGTTTTCTTAACTATAGATTTCAATCAGTTAGTGAATAATACTAGAATAGTCTAATGTGAAGATTTTGGCGTCTGGTTTAGTGTTGATGTTGTTTCAATGAAAATAATAATTTTCCAATCATAATACGATAGGGAAAAGAAAAAAAGTGGAGTATATAATGGAGAAAACGTTAAACAAAGATCGACACGGAAAACAATGCGTGCAGAGATTTGTATATAATGACCCTCCAACTTTTATGATAGTCCCACTTTTTAACGGCAGAGTTAAAATCATTTGAAATGCTTTTTTGACTCTATTTTTTTTTTTTTATTAAGTGAATGTAAAATTTATTCAGCCAAAAAAAAAAAAAGTTTTTACAATAAAATGCATCAGTTTGTTGAGATTAGAAATGGACGTAGAAATGTTTGGAAAGAGTAAAGAGCAGAGATGATTTTTCAACTTGTGTTTCTCGAGACAAACCAGAACATCAATCCTTCCGTGAAGCGCTTGTCTCCATTTCTTTGAATTAAGCTTATGCGGTTTTTTATTGTTTTGTCGAGAAGTTTGATGAGCCACTGCGCTGTTGATGGTTGATCACCATACTTCCGTTGGTTTTTTTTTCTCGCCAGATTGCGTGAATGGCTGCTTGAAACAAATATCTGGTAACAAACAACGTCATTCGATCATGTTGAGAATTAGAGATGAGCTGAGTAAGGGAATTCCAATCTGTCGTGAACTGATTATGGAGGACACCTCGAGCAAGGTTAGACCAAATCCCTTTTTTCTTTTACTTATGAGTCATAAGTTATGAATGTTTTCCTAAATTAAATCGTGTAAAAAAGGTATATGCTACTATATGATATAAGATTGTTTTTTGTTTTTATCATCTGTAATTGGTCTATCTTAACCATTTTTAGCATAAGTGTTGAGCAAACAAAATTACGTATTGATATGCATAGATAACATACTAAAAACCATAAGGTTTCAAATACTATATATAAAATACATATGATAACATTTCTTAAACCCTTATGCTATTTCTCCTAGATTACTCAACTCATTTTCTGTCAGAATCATTTCCAATGTTGCCTTCAATAATCTTCTAGATATTTCATTATCTTCATAATTTTCATAATTTTGATATGGTCGATCTCCCAATACTTTCACGTCAATTCTAGCTTACCTAAATCCGCTACTCAAAATTATTTTTATATGAGACGTTTAGACGTGCTCATATGGTAAACTGAAAATCCAATCTAGTTGGACAATATTATTACTTACACTACACGAAAACAGCCGATTCCCGGCGGCCATATCGGTCGGGAATCCGTCGGGAAACGCCTTTCCGGACCAATTCCCGACCAATTTGTCTCGTCGGAACTAGAGGACCGGGAATCAAAATTTGTCGGAAATTGGTCGGAAATTCCCGACCAATTTCCGACCATTTTATTTCCCGACCGGAGTCCGACGAATATTAATAGTCGGGAGAATTTCCGACGATTTCCCGACGAGTCGAATTCCCGTCTAATTCCCGACGATATCCCGACCTAATCCCGAGGACAAATTTCCGACCTATTCCGGACCGGATAATTTCCGACCAATTCCGGACCGGATAATTTCCGACTAATTCCGGACCGCATAATTTCCGACTAAATCCGGACCGGATATTTCCGACCAATATCCGACGGGTTATTAAAAAACAGTATTTTTAAAATTCTTTAAATTAATGATTTTTTTAAATTAAATTAAATTAATAATTCGAAAAAGAAAATTAAAATTAAAATATAATAATTGTTTTGAAATAAAATTAAAATATAATAATTGTTTTGAAATAAAATAAAATTGTTTTGAAATTACAAAAACATTAAAATTAAGATCCCGATCCCGATCCCGATCCCGATCCTGTTCCCGTTTCCCTTCTTCCCCTTCCCGTGCCCGGGAAATCCGAGAACTTCGATTTCATCCAGTCCGACATGGTAGCGATTTCCGACCTTGCCTCGGTAAGTTGTAGTTCGGTGTCCGCATTCGCCACCTCCAAAGCTGTTAGTTTTGACTTCAGCTCTTCATTCTGTTGGATGAGATCTTCAGAGAAATAAGGAGAACCCGAAGCCCTGGCTTCCATAATCGGGACCTTACCCAAACCACCGCGACGCCGCCCTTTTTTATCAAGGGGAAATTCCTGTAGAAATTAAAAATAAATTAGAACATTTTATAATGTATAACTAAATGAAAAAAAAAAAAACTTACGTTGATAACGAGATTGTTGACCGTTTCCCGCGTCAACTCGAAGGAAGAGGAGGAGTCGGCTTGTGACTGCTGGGTCAGCTCGTCCTTCTTCTTCGTCACGTTCTCGTAGATCTCCCTCATGAGGGGATCCTGAATAACCCCGGTTGTCTTGTTCGTGTGGCACGTCTTCATCAAGTCCAAGTGATTCGGACGCACACCTCCGGCCTCATTTGTCTAAAAAAACAAATAAATTTAAATATTAATAAATTATTTAACAATTAAATATAGAAAACAATGTAAAAAATAAAAAATTACCATTTGTATTTCTCGGGTCCGGAAGCTGGTCGAACCGGAGTTGTGGACGTACTGTCCCTTACCGGAGCGATCACTCTTTCGGTTTCCCGAATTAGTCTTCGAAGTTTTCTCTGTCGCGGGGTTTTGCCAATATGGTTTGTAGTCTTCCCAAACCGAAGCGTTCAAGCCTTTCGGTTTGTCTTGGCCCTTCCTCCACTTTTGCTTCCACTCGTTCATGTTTCTCTTGAACTGCGTACGCGCCTCCTTCATAAACTCCGTTTCAACTGTGGTCGTGTCGGAGTGATGCCATGTAAACTCTTGCTAAGAAAATAAAAATAAAAACTTATCAAAATATTAAAAAAACATATAAATATATAAAAAAAAATTAGTAGTTTACAACTTACCGCAAATTGTCTAAACCAAATTTGCTTCTCCTCGTACGGGATATCTGAAAATTTCTTGTACGGTTTGTCGAGCATCGAATGCAACATCCTTAAAACGGACTTGCTAATCCCGTTGTTCGATATACCAAACCTACAAAAAAATAAAAACTATAAACAATTTTACATTAAAAAAAATATAACACTAATTTTACCATGTCGATCTTCCAATTAGACGTTGATCGAGCCGGATGTGCAAGTCCCTCCCCGGTTGTTGGACTAACTCCTCGATGGACATGATTGGAGGAGCTTGACTGTGCGACTCCGGGACATTCGCACTTTGTCTTGGACTAGGGGTCTCCGATGGCGGATCGTTATGTTGATGTGGTTGAATACCTCGAGACGAACCACCGCGGCGAATGTTATCGAAACCCTCGTACGACCTACAAAAAAAAACAAAAAATTTGTTAGTTGTTAGAGTTATTAAAAATGTAAAAAATACTAAAAATATTTCCAAAAAACAGAAAAAAAATTATGAAAATTTAGAATTTGTTTTATTTGCTAAAAAGTTTTATATAACATAAAAAATTTTAAAAATCACTTGTAAAACGCAAAAAAATTACTAATATTCTAAAAAAAATTCTAAAACACTTATAACATTTAAAATCACATGTAAAATGAAAAAATCATTTATAACCACTTGTTAGAGTTATTAAAAATGTAAAAAATACTAAAAATATTTCCAAAAAACAGAAAAAAATTTATGAAAATTTAGAATATATTTTATTTGCTAAAAAGTTTTATATAACATAAAAAAATTTAAAAATCACTTGTAAAATGCAAAAAAATTACTAATATTCTAAAAAAAATTCTAAAACACTTATAACATTTAAAATCACATGTAAAATGAAAAAATCATTTATAACCACTTGTAACAAAATTTTAAATCACTTATAAAATGCAGAAAAATGTTATAAAATTCTAAAAAAAATTAAAATCACTTGTGAAATAATAAAACTATTTCACAACTAACACAAAAATATTTTCCTATTTTTTTCAATATTATTTCTAAAATATTTTTTTCAATTTTTTTAAAATTTTTTTGAATTAACACAATTTTTAAAAATATTCAAACACAATATCTACAATATTAACCTAACAACAATCTAACATATATTTTAACCTTTCATAATTAACCAACAATACCTAAAATCTAACAAACCTAACAAATCTAACAAACCTAATTAACTAATTTAACTAATTTAACAAAATGAATTAGGGAAAAAAGAAATTAAAACTCTTACATTGGTACAGGTGGGCGGCGGCGTGGAGGAATTCCGGCGAGCCTTCGACGGCGGCGGCGGAGACCTAAAGAAGAAGAGAGAGGAGTTAGACGAAGAGAAGAGGAAGAAGAGAGAAGAGGAAGAAGAGAAGAGAGAAGAAAACATACCTTCTTCTTACGGCGGCGGCGACGACGAGGTGGACGGCGGCGGCAACGAGAGAGGAGAGAAGAGATCTAAAGAAGAAGAGAAGATGAAAGGAAAGAAAATGAGGAAGAAGAAGAACAATTTTCGATTTATTGAACCCGATTTCCGACCGACCAATACGGTCGGGATCCGGTCGGAAATTTTTAATAAACCGATAAATGAATTCCATCGAATTTTCGTTTGGCGCGGTATATTTCCCGGTTTTTTTTTAGTATGGTCGGAAATTGGTCGGGAATTCCAGACCAATTTCCGACCAATATACAAAATTGCATGTCATCTGATTGGGCATTAAACACGTGCTATCGTCGAATAATTTAATAGTCGTCGGAAATTGGTCTGGAATGTCCGACCAATTTCCGACCATTCAGGGTTTAGGGTTATGAAATCCTAAATTTGAATACCGTATAGGCTTTAAAAAACATCTAAACATCTTATGTCTAAAAACAATCTGGCAAGGTAAACATAAATAGAGTATATGACGAATTTTATGAATCGATAAGAGAACGGGTTTAACCTCTCTTAACGAAACATAGAACTTATACTTACACTTTTCGTTTTCTTGTAAGGTTTGGATTAAATGTTGATTCTTAAGATAGTTGTACATTGAATTCTTTGAAAATATCATATCTAACGATAGCAAAGATAAATGTAATCAAATTTTTGCGGTTTGAGGTTTCGAAACCACGTATGGTCGGAAAGTGGTAGGAAATTCCAGACCAATTTCCGACGGGTTTAGTTTTAGCCGAGGAAAACTCCTCTGGTTTCAGTTTTAGCCGGGGATTCAATTTTCCTCGGCTAAATCTAAAACTGTCGGAAATTGGTCAGAAATTCCAGACCAATTTCCGACGGGTTTAGCCTTAGCCGAGGAAAATTGAAACCCTGGTTTCAGTTTTAGCCGGGGATTCAATTTTCCTCGGCTAAATCTAAAACTGTCGGAAAGTGGTCGGAAATTCCAGACCAATTTCCGACGGGTTTAGCCTTAGCCAAGGAAAATTGAAACTCTGGTTTCAGTTTTAGCCGGGGATTCAATTTTCCTCGGCTAAATCTAAAACTGTCGGAACTTGGTCGGAAATTCCAGACCAATTTCCGACGGGTTTAGTTTTAGCCGAGGAAAATTGAAACCCTGGTTTCAGTTTTAGCCGGGGATTCAATTTTCCTCGGCTAAATCTAAAACTGTCGGAAATTGGTCGGATTTCCGAAAAAAAAAAAGTTTCAAAAATGCTAAGTAAAAACCGTCGGGAATTGGTCGGAAAAACGGAATTAAGAAAATTTATTCTAAGCACGAATTATTAATGCATATGGAAAATTTTAAAGGAATATCGTATGGAAATTTTTTAACAAATTTATTCTGATTCCGAATAATTATATGAAGTATGCATATATGGAAAAGTTTCTAAAATGTTTTACTTAAAAATAAATGCATATAAAAAATTTGTTACAAAATTATTCTGATGAGTCCGATGAATAATCTGAAGTAGCTGAATCGGAATCGTCATCAAATTCTCCTCTCTCTTCTTCAGAATCCTCAAATACTTCGTAATCCCCGCCCATACCGGTGAAGTCAACCACAAGGTCAACCTCAAGAGAATGCTCGATTTCACCTAAGTTACCAATTGGAGTTTCCTGTAAAGGGTCCTGCTCGGAAACACCAGATATCATTCCTCTTAGTTGTATCGACGTTACTGCAATCCACGGGTCTTGCTTGTTCCTAACCAGGGGGTATCGAATGTAGGAAACTTGGTCCGCTTGTGAAGCAAGAATAAATGGATCGTATTTCCGATGTCGCTTTCCAGAGTGAACAGATGTTACACCGAATTCGTCCTGACGTAGACCTTCCACTGGATCATACCAATCGCAATAGAACACAATGCACCTCAAACCAACCATTCCTGGATATTTGACTTCTAATATTTCGCGGAGTACACCGTAGTAGATAAATTCTCCGGATGTAGACGATATACCGTAATTGCATGTTGTCCTTGAGCTCCCTTCACGATAAGCCTTAAAAGCATACCCTCGAGTGCAATACATCGGATAAACACTTGGAACAAAAGTAGGGCCATGCACCATCTCAACTAACCACGTGGAAAATTCTACCCCGGTAGTAGTCATCTGATCAACCTGTACAAAGTGTGGACAATCGTAAACAATATGTGCTAATGTAAGCATGTGAAATTTAGTTAAATAAAGGGAAATCGAGCACTTACGTAATATTGCAACCAACCCGAGAATTCATTCTGTTTACGGACCGCAAGCTCATCCTCTGTGCAATCTGGAAACCAATTAGGAATTTGGTCCATGTATATCCTGTGAATAAAACAAATAGATTATGCAAAAATACTATCAAAGATTTTTGGTAATTACTAAACATCAAAATCAGGTACGTACCTCTCATATTCAAAAACGTCGTCGCAGTTTGTCAGAATATATGTATGCAAATGTCTTTGTTCCTCCTCTGTTAGTCGCCGAGGCCTCCCTTTTCCACTAAGCCTTCCAATTTGTGCAAATAGATTTGGGACATATACCGGATACGGCGGTTTTTCTCCTCCATCATCATGCCGTGCAGGTCGTCTACTTTTAGTCTTTACCGAAGATGGAAAGTAGTAGCTCGCAAAGTTGGATGCTTCTTCATTAATGCTCTGTGCAACAATAGAACCCTCGACTCTTGCAAGATTTTTCACCTTCTTCTTTAGGTGGAACATATACCGCTCAAAAGGATACATCCATCGATATTGAACTGGCCCACCAAGTGCTGCTTCCCTAGGGAGATGAATAGGAAGATGTTCCATAACATCAAAAAATGATGGTGGAAATATTTCTCGAGGTTGCATAGGAGAACCGGTATCTTCTCTTCAAGGTTTCGGATACCGTCTGCTGTAAGTGATCTCGTACATAGATCCCGGAAGAAAGCACTGATCCCTGCATAAATGATAAAAAAATTTTAGCAAAATTTAGATAATATATATATATAGAACTATATATAATTTTGTAAATGTACCTGCAATAGCTCCATTGACGTTTCTAGGAAGAAGACCGGCAAAGGCAAATGGAAGGAGGCGTTGCATGACAACGTGACAATCATGACTCTTCATCCCTGAAAACTTCCCTTCTCCAATATTAACGCAATTACGAAGGTTAGATGCGTATCCGTCTGGGAATTGAACACTATGCGTAATCCAGTCGAAGAACTCCTCCTTTGAAGGCTCATCCAAACGGAAAGCGGGGGGCAATGATTTTCCGTTCGCCATTACATGGAGGTCCTTCCGCGAACAAATATCTGGCAAGTCCAATCTGGCCTTCAAATTATCTTTCGTCTTCCCTTGCACATTTAGAATAGTATTCATGATGTTGTCAAAAAAGTTTTTTTCAATGTGCATGACATCTAGATTATGGCGCAGCAGATGGTTCTTCCAATATGGCAAATCCCAAAAAATACTCCTCTTGTTCCAATTGTGGTACTCGCCACAACCGTCTACGGGAAAATGACCATTACCACCACATAAAACCGTCTTCTCAGCACCAAAATCTCTCAACTGAGTGATGATGTTATTCCCATCCGGCTCAGGAGGTGGACCATCAAATACTTTTTTACCCTTTTTAAACAATGTCGTGCTCCGACGATATGGATGATCATGCGGTAGAAATCGTCGATGACAGTCGAACCAAGAAGTCTTTCGACCGTGCTTTAACTGGAACGCATCAGTGTTATCTTGACAATAAGGGCATGCCAACCTTCCATGAGTCGACCATCCAGATAGCATACCATATGCTGGAAAATCACTTATGGTCCACATAAGTACCGCACGCATCGTGAAATTCTGTTGGAGAGAAACATCGAACGCTTGAACACCATCTTTCCATAACATTTTCAACTCATAAATTAATGGCTGCAAGAAAATATCAAGGGATCTCTTAGGATGCTCCGGTCCGGGGACGAGAATCGTGAGGAACAAAAACTCTCGTTTCATGCACAAACTAGGCGGCAAATTGTAAGGTGTGACGATTACTGGCCACAATGAATATTGCCTCCCATGTTTCCCAAAAGGGTTGAATCCATCTGTTGATAACCCAAGGTATACGTTCCTTGACTCATACGCAAAACTAGGATAGACCTCTTGAAAATGTTTCCACGCTTCTGCATCTGAGGGATGAGCAATCTCTCCATCTGAGTTATGCTCTGCATGCCATCTCATAAGTCCTGATGTGCGCTCGGATTGATATAACCTCTTCAACCTCTCTGTTAGCGGCAAATACCACATCCGTTTATGTGGAACTGGTACTCTGCCACCCGTTTCCTGATACCGAGGTTTCTCACAAAAACGACACTTTTTCGTCCTTTCTCCAGTAAATCATACAATTGTCGATGCACACATCTATCATCTGATACGGCAATCCAAGACCAGCTACAAGTTTCTGAACCTCGTAGTATGAAGCCGGTGATATATTATCTTCAGGTAAAATCCATTTCACAAAATCAGCTATCGCATCCACACAATCCTCCGCCAAGTTGAAATCGGTCTTTATAGTCATCAACCTGCTTGCAGTTGATAAAGGCGATATTCCCTCTCTACATCCTCCGTATAGTGGAAGCTTAGCTTGATCTAAAATATCAAAAAACTTCTGAGCTTCCAAATTAGGCTCCTCTATTCCAATACCATCATGAACATACGATGGTACGTTTTCACGAAACGCATCATTCACCATCTGAACGTTTGCATCTACTTCCGGTGTTGGTTCCTCTATCCTACCCGAATAATTAAAGCTACTACAATAATGTTGCACCATTGAATCAGTTTCTCCGTGCGTATACCAAACCTTGTAACCCGGCATAAACCCATTCCTATAAAGGTGATTCCATACTTCCTTAATAGAGACTAATCTATGATTCCGACATTTAGTACATGGACAATACAATTTACCGTATTCCGACGTCATGCTATTGTTTGTCGCAAATGTCATGAATTCCTCAACACCTTGTGCATACTCATCTGTCAGTTGATTCGTCGCTGGATCTTGCCGTGGTCTATCCATCCACGATCGAAAATAATCATAAGGGTTTTGATTTGAAGAAGACATTTTCTAAGTTTTTTTTTTTGTGTAAGTTGTGAATGAGGGTGGAGAGATATTTATAGTGTATTTTCTGCGTATTTCCGACCGGTTTCCGACCAATTTCCGACCAATTTTATAATCGCAAACGGCTATAAAACGGCTAAGGCAACGGGCAGATTAACGGATCTATTTCGTCGGAGTTTGGTCTAGAATTCCGACCAATATAAGGATAATGCAACGGTCAGATTAACGGATCTATTTCGTCGGAATTTGGTCTGGAATTCCAGACCAAATTCCGACGAACTTACATCGGTCTGTAACTCGTCGGAAATTGGTCGGAATTCCAGACCAATTTCCGACCAATAAAATGTCGTCGGGAATTCCCGACCAATTTGGGACGAATCGTTTTTCCTCGGTATTTCGTCGGAAATTGGTCGGGAAATGCCGACGACATTTAATTGGTCGGAATTCCCGTCGGGAATCGGGTTGTTTTCTTGTAGTGTTATATCGAATTTATATACAACATCCTATAATCAACTGAAAATCCAATATAGTTGGACAATATTATTACTTATATCGAATTTATATACAACATCCTATAATCATTCGGACAAAATACAACAACAAAAAAAAGAGTCTAAGCAGCCAAAAAGATAGCCTACCTCCCATAGAATAGTATCTAACAATTTGCCACAAACAGAGGTGGCCTAACAACTACTCATCCTACTTGGTTGGTTGACGTACTATACCAGCGCAAGTGGCTTCGGTCTTATTAAAATAATCCAATTCTAGAAACTTTAACGACATTCAAACTGGTCTTATTTTGATTTTTAAACTCTTGACCAAAACTGATTTCCTTTATACTATAAAGGTAATTATTTAAAATAACTAATTTTTGCATTGAAAAAAAAATCAAATAGTATGAAAAAACTTTAATCCATCATATAAAACAAGACCGATGGAACACTGTATATCGAATATTAATATTAAATAATTTATTATTAGAAAAGTTATAATATTTAAAAGAAAATGAATGAAAATTAATAATTTTTATAATACCAACAAAAGAATGACATTTAATACTTTTTTCAAATACTAAATGTGTACTACTAGAATAACAAAAACAAAAATGAAACTATATAATTAGAAAAAAAATATTTTATTAAATCCTTACTTATTAGTTGAAAATACTAGATATTAATAAGTATATTATGTATATATATATGAAACAGACATTTGACGATTTTCAACCAGTAGACCGAGCCATCTTTGGCGGGTAAAGTAGAACCACATAGGAGAACGAAAAGTCTCACTTTCTTGTTCAAGGTCTTCCTCGTTTTCCTTCTTGCATATCATTTGAGCCCTCTTCAGTTTTGTTGTTGTTGTTCCTTAATACTCAACCAATAACACCTGGATTTAATAGGCTATTTATTGGTTGCTGAATCGCTTACTTCTTCTTCTTCTTCTTGATCAGGTCAGCTTCTACCGGATAAATTTTTTAACGGATTTTCTTCCTCTATCCTTTTCCACAACTCTCAATTCCGCTTTTAATTTTGAACGAGTTGCTTCGTTAAAATGGATCAAGAAATAAAAATCGTTTCTTTGATTTGTTTTTGTGGATTTGACGATTTCAGACAAGCTACCAAGTCTTTTTTTTTTTTTTTTTAGCTACCAAGTCTGGTCTGACTAATTTTGTGTGTGTGTTTTAAATACGTCGCTGTTGTTATACTCCGTCTTCACACGTAATTTAATCTTGTTTTCTGCCGATCCAAGGATTCTAAATGGGGAAGCAGTTTAAAAACGAGAATTCGAGTCCAAGACATGGCAAATATAATCACAAATCAGGATGGTTAACCGGAATGCTTCATCTGCTTGATTTTCACCATTGGAGATCTAAGAACCGCCCAATCTGTAAGCCCATCTCGTAATCTTATATACTTTTTTTTTCTTTCTATAAAGTATTTTTTATCTTAAATAAAAGTTGTTGAATGATGGTACTCTGTGTTCATAGGTTGGAAGACTCCAAGAACCCATTCCTTGGTGCATGAATCTGATGAACAAGAACCGTTTATTGATTCTAAGAATGGAGATTCAAAGATGCTTAGTGTTGTTGCGGAGAAGCCAACGAGACAACTGAAGAAGATGATGACAACAAAGCAAGTAACAGAGTACGTTGATTTTCTTGAAATCTTGAGAAAAGAAGATGTTTTTGTCAAGATACTGAAAGATCCGAATTCAGAGTTCGGGAAGCAAGTCCAGATCAAGTCTAATCCAAGAGTTTTGCCCAAGTCAGGCTCGTTTCCTCTTTCAGGCTCTTCACGTCCCGCTAACATTGAACACAAGCAGAGGGAGAATTGGTATGCCCCAAAACAGAACGGTGCCGTTTTGACTTTGAATGTTCCAAGAGACACTCCTCAGGAACACCAACCAATCTTACCTTCTCATGGCTCAGCTGATGATCATGGATTTAATCACGCGGTGATAAGTGGATTTCGAGAAATCAAGAAGTTGCTCAAGAACGCACTTAAAGACCGAAAGCACACGAAGAAGAACAAGTACGATTCGGCTGTCCCAAAAGATGATTCTGTAGGGAGATATTCTCATCTCTTGGAGCAGAGTTTTAGAACAAAAGGTGGTAAATTGCGTTCTAAGAGCTTAAAACTTTCATATGAAGAGAAAAAGAGCGATTCGAGAGATGATAATAAACCACAATTCTTCAAACGGATTTCGTCATTGTCCAGCCTTGAAGTTCTTGGTTCATTTCTGACCGACCTGCCCCGAGACAGTTCTACTTCCAATCTAGAAGCTAGGAAATCTTTAGATCAAGATACTATCGTTGGGCCCAAGAAATCTTTATTACTATCTGAATCTCCGCCAAGAACAGAGAAGGAAGAAAAAGATGAGAGAAGCCAAATAAATCACTTATACAGCTCAAACGAAAGAATCCTGCAACAAGATCCAGATTCTGTTCTTAGTACCGGTTCCTCGGACAATACTGCACAAAAGACAGAGACTTTACCCTCACAAGGTAAGCTCTTGAATGAAACAATTCATCCTCTTAATTTGAAGAGAGAAAAATATGCAAATCTCAAATCTGTGGATGCTTGTTCTACAGGTTTAGGTCTAAGTTCCTTTGAGATTTACAACCTTAAAGAAGAAGAAGAAGAGGAAGAAGAAGAAGAAGAAGAAGAAGAAGAAGATGAAGATGCTTGCTTCTGTTTTGTAAAGAAGGTTCTACAACTTTCAGGTTTCCTCGAAAACGAACACAACGGAGAAAAATGGCACTCGGAGGAACAACCACTGAACCCATCACTGCTCTACGAACTCGAGATACAAGAAGAAGCAGTGAACAGAGAGCTTCTCTTTGATCTTGTTAACGAAGCAATCGCTGAGACTCACAACCAATCACACATCTATTTCCCTAAAACATTATCTTTTGCATTTCCAAATAGGAAACGTTTGCTTGAAGAGGTATGGGGAAGAGTTGAGTGGAGCCTCTCTGGGTTAGGAACTGAGAATAGAGATCGTTCATTGGACGATATTGTGGGAAGAGATCTTACAAAGGGTGATGGATGGATGAATCTACGAGCTGAATCTGAATGGCTGACTCTTGAGCTTGAAGATCTGATTTTTGATGACGTTTTAGATGAATTGCTTTGTGTTTGTTAGTCTTTTGCACTGAATGTTTCAGTCAGATTTTTTTTTTTTTGATATACATGTATATGTGTTTGATACAAATTCATGATTTATAATTTCTGAGAAGTACAACTGATTGGCAAAGATGATTCCGCGATTTTGCATGTTTTTTTTACCAATCACAAATTTTTGCTGAATTATGATTTACATTAAGCAATATCATGCCAAAAATAAAAATAAAAGAATGGGAGTTTTTTGTAACACTGCTGAATGGTTTTACTTCTTCAAATGTAAAATTCTCTTTATCTAATAACAGTCAGCCGGTAAAAATAATGTAACGGGGCTTTTGAAAAAAAAAAGAGAGTTATAAGGCCGTAGTTACTATTTTGGGCCTAGCCCATCACGCTAAACCCTCGGCCTCCGTCTTCTCTTTCTTCACCGACAACCACCACGGCGGCAAATCCCCGATCGATCAATTTCCTCGGCGGGATACTTTCCTGCTGTGTCTCCTCGTTGCTTATCTCACTGTAACCCTCTTTTTCCTCTCCGGAGCTCTGTCGGAGATAATTTGATGTGGCTGAGCCGGGCGGTTCCCGTTCGATATTTGGGATCCTACCGAAGAACTCAAAAACCGCCATGGATGAGATATCCTGCTGTCTTCTACTCAGATTCTACGGAGAAGAAAGAAAAAGTTGCGCCTATGCAGGTTCGATTCATCGTCTATCCACTTCATCCACAAACAAAAACCCTCTCCGTTGCTCTTTTTTTTTTTTTTTTTTTTTTCCTAATGAATTTCTATGTTGTGCAGGAGACTAGAATGAGAGATAGGTTTACGCTGTACGCAAGAGGCGGTGAAGGTGGCAGTGGTTGTTCCAGCGTCCGCCGGAGCCGTACCGATCGCTACGGAAAACCTGATGGTACTATTCCGAATTGATGATACAGAAATGATTATAGATAGATTGAATCATTTCCGTATCCAACAACTAAAATCCATAGTCATAAATTTTGTATGCTCAGAATTAGAGTAGTGTTTTAGTGGATGTATCTGAAACGGAAACAAGATTGGTTTTCGAAGGTTGTAAACATGGATTATTCGAAAGAATGTTTATGTTTATGTTTATGTTAATGTAATTGAAATTAGTTCAGGTGGAAATGGTGGGAGGGGAGGTGATGTGATCTTAGAATGCACACACGCAGTTTGGGATTTCAGCGGATTACAACCTCATGTTGTAAGTTTATGACTTTTTTTTTGTTTTTTTTTGGAGGAAGATGCAATTCGTCTAAACTGATTATATATCTAACTTTTATGAGTTTTGCAGAAAGGCGGGAAAGCTGGACAAGGAACTTCCAAGAACAGGATTGGAAACAGAGGAGAAGACAAGGTTTTGTACTCTCATTAGCGTTCCTCTGCTTCTTTCTTTTTGTCTTGGGGAATTAAAAACATCATTCCGCATATTTGTGTCACACCACAGGTCCTGCAAGTGCCCATTGGGACAGTGATTCATCTTCAAGAGGGTGAGATTCCATCTCAGGTTCAAGTTGACTCTCCCAAAGATTTGGATCCATGGGACCTTCCTGGTACACTGGTTGAGGATCCTGCTTCCGAGGAGAACCCTGATGTTCATCAAGAAATTACGCCAGGTTCTGTTCAAGTTGAAGCTGAGAAAGAAAGTGTAGCAAGACATGTAGGCACGCCAGAGGAAGTTGATTTTGAAGACGATGAAGGAGACATTGATCAAGTCAGGTATAATGTTGCGGAATTAACAGAACAAGGTCAGAGATTAATCATTGCTCGTGGTGGTGAAGGCGGTTTGGGTAGTGTTTCCGCAACACGTTATTTAAGACACACCAAGTTCGCTAAAACCGCGATCCGTCAAAGCAAGTTGAGGAGCATGGAGGACGATGCTGATGATGATGATGATGATGAACACTCGAGTATTAAATCTGGTTCGCTCGGTTCTGAGGCTGTCCTGATATTAGAACTTAAGAGCATTGCTGATGTTGGACTTGTCGGGATGCCAAATGCCGGGAAAAGCACTCTTCTTGGTGCGTTATCCCGTGCTAAACCCCGCGTAGGCCATTACGCGTTCACGACGCTTCGTCCCAATTTGGGAAACGTAAACTACGATGACTTCTCCATGACGGTAGCGGATATTCCGGGACTTATAAAAGGAGCTCATCAGAACCGAGGGCTAGGCCATAACTTTCTCCGCCACATCGAACGTACCAAAGTCTTGGCGTACGTTGTTGATTTAGCATCGGGGCTAGACGGTTGCAGGGGAGTGACACCGTGGCAACAACTGAGAGATCTGGTGATGGAGCTTGAGTTCCATGAAGAAGGGTTATCGGATAGGTCGTCTTTGATCGTGGCGAATAAGATCGATGAGAATGGCGCGGATGAGAGATTAAAAGAACTTGAGAGGAGAGTGAAAGGAGTGAGGATATTTCCGGTTTGCGCGGTTCTTGAAGAAGGTGTGGCTGAGCTTAAAGATGGTCTGAAAATGCTTGTAAACGGTGATGGTGAGGGATCGGAGAGATTAAAATTGGAGAATATCTGTGTTGACTAGTTTAGTTTTTCTTGTTTTAATTATCCAATCAAAATTTTCAGATTTTTGCTTCTCTTGAAAAATCGGAGAATATTTCTTTACTTTTTATCTTACAATTTTTGTTGTTAATTGAATTTTGTGAAACTAAGATTCTACCGCCCAAAAAATTAACTTGAATGAAAAAAAAAAATCAAAAACTAAAACCCAAACACTAGAAACTCAATAAAACTGCAACTATCCATCAGTCCATCCATGTCTATCAGAATCCGAAAAAAGAAGAAGAAGATGTCACTACCACTTTTGAAATTATAGGCCCAATGATAACGTAAACGAGGCGGGCACGTAGGAAGTCTAAAAAGAATTTTGGATTTGTGATGGAAAAGAAAGGGGCCAATTAAAGTGAATTCACCCAATTCAGAACCTTGAAGGGGCAAGAAGAAGCCAGTGACCTCACCCTACTATATAATGTGTTATTCTTTTTATTTTCTTTTAGAGAGAAAACGTAGGGAAGTTCGTGAATTCGGAAGAAGCTAGACAGAGACTTGACTCAAAACAAATATTGTGTGGTTCTTACTTCTTTTTAGTTTTTAGTGGCGCTCCTCAGCATCACTTAAAAAAAGTCTATACCTATCCAAGCATCAGACATGCACAAAATAGGCTTGTTCAGAAGGCAGTCGCTCATCGACAAATTTAATACCATATCACAACTCGATCAACTTCGATGCCGATGTGATCCAAAATTGTCTTTGATGAACTTTACACTATTTAGAATTATAAGTAGCAGTGACTGCGACATGGTTGATATGAGGGGAAAAAACCATAGTATACACACCCAATTGCTAAAAGAAAGTACACTAGATTCAATTTTACACTAGATATGAGGGGGAAAAAATACCATATATAAGATCATGGGTTGCATTTATTTTCAACTGTCAGTAATTTTAGATGAAATCTTGTGGATCTTACATGATATCAACGATCTCTTAATCCAAATCAAATTTTATCATTTTTGTGTGTCAGCAAACAAATTTTATCATATTATTGATAAGTAGTAGAAAGAACGTAGTCAGTATCTTGGATTGTCAAATGGCCACAGGAAGATCACAAAACAGAGGATAATAACCTCTTGGTAATCTAAAAAGAATAAAATAACAGAGGATAATATTTCTCACTAAATAAGTTTCGCGGACCGCATAAGATAATACTAGTTTAAGACATGGAAAAATAAAGGACGGTGTTCCTCCTCTTAATATAATACAGCATATGTATACATATCTAATGTCTGTTAGAAATAATCTACTTAGATAATAAGTATATATTAAGCAGATGAAAGAGGCATGCTCCATGCCTCTTTTCTTGGTCGGCTGCCGTTTACAAATAAAATCGTAACTCTTTGTTGCGTGTACGACTTTTTTCTTATTCCCTAATAATTTGAAGTTTTCCATTTATTTCTCGATACTCTGTTTTCTTGCTGATAAACCAAAAAATAGTGGGCAAGTTGATGTTATTTCCGTAATTAAGAAAAAGTTGATGTTATTCGTAGATTTATGTAGATTCTCAGCTGCATCAAAAGAAGATAACGGCATATAATTTAATCAAAAAACATTTTTTTTTTTGTAAACAAATACAAATTTCTTTCTCTTTTAGCCACTTCATGATTTAAGGTTTACTTAGAACAGATGTTTACTTAGAGGCAGCTTCATTTAACAAGTCTACAAAATCATCTTTTAATTTAAGACAACAGTCATTAGATTCTATATATAATTATTTAAGGTTTTTAATTAAAATATATAGAAATATTTCTAATCACTGCTAAATTTGATGATCTTTCTGTTGAAATGATCTTTGTGATAACTTCTTCCAAAAAGCATATTTTTTTTATTCTACCCATAAACGAAATGACACGTGTATGGTGGATATAACACCGAATCTTTCTCTTCTTCTATAAATAGTGGCCATTCCCATTTGTTCAACTCACACAGCACATAAAGCATCAGAAGAAGAAAAACAAATTACAAATTTAAATCAAAGAGAAGTAAGAGAAGCAATGGCAGGTTCTAACTGTGGATGTGGTTCCGCTTGCAAATGTGGTGACTCTTGCAGGTAATTAAACCCTATATTCTATCTTCTTTACCTTTACTTGCATATACGCATGTGGTTGCTTACTCCTTAAATTTGTTTGCTTAATTTTCATCATGTTAATTAATAAAATTTAAAATCTTTGTTTTATTTTTTTTGTTTGGTGAAGTTGCGAGAAGAACTACAACACGGAGTGCGACAACTGCAGTTGTGGATCAAACTGCAGCTGTGGGTCAAACTGCAGCTGTTGAAGGAATTGCGGTCTAAATCACAAATATGCAGGAAAACTGGGAAAAAAATGTGTTTGATGTTAAGAGATTTGTGTGTGTTTGAATAATGAATGACTTGGCATGGTGTTGCGTAATAACTCTCTTAACCTTGACGTTTTCCTGCTTTGTATTTTTCTATGTGTTGAATTGTGTGATTGTGTAATGTTTTCATTTGTAACCTAAGAAAGAAAAAAAGAATATATATGTATTGACTTTTGTGGTTATTAAAAATTGTCACTGTCTCCTCTCTCAATAATTAGAGTATAGGGTTAATCACCTAAATTACCATGAACAATTATATATTTAGATAAATGACCAAATGGTAAATATAGATGGTTTTTGGCGTTGACATTCAATCCAATTAAACCAGTTCAATCCAATCCGAAATTAATAATCAATTCCGAACTAAATACTACTAATTAAACTACATAAAACCGAACCAAATATTAATATATTTATTAATAAATATGTTATTTTTACTATATGTCAAACAAAAACAAAAAAGTGGAAGCCAATGATTCATTAGTGTTTTTATACCAAAAAAATTATAGCGTGATGCAAATATAGCGTTCGTCTTGGTTCAACGTTAAAAAAAAAAATTAAAATGTTGATAAACATTAGAAAATACAAGTCCACCATGTGCTTATCGGGCTTTATATCTTATAAGTTTTGGACTATTAACACGCTTTGATGTTTACGGGCCAGTAAGGTCCCCAAAAAAAAAAAAAAAAAAACCATGAGATCTATTATTGCGGTGATGAGGCAACGAGAATATTTCGTTCAGGCAATTCGTCGAACAACTTGCGTTACATCTTCGCCTGCGGTGGATCAAGCTAATTTCCAAGTCTCGAACTTTCTCACTACCCTAATATCTTCGACGAAATCTCCGGACGAGACATGTAGCGGGTCTGAAGGAGAAGAAGAGCCCAACAAGTGTTTGTCTCTGAGAATCGAGAAGCTCCCCAAGGGAGTAACTGTCGGGTCTGCGTTACAGAGCTGGATGGGCGATGGATTCCCAGTTCATGGTGGGGATGTTTATCACGCCATTAATCGATTGAGGAAGCTCGGAAGAAACAAACGTGCCCTTGAGGTTCGAATTTCTCTACTTGCTTCTCTCTCATGTTTCTGTTTGAACTTTGAACTCACCTCACTCAATCTTTGTTAAGTTAAAAACGAAGAAAACCAAATTTATGGGTCTGAATAGTTTTTGGAGATACTTGATATTGTCTAGACACGTCAATTGGATATGTGATTTGAACATGAATTGAAAGTAAAAAAAAGTGGAAACTGTTTGGTTCAAGAATTGTTGTATCAATGTGATTTTGTCAACTGAACTGAGATGACTACTTTGGGAAAGCTACTTAATCGAGATGAGTTCTTGTTGTTTGTAGAGATACTCTTGACTGTGAGCTGAAACGTTTTGGTATGTTTGGTTCAGTTGATGGAGTGGGTAATCAGGGAAAGACCGTACCGTCCTGGCGAGCTAGAGTACTCATACTTGCTGGAATTTACAGTCAAACTTCACGGCATCTCACAAGGCGAAAAGCTGTTTACCCGTGTCCCTCAAGAGTTTCAGAACGAGCTTCTCTACAACAACCTCGTGATCGCTTGCTTAGGCCAAGGTGTCATAAGGCTTGCGCTCGAGTATATGAAGAAGATGAGAGAACTCGGTTACCGTACATCCCATTTGGTCTACAACCGTCTTATAATTCGCAACTCAACTCCCGGACGAAGAAAGCTCATTGCGAAAGACCTTGCGCTCATGAAAGCCGACAAGGCGATTCCTCATGTGTCAACATATCATATCTTGATGAAGCTCGAGGCTAATGAACATAACATCGACGGGGTGCTAAAGGCTTTTGAGGGTATGAAGAAAGCGGAAGTTGAGCCGAATGAGGTTTCTTACTGTATATTGGCTATGGCACATGCTGTTGCGAGATTGTATACAGTTGCTGAAGCCTATACTGAGGAAATTGAGAAATCTATCACGGGGGATAATTGGTCGACCTTAGATATATTGATGATTCTATACGGGCGTTTAGGAAAAGAAAAGGAGCTAGAAAGAGCGTGGAATGTGATCAAAGGATTTCATCACGTTAGATCTAAGAGTTACTTGCTGGCAACCGAAGCATTTGCCCGAGTAGGGAATCTTGATAGAGCCGACGAGCTCTGGTTAGAGATGAAGAACGTAAGAGGGGTAAAAGAAACAGAGCAATTCAACTCTCTGCTCTCGGTATACTGCAAGGGCGGTTTGGTAGAGAAAGCAATCGGTGTATTCCGCGAGATGACGGGAAATGGGTTTAAGCCTAATTCCATAACATATAGGCATCTCGCTCTCGGATGCGCCAAAGCCAAACTGATGAAGGAAGCTCTCAAAAATATCGAAATGGGTTCGAAACTAACGACGAGCAAAAGTGTAAGAAGCTCAACGCCGTGGCTGGAGACGACACTATCGATCATTGAGTGCTTTGCAGAGAAAGGTGATGTGGAGAACTCAGAGAAACTGTTTGAAGAGCTGAAGAATGCTAAGTATAATAGATATGCGTTTGTGTATAACACTCTGTTCAAGGCTTATGTGAAGGCTAAAGTCTATGATCCTAATCTGTTCAAGAGGATGGTTCTAGGTGGAGCTAGACCTGATGCTGAGTCATACAGCTTGTTAAAACTTGTTGAACAGTATAAGCCCTGACTCAATCAAGTCTGCTGCAAAAGTTTATTTGTTGGTGTCAATCTTATCTGCTTCATAATTTAACCCCATGTTAAAAATAGCCTTAAATATCAAATTTAATGGATAAAGAAACAGATCATCTACGAGATTAGGATATTTGATCAACGAGGTTAACTGTAAAACTTGGATAAACAAATATAAAACTGCGCATGCTTTAGATTAGCCGGAGCATAATATAAATAAAACTTGGATAAGAAACAGCAGAAAACCCCCAATTTTGATCCATCAATCTTCACGGAGGACACCGATCGGATATTAAAAAAATGGATATAAGTTGTTGCGGTGGTTCCCCGGTGGCGGAAATGGCAACGGAGAGCGAATCGTTCGCATTGAGGCTTCTGTGCATCGTCTTCTTCTTCGGCTCGATTTTATTACTATGTTTCTTCGCTTACCCGAAGCTGCCGAAGGAGGCAGCCGGCGATCCGCTTCCGCCGGCGGTGATACTCGTGAAGGAAAGGGAGAAAGGCCGCGGCGGGATCACGACGGAGGTTTGCGTGATCTGTCTGGAGGATTTCAGGGGAAACGACGCCGTTAGGGTAATAGTGAGATGCAGGCAATGTATAGATTCTTGGTGTTTGTATAAGTTGGCATGTCCGGTTTGCAGAGCTCCGTTCCGGTTATTCGGTGAATGGTGATTAGTTTAGGGCCGAACGGTGAATGGTGAGAGTGATTTGTACATACTTAGCATAAAAACTAAACCTGTGTTGGCTGTTTTATTTGTATGAGGAAGAAATATCATCGAGCAAGCTGCAAGACCCCCGTAACATTATTATAAAAATTTTAGGATTAAAGGATAAGATAACAGAGCTTGTTGTAACTACTAACTACTTCCTCACGGGGCTCAAAGGGAGCTAGCCGCTTATTAAGTTGGATCGAGCCGTGGAAAAAATAAAATAAATAACAGTGAATCTACTGCGGAAACCACGTGGCAGACATGCTTTCAAGTGGACTTTTGACCTTTGTCTCTCTAGGTCCTACTCCTAACCAAAGGGTCGGTCAAATATGCAAAAGTCAAACCGTCTAATATTCGTTCACACGGTCACATCCAAAGAAGACAAAAGGGTAAAATACTAAACAATCAAGAATACACCAAAACTCTTTTCTCCTCTTTTCTCCTCGTTTACTTTCGAAAAAAAACTTTAAAAGGAATCAATCAGTATGCCATGTTCTCCCTCCATTTAAACTAGAATTAACTTGTTCTTTTCCTCTAAATTTTTGGTTTGTAACTTTTTCTAACAATTAACTATCTTTATATTTCTCTCAATATATTTTAAAAATCTTATTTCAAAGAATAACGAATACTCTTTCCATTTCAAATTTGATTTTTTAGACTTTTCACGTAAATTAAGAAACAATCAATGTTTATTCCATGACTATGAACTAATAATAATTCATCAAATTCAATATTCTTAATTAATAACTCTTAAAGATATTTATTTATTAACATTAATCAATAAAAATAGATAAAACTCATAGAAAATCAATCTTTTGTGAAATAAGATAAAAAACTAAAAAATCAATTTTTTTAAAACGGAGGTAGTATTTGTTTTCATCGTTCTTGCGATACCATGCAGATCAGCCAATTTTTGTTTTTGTTCTATTTTCTTATTTATTTTGTTTTCTAGTTTCTCAAATATATTAAACTAAATTAAGTCCGCGTGATACGCAATTTAAAAATAAAAGATTTATATTTTAAAATTGATAATATACTTAATTATGACTTGTATAATTAGATTTTAAATTAAAATCTTATTTAGTTATCCATGAATTACGTTTAGTAATTCGTATTTAAGAAAATTCAAAATTGATTCATATTATCTATAAATCTGATAAAGAAGTCCTTTAAATGAATGAGAGTGTTCCAGAATTACCAAACACATAATAACAAATTTTTCGTCTTCTAATTTTATATATTATGAATCATATATATTTTTTATATTTAACACTTTTTTATTTGGTAGTTTTTATTTTTTCTCTTACTTAACTTTTTAATGTTATTAGTTTCCATTATATAAAACACAATTATTTTTCCTTTTTTGTTATTTTGATTTGGTATTTTTAATTTTTTCTCTTACTTTACTTTTTCAATGTTATTAGTTTCCATTATATAAAACACAATTATTTTTCCTTTTTATTATTTTTTATTTTTAAAAAATAAATAACTAACAATAGGAAAGTTTATATTATTACTTTGACACATATCGCGATCTTAATTAACAACGACACATGTTACGATCTCGTGAGTAAGAATTATCTAACGTGTCACGCGAACGTTAAGAGATTCAAATTCTAAAATTGATAAACTAAAAGATGGAAGTACACATTTTAAAATTAGAAAAGTGTAGATTATTATATAGAATTTGGTCGTGGTTGTATATTAATATTTTTTCTTTTGTCATAATAGAAATGATTATAAACTTTTAAGTTTGGTCGTATATTAATAATTAATAATTTTCATTTTTTAAATTTGGTCGTGGTTGTAGATTATAAACTTTTAAATTTCCTTTGTCACTTTTCTTTATTATAAATTTTTCTTACTTATTCTTGTTTTTTTTTTTAATTTTTTTTTTTAATTTAATTTTTTTTAATATTTACTTTAATTCATTTTTAATTTTTTTAATTAAATTGACACATATCAAGATTTAAATTAACCGTCACAAATGTCACGATCTCGTGAATCAAAATTATTCTACGTGTTACGATTACGTTGAGAGACCCAGATTTATTACTAATGGACTGAACCACTGAGTAAAAAAATGGGCCTCTGTTTAAAGTTTAGGTTTTTTTTTTTGTTGTGTCGGAAACTTTAGGTTTATTAACTGCTAATTAATCCAAATAGAAAGATGTGCACACAAAAAGAAAAAGAAAAAAGAAATCCAAAGAGAAAGAGAAAGAGAAAGTTGGTCAAAAACCAAAACAAAAAGCGATAGGGGGAAAAACAAATCAACAGCGTGGCCATTACCAAGGACAAATTACATGAGATTTTTTTTCAGATATAAGTTTTGATAGAATTTGTTTCTTCCAAAAGCACCGTTAAAAAAACTACTTAAAAAGAAATTCACGATTTGAAAAAGAGATGTGAGGCTTTCATTGATCAAGATTTTCATTTATTTTTAATTAAATTTTATAAACTAATTAGTAATTACTAGAGCATCTCGTTGAATTTGTATCAAAAATGATTTTTTTATACAAAAGAAAAAAAGAGTTGTATTATTGTAATAGATTTGTGGTATTTTTACAAAATTTTGATATTGTACTGAATATATATATATGTAAGATTTTTTTTGCTCGGTGCACATGTAGCATGTGACATGCCCCATACTTAAAAGAAACAAGTGCATCCACCTCTTAGCATTATTCAAACCCATAAACCATTCTGATAAATTACTGGAGTTGGTTAATCATTTAAAAAAAAAAACTTGTATTAAGAGTTTAAGAGAATACAAGATTCCACAAAAAATTGAATAATCCAATGAGTCAATGACAATGGCGCTGTCGGTCTTGGCTCATAAATCTGGATCTAATATTTTAATTCTATCGTAGGGACACCTCGAATCATGTAAGATGATAATGATTATAGAATGGGCCCAGGGGCTCCTTCAGTTTGTATTTAATAAATTTCAAGTTGAGGATTACACTGTTTACAAGTAGGCATGGCCATAAAAACCGAAACCGAAATATTCAAACCGGAATCGACTTGAAATTATCGGTTTGGTTCGGTTTCGGCTATGGCCAAAATATCCATTGGATCTATTCATTGATATCTGTGGGTATCAGGTAATACGCGGAACCAAACCGAAAATATTTCGGATATCCGAATATCCGAATTATAATTATATACCCAAAAATATTATATATATATATATATATCAGGTTTTTGAGTATATTTTTGGTATTATGAGTATATTTTATTTAGTTTTTTTTTTGGGATTTTTGGGTATATTTTTGGATTTTTGGACATAATTTTGGTTTACGAGTATATTTTTGGTATTCCAGATGTATTTTCCTTAAATTTTTATGGGTTTTGGGTTTATTTTTGGGTTTCAGGTATATTTTTGGATTTTCGGGTATATTTTAGACATTTCGGATAATAAATACCTGAAACTGATTAAGATCCGAAAAAGTTCGGCTATTTTCCGTTTCTTAAATCTCGGAACCGAACTGACCATGAACCGATTGGTACCGAACCAGAACCGAACCAAAAAAATTTCGGTACCTATATGGATCCTAGCCCTCCCTACCCGAAATACCAAAAACCGATCGATTCTTACCTGGAACCGAATCGAATACCTGAATGTCCAGGACTACTTACAAGGCAGGGTAATCGATAACAATATGAAAATCCAGCTTTTTTATTAGTCTGGATATCTTAAAAATTAAGTCATAGTTCAAAGTTTTGTTCAATCTAATCACAATTTTTGCATGTAAATTAAGATCCGATTGATAAATCTGAAAAATCATACGGAATCATCTGAGCATTCCAATATTTACATGGTTGGACAAATTTGGTTGTTGATTAACGCTAAATGAGCCGAGCCTAGCCCACACCAGCTGGAATTACATCGAGAACTACAATGCTGACGTCAGATCCAACGGCTGAGAGAAACACTAATCTTTTTTCTGACTTCACCGATAAAAAGGGAAAAAAATTTGATTTCCGAGAGAGAGAGAGAAAGAAGGCAAAAAAAGAAAGAAAGAAAGAGAGGCGGGACTGATCCGCCGTTAATGTCAGTCACCACCCAACAGCAACGCCTTTCTCACTCTCTGTCTGTGTTTCTCTTATCTCTTGGACAGAAAAAAAGGTGAGTAGGAATTTTTCTTTCTTCTTCATTTGTTTAGCTGTTGGGGTTTCTTAACTTTTCTTGTTTTGGGTTGGGGGGGGCTTAATTGTCATTTATTTAATTCAGCAAAGGAGGTTGATGAACTTGGTCGTACACTTTTGAGCCTGGATAAGAATTGTGAAATCTTTTCTTTTCACACTTTTGATATATTTCCACCTCAACTTTCCAGCTTCCATCTGATTAAAGTCCCTACCTTTTTCTTATCTCAAGTGTGATATATAGTTAGAGATTGCGGAATTTGGTTCTCTCTCAGAAGAATCATGGGGATTTGCTTGAGTGCCCAGGTCAAAGCTGAGAGCCCAGGTAAAGACATTTACCTCAAATTTTCCTTTTTTGATTTGTCTCATCTTAAACTACGAGGCTTGTCATCTTCTGGTTTATAATCCTCTGTTAATTTGTGGATGCAAAGTTCTCAGATTTGTTCTTTCTTTACCTGAAAGTTTTGATTTTTCCATCTGAGGTTATTGTTTTTTGTTCTAGGTAGTGTTTTGACAAATTTGATTCGTAATACTACTCATTTTCAAAATTTGGATGTAATCTAAAGAAACTGGTATGTTTTGTTTTGGTGGGTTTAGGGGCGAGTCCGAAGTACATGAGTTCTGACGCCAAAGATACTGGAAGTCTTGGGAGTAAGGCTTCGTCTGTGTCTGTAAGACCAAGCCCTCGAACTGAGGGTGAGATCTTACAGTCTCCAAATCTCAAGAGTTTCAGCTTCGCCGAGCTTAAATCCGCAACCAGGAATTTCAGACCAGACAGTGTGCTTGGTGAAGGTGGATTCGGTTGTGTGTTCAAAGGATGGATTGATGAGAAGTCTCTCACTGCCACAAGACCAGGCACTGGTTTGGTTATTGCTGTCAAAAAGCTTAACCAAGATGGTTGGCAAGGTCACCAGGAGTGGCTGGTAAAAATCCGATATAATAAGCTAACTTTTTTGCCAATGTTGGTTCTTGTGTGTTATATTATTCTTGATGATTGTTATGTGTTTCCATTATTTTGCAGGCCGAAGTGAATTACCTTGGTCAGTTTTCTCATGGACACCTAGTGAAGCTGGTCGGTTATTGCTTAGAGGATGAACACCGTCTTCTTGTTTACGAGTTCATGCCTCGGGGTAGCTTGGAGAATCATCTTTTCAGGAGTAAGTCGCTCTTATTCTTTGTCTTATCCCAGCCAAGCGTCAAACACTCAAACTTAAAGCATTTTTTGTGTGAAGTTTATGAATATTCGGGTTGTTAATTTGGGTTGCAGGAGGGTTATATTTCCAACCGTTATCTTGGAAACTGCGGTTGAAAGTTGCTCTTGGTGCTGCAAAGGGCCTTGCTTTTCTTCACAGTTCCGAGACAAGAGTGATATACCGCGATTTCAAAACTTCTAATATCCTTCTTGATTCGGTATTTTAAACTTCTCTCATGTTTGATATGATTTCCTGCAAAAGTTTCAAGCTTTATAATGAAAAACTTCTTATACATGATCGCAGGAGTACAACGCAAAGCTTTCTGATTTTGGGTTGGCCAAGGATGGGCCAATAGGTGATAAAAGTCACGTCTCTACACGGGTCATTGGTACACACGGATATGCAGCTCCTGAATACCTCGCAACCGGTAAGTGTCAAATTCTTTTTTGGTCAAATCTTTGTTTCTCTGATTGACTTGTCTTACGATTGATCACTGTATTTTCCTTAGGTCATCTAACAACAAAGAGTGATGTCTATAGCTTCGGGGTTGTCCTTCTGGAACTGTTGTCTGGTCGTCGAGCCGTGGACAAGAATCGTCCATCCGGAGAACGGAACCTCGTGGAGTGGGCTAAACCATACCTTGCAAACAAAAGAAAGATATTCCGAGCCATTGATAATCGTCTTCAAGACCAATACTCTATGGAAGAAGCATGTAAAGTGGCTACACTGTCTCTGAGATGTCTCACCACAGAGATTAAGCTTAGACCAAACATGAGCGAGGTAGTTTCGCACCTTGAACACATTCAGTCTTTAAATGCGACTAGAGGAGGAAATATGGATAGGACAGAAAGAAGAATGCGTAGGAGAAGTGACAGCATTATCACCAAAAAACCCAATGCGGGTTTTGCTCGACAAACCGCTGTGGGCAGTACAGTTGTTGCTTATCCTCGCCCATCGGCCTCACCGCTGTATGTCTGAAGAAATAATAACACGTCTTGTGTCTGTTGTGTTCTTGATAAAACTTTTGCAGGACATGAAGTTCCTATAGCATGTCCTGTGTATGGAATCTGGATGTACAGTTTTGTCTCTGTTAATATAAGAATTTAGTTCGATACAGTTCATGTCTCATTACAGGACGACAAACATTTTGATCTTTGTAACGATTAACACAAGGATAAGTTAGCTATCATATTTGCTTGTTATTGATGCATGTCTTCTATTTGTTAGAAGCTCTTCTATTTATTTATCTTTTTTCATTTCCTTTCGATTACATACAGAAAACGAATATCTTTTGACATGCTCAGAAAAAAAAAACCAAATGCAGCAAAGGGAGGACTAACGTGCCTTGGGGTTCACATCAGTACAAAGCTCAAGTTAATGTCGAGGGATCTTGTCGTGACTATGTCTCTTGTCCTCTTGTTTTCAGATATCAAACACTCCTTTAGCTCATGAACTACATGTGACATGTTGGGTCTTTCTAAAGGAGTCACACATGTCATTGGTAATTCAAGAGCTTTCCATGCAGAACCAGAGTCATACACCCCTTGAAGTTTAGGATCCATAACATTCTTAATGTCTCCTCTAGTAAGCATAAACTTGACCCATTCAGCTATGTGAGGCTTTTCGCGGGTTTGATCGATCACGGTTTGTTTGTTATAATTTCTAATAGTGTAACACCAAAACTGTAGACATCACTCTTCTCAGACAACCTATTTGTTTGGTAATATCCGCAAAAACAAAACAATTATAATTTCTTTACTTTAACCGATAGAGAAGATCGTTTTCAGAAAAAACATAATACTTACTCATGATCAAGATATCCAGGTGTGCCAGCTACAAGTGTAGAGACATGAGTTTCATCTCCAACGGGGAAAGATCTAGAAAGTCCAAAATCTGCAAGCTTTGCTTGGAATTGATCGTCCAATAGTATGTTGGAACTTTTTACATCTCTATGAACTATTAACGGTTTGCAGCCAATATGTAAGTAGTCCAACCCTGTCTCCGAAATTCAATTTTGTCAATTAATCAATAGAAGAATTGGTCAAATGGGTGTTAACAAAACATGAAATGAGAATGGCTATTTTCATTCTCTAAACGAACCTAGTGCGGCATCAATAGCTATGTTTAGTCTATCTATCCAGCTCATGATGGAGCTACCTGCATGTATTATTATAGTGATGAATGTCAAATAATCCATAGGATGTTATCAACATGAATGAATATACATGTTTACCTGACAAATGTTGTTTCAAATCACCATTGGCCATGTACTGGTAGATGAGGGCCAAGTGGTCTTTTCAAAAAGAAAAATTAGTAATGGTGCAAAAAACCTCTGTTTTGAGCTCTTTATAGCCTTGAGCTGATGATGGAGAGAGTAGCTTAACAGCTACTTCTTCGGCACCATTTATATAACCATGGTAGACCATCCCAAATCCTCCTTTAACAAGAACTCTTTCAGTGTTATTTATCATCGCAACAACTTCGGCGTATGTAAATCTTCTCTTTTTTGTTTCTATTGATGGTTGGCTTGGTGACAAACCTATAATAATACACAAATAATTAGAAACGATTCTCGAAAAAAACATAACCATGTATACACACACTGATGTTTTTGGTTTGATGACTTTGTTACAGATACCTTTTCCACTTGATGGACCTTCTTTATACAACAAACAAGAAGAAGAGTGACCACTGCTATTATAGCAGCCAAAGAAGTGAGTGATGCTACAACTGGTGACATGATGCTATTTTTCTTTTTGTTGCATGAACTGGAAGAACAAAGGTTCTGATTTCCTTGAATGCTATTGTTGTAAACAAGATAATCTCAAGTGTTAGATAAGACATAATAAAAAACTAAGACATGGATTTTACCGATAAACTCAACAATTGGAAGACAAGAAAATCTTACTTCACCGTCAACCCTTTTTTCATTTTATCAACAAGAGCTTGTGGGACTGAACCACTAAGATTGTTCCCGCTTAAGTTTCTGTAGCAGTAAATTGACATATTTTTCAAATCCCAAATTTATTATATAAACATCAACTCTGGGAAAATAAATGAACAAATGTGTTCATATAGCAGACTGAGTAACTTACATGACTAACAATGATTTCATTTTGGCTAGAAATTCAGGTACTCCTCCTGTCAGATTATTATTTGACAAGTCCCTTTCATTTGCAAAAATTGAGTCGATTGAGTTTTTCTTATTTGCCTTGATAAACAGAGTGTTATTAACAAACAAAAAAAACAGAGTGTTCTCGTAAAAGCTACATACTTACAATGTTTGAAGCTGTGTAAGATTTTGGATCTCAGGAACTATGATTCCAGTTAATTTACTTGAGGATAAGTCTCTGATGTTAAGATCCAAAAACACATTTAAAGTGTAAGATATTAAGGAACGCAGAGAGCTTAACAAAGATAATGTCTTATGAATGATCATCAAACGTTCAAGGAATCGATTCTAGGTGGTGTAGACATATTGGTGTACTCGCAGATAAGACCATCCCACAAGAATTGTTGAGGAACACATGGATCTCCTTGCCAACTAATTTTTCTCAATCCATAGCTTGTTTCTATACTCTTGATAGCAACAACTATCACAATAGCGGAAACAAACCATTTAATAAGCATATATATGAAAGCATATACTCAAAATTTTGGCTGACATACCGTCATTTGCATAAGTTTCGGACTGCGGAAACTCAAGTGTTGTAAAAGCCTCAATAGCATTAAGGATGGGAGGAAGAGTTAAATTTGAAGTTCTTATAAGTTGCAAATGGCATATCCCTCCTCCGCATTTAATTGGTGATGTGTTGAATAGATTATATACTTGAGACTCCTCAGGACTAACAGGTCCATAACTAAGATTTGGACCTGCGCTAATGTTGAATTCCCTGGTATCATTTTCCCTCAAGGATTGGATCTCGGTGACGTAGAGGTATGCATAAACTAACTCGTTTGGAGTTTCCAAATACCAGGCGTGGCTGCCGTAACCAATACATCTTCCGGTATGTCATATTCGTTATCAGAAGTGTTGACGGGGTAGCCTTGTTCTTATCAGTTCCCAATCCGGCATGAAGAATGGAGTCCAAAGACGATCGTGGACATCTTCTGGGTACCTGAAGAGATGTTATTCAGCCTCAAAAGTGTTATCTTCATTACCAACCAACATGTTAGGCAAGGTTGACTTACCGGATAGTGTCTTTAGAATCGGTCAAGTAGACGCGGAACAGATTCTTTAGGGAACCAGATTGAGGAATATAAGTACCATCTCTCAATGGTCGTAGCTCTAAAGCTGATATTAACGGCGTAGTTGTTCCCGTCTTAACAAGACAGACTTGCAAAGAATCCGACCTCGGTATGTGAATGATTTCCGCCCTCGTGCCGTTTACTTTTCTTTGCAAATCGACCGTGGTCCATATGTTTGGACCAAGATAAAGGTCGAACTTTAGGTGTGTATTAAGATTGTCATAGTTTCCATAAGTAAACATGGCTACGATCAGATAGTTTGTGCCTTGTATGACGCTGAGAGTATAGCAGTTCCGTACTCCGTTCGGGAAGTATCTCAAAACCGTGTAAGGCTTTATATAATCCATCCCCGGAACATTCTGAATCCTGCCGCTTTTCCCGGTTTTGATGAAATCCGCGTCTGATGTGAATCTTAACTTTGTTGTTCGTTCGGTGTAAGGAGACTCATTGGCTTGTGATCCGCAATCCAAGTTGATGAATCCTGTCAGAACAAGAAGAAATCTTTTGGAAAAATGTTTTAAGTTTTACAAACCAAATTAATGGATTTTAAAGGAAAAAAAACGGTTAGAAATGAAAAGAATAAAACGTGAAACCAAAAGGCTGTTGTACCTTGTTGATCTTGTGCTTGAAGAAAATCGGAAATGCCAAAAGACTGAATTAGGAATGCCAATAAAAGTCCACTGAGTTTGTTCATTTTTCGACCTCTGTCCAAGAAAAAACAAGATCCCAAACTACTCTACATATAATGCCAAATCAAACCTTTGGATATCTAATTATAAAACGGATGAATAATTGACTTTTTAAAACTTTTATTGCTGGTTTGGAAAAATTGTCAACGAGCGTGCAAATAAGGACGTCCTGTGATGGACTAATTCTCTGACCAAAGCCGAAAGAAGGGTGCTAGAGAGCACAGGGCCAAAAATCGTTCTTTAACTTTTGAGGGCTTAAAATCTCAAANCTATTAATTTTAAAAGAGAAATTAAGATGAAAATGATTATAACAATTTACGGGACAGAATTTGAATCACAATTATAAGAATTCTAGAAAGCACAAATAAAATCGGAATTTAAATCAAGAAATTACAACAGAATTTAAGACATGGGTTTTCGGGTTTGGTAATTCGTAAATGTTTGATAATTGAGAGATGATGTTTAAAACGATTAAATAAATTTATTTCCTAGATCATGATCACTTAATTTAGACTAGCTCATTTCCATGACACTAATCCTTTTATAAATCATTTATTTAAGCTAATTTCCCAATTGCAAATAAAAGATTTATAAACTATGAACTCAAGATCATTTTAATCACAATTCACCTTAAATTTCTATTTCCATAGGTTAAGAATGAAAAGCATGAGATGAAAATTACAAGACAAAACGCAATCCCCTTCCGGGTAGCGATTTATCTAAAATCAAGAAATGGTTTTCCAACTCAATTCTAGCTTTAAGACTATTTTCAAAACATAAAGATAAATTAAATTCTAGATTTAAACATCTCCAATATTTTAAATCAAAACATGATAAACTACCAAACCCTTAACCCATGATAGAATTACTCACACATAATTAAATAACAATAATAGATGATAGAAATGAAAGACATAATTTAATAAATAAGAAAAGAGGAAGAGTTTTAGAGAAAATCTTCTCTATATGAAAATGATGAACACTCCTTCGTAAGCATGAAAGGAAAAACGAAAATGAGAGAAAAGAGAGAGTGTTTAAGCTTTGAGTAGAAGATGTGTTTGTATTGTGACTTGATTATTTTAGTTCTTCCCATTACATTGGTATTTATAGAAGATGTGAGGGGTTGTTAAGCTTCCATTGTTGACTCATCCAGCTTTCATTTTTGAAAAATCCAGCTTCTTTTGTTGACAGCTTCTTTTGTTGACAGCTTCCATATTTGACTACCAAAGGTTTGGTGAAGGTTGTGGGGGTTGGCCTTGCCCTTGTTGAAGTTGCGGTGCAAAAGATGGTTTGCTTTGGTAACCGCCTTGGTTTCCTTGGAGGTGGTTTCGAGGAACGAACCCTTGTTGCGGGAAGTTGGAGTTGAAGTCTTTGTTGTAACCGCCTTGGTTTCCCACAAAGTGAATTTTCTCTTGATAACCTTTGCAATCTCCTACATAGTTCACTTGCCTTTGTGTGGCTTCCAAGACCTTGTCTAACTTCTCATTAAGGGCTTTCATCTCCCTTCTTGTTCGGTCCTCATACTCTCCACTTCCTCTCAAAGTGATATCATAATCCTCACCATAATTCCCATTGCTTTGGGCAAGATTCTCAACAAGCTCCAACCCATCATCAACCTCTTTTCCAAGAAAGTTCTCATTGCTCGCCGTGTCTAGAAGCATACGAAACTTTGGCAAAACTCCTCGGTATAGAGTGCTTAAGAGCGATTCTTCGGAGAAGCCATGGTGTGGACATTGCATTGTGTAGCCTTTGAATCGTTCCCACGCTTCACAAAAACTCTTATTCCCTTTTTGAGTGAAGCTCGAGATCTCGTTTCTCAACCTTGATGTTCTTGTAGAAGAGAAGAACTTGGCTAGAAAGGCTTTCTTACATTGATCCTAAGAAGTGATGGATCTTTGAGGTAGGTTCTTCTCCCATTGGTGGGCTTTGTCTCCAAGAGAGAATGGAAACAATCGAAGCTTGAACCCATCCTCAGAAATTCCGTTGATCTTGACCATTCCACAAATTCTATCAAATTGATCAAGGTGGTCTAAGGGATCCTCCACCACTAAACCGTGGAACTTGTTTCCTTGCACCATGGAAATGAGACTCGCCTTGATCTCAAAATTATTATTCTCTACCGGTGGTGGATGTATACCGGCACGATTTCCATGGGCATTGGGAGCATCACCCGCTCCAATCAACCTCGCTGCTCTAACCCTTTGAGTAACCTCTTCTCGGTTCTCATTTGCATATCCAACAAGTGGTGCTTGATCGATATCCATTCCTCAACTTTGCAAGTTCATGCACCTAGAGAGATAAGAACAAACAAGGTGGAAATATTAGTAAACAAAGAAAAGTAAAACTTAGTCTCAAAAAGAGTCCTAATCTCTATGGCTATTGCTAAACCTCCCCGGCAACGGTGCCAAATTGATAGTGGACTTTTTCACGGTCCGCACAATTACCCACTGTGCACAATACCACAATATAATGGTATGTCATTGTAGCACTTAGGGATCGAATCCACAAGGAGGCACAAGAACAACACACAAAGAATACGAGACACTTCTTAATCTAAGCTAATCGAATAAAAGTTTTCTAATGATCCTAATCAATTTAAAGACAATATAATAACTAACAAAGAATATATCAAAGGTAATTAAAAGACTAACAAGTTTTGAACCAAAACGTAACGAAAACGATTTAAACAAGATAAAGCAAACGAACTTCGGGTAATGGTAATCGACTTGGACATTCTCTAGCTAAACCATGATATTCAAACAATCAAACAATGCTAATCCTTAGGCCTTAGAACACTAATTTAGACTAATCCACTTCCATGACAATAATCACTTCACTAATCACTTAATTGAGAACAAACTTCCATTTGCAATTAAATGATCAACAAACATTAAACTCAAGTCTAAATAGCCATTAAACACCCTAGACATCCATTTCCATAGGCTAGGAATGTAAAACACTTGCTAAGTTTGGTTGAGGAATTTCATCGAACACCTTCCGGGCGTGAAATTCCCTAAGTTCTAAATCAACTTTGTCAAGGCTAATCTAGCATTAATCACACCTAACAAGTAAGGATTCTTCATAAACTAAGTCCTACGCATCATGATTTAGCAAGAAAACATCTAATCTACCATACCCAAAGTTCTAAAGAAACTACTCACAAACCATGATAATCTCAACAAATCCTATGTAGGAGGTGTTTAGATTCATGATTAGATGATTAGAAATAGATAGATAGATGAAAACAAACAAGAATTTGCATTAAAAACAAAGTATCTCTTCAAAATCTCCAAACTCTCTCTAAGAAATGTGTTTTTCTTCAAACTAAAAACAAGATATGATCATCATTATGTCTCTTAGTCATTTATACATAAGTGGGTCGCAGGAGTCACATCGGTGTGCATCTGACCGATGCAGCACCCCGATGTGACTTCTGTCATTAGTCCAAATCGATGCCAGACGGACATGTCCTCACTAAATTTGTCGTATCTCTTGAACCACTGCTCGGAATGACCTGAAACAACCTCAAAACGAAAGCTAACTCGATTATCTACAACTTTGATGAAGATCGCCAAAGCTAAATCCAAATGCAAACCCTTCATATGAGTCGACTTTGAAGCGCTTTGGACGGACTCTGTGTTTTGCTCATGAGGAGCTCACATCGGTGTGTAGTTGACCGATGCAGCTCCCCGAGGATTCTCCTGTGTGTTTTCTGGGAGTCCACATCGGTATGCATCACCCGATGCACCATACCGAAATGACTTATGTCTGAGTCCATTTCGCGCCAGACGGACGTATGCTCAGTGAAATGGCGATAACTTCCTCAATAAAGCTCAGAACGTGATGAAACAACCTCCGATGGAAAGATGACTCAATTCCCTACAATTTTCATCAAGGGCTCCAAGTCTGAATCGGAGCGTACGGTCTTCTTCTGAGCCGATCTTTGAAGCACGTCGGATGGCCTCTGCATTTGCCTTGATTTTGGGCATAGCTCTTGCTCCAAACTGGTTCTTTTTGCCCCATGATCTTCCTCCAAGCTCCACAATGCTTCCATAAGCTCTAAATGGTACCTAAAAGACTCCACAACACACAAACATATGCAAGAACTAACCTAAGACTCACTAACTCTAAAATGGATGCAAACTAGACCAAAAACCATGAAATGAATGCAAAAAGTCACAAAATGCTAACTAAAATGTATGCTAAAATGGGCTAAATTATGCAACTATCACACTCCCATTCCACCTTCTTCTTCTTGCACGTCTCAACAAGGTCACGCATGCCCGGATCCTGGATCACACCAGTTTTTTTGTTGGTGTGCCTCTGCTCGATCACTTTAAGGTAGTCGGGAGCTCTGCCGTCTCTCTTCGCCTGTAAAATGTTGTTAAGTAAATAATAATAAAAACAAAATTAATAATTAAAAACTGAAATTAGACTTACCATTTCCATCGCATCCCGTTCGACGGTCTTTGCGCCTCCATTGTGAATGTACATCCCCTTCCCTCCTCGTTCGCTCTTCCGGTTCTTCATGTTTGTTTCGGAGAGCTTCTTCGTCTTCGACTTACCCCAATAATCGCAGAAGCCCTTCCAGACGTCATCAAGGTCCTTCGGCTTGTCTTTGTTGTGCTTCCACTTCTGCTTCCACTCGTAGATGTGGTTCGAGTACGAAAGCGCGACATATTTGTCGAATTGGCCAAGTATTTCCCTCGTAAGGGAATGGTGCCACGTGAAGTCTTGCTACATTAAAAAAAAAACATAATGTTAATATTCAAAATTAAAATTGACAAAATGAACTAAAAAAAGAATACAAATCGACAATTTACTTAACGCGAAACTCCGGTGCCACAAGTCCTTCTCGTCTTTAGGCATGTCCGAGTACTTCTCGTGCGGTTTGTCCAACATGTTGTGGAGCATCCGTAAGATCGACTTTGTAATCTCAAACGACAACTTAAACCTGAAAACATTTAAAAAAAGAATTAAGTAATTTTATATTCAAAATATAAATAAATTGAAATAATAATCAAAATTTCACTTACCAAGTTTCGTCCTCGAACTTCGGGTCGAGACGGATGCAATGGCTCCAGTGGGGCTGTTGGACAAGTTCCTCGATGCTAATATGGCTTCGAGAAATGGATTGCTCGGAGCCCGGGACTTGCGTTCCCGACCTCGAGCCGCCAGGAGGCGTAGCCCGCCGCCGAGAACCCCGAGAACGGCGTCTTTAGGAGCCGCCGCCCAAATGTAGTGTGTCATCGTTATTCCTGCGGGAAAAACATAAAATCGTTAGTACATTGAAATCCAAAATTTTTGAAAAATCAAAAAATTTCAAAATTTCCCGAAAATTTCAAAATCCCCGAAAATTTTAAAATTTCCCGAAAATTTCAAAATTTCCCTAAAATTTTAAAATTCCCAAAAATTTCAAAATTTCCCGAAAATTTTAATATGTTTTCAAAAAACGTTTTTATATAATTCTAATAATATTTATACAAAAATGTTTTTACAAAATTATAAATTACTAAATCTAATTTTCTAAATTCAAAAAAGTTTTTATAAATTATAAATTCAAAAACTTTTTTATTTAATTCTAATTTTCTAAATACTAACAAAATCTAAAAACTCTAAATCAAAAATGTTTATAACCTAAATCTAAACTCTAAAATTACAAATAATTGTTTTCTAACAAACAAAATATAAAACCCTAACAATTCTAATGAAACAAACAACCTAAATCTAAAAATTATTCCATTCTAACAACCTAACACTAATAAACCCTAAAAACTATTCAAACTAACAAGATTTACACAAAAACTAACATGATTTGAGAGATGGATCCATGGAGGAATGAAGATTTGAGGATTGAGATGTAGTTTTTGTGAAGAAATCGCAAGAGAGAGAGAGAGAGAAACAAGAGAATTCTCGTCGGAAGAGAGAGAGAGATAAGGGAAAAATGAGAAGAAAGCATACAGTTTCTAAATTTATGGCCGTCGGAAATCGAAAAAAATTTCGATTAGGCGGTCAAAATTCTTGCGGTCTCGAAAAAACCAAAGTCCGTCGGAATTCCGACGGATATGGGAATATACGGGTTTATTTCATGCATGCGTTTCTATTTGCCAATCAACAGACACGTGTCAGAGGACCCAGATCCGTCGGAAATCCGTCAGAAATTTTCGAAGGATTTACGACGGATTTAGGGTAAGTTTGGGGTTTAGGGTTTAGGGTTTGGGGATATGATTTTAACAATCCCTAATCTAACATATTTCATTCAAAAAATAGTGAATTCATCAATGTTATAGACTTTGTATGAGTTTATAACTTTTACAACATCAAAACCTATACATTTCTCATAACATCTATACACCTTATATTATAACTTATACTAACACTTCTATCAAATTTTATAAAATCTATAACACATTTTTATTTTGAAATTTTACAAGTTCAAACTATTGTATATACATCATACAATTGTTTGTCTACAGTTTCTACCAAAAAAACTTATATCCTATACCTTAAACCACATTTTTAATCATCCGTCGGAAGTCCGTCGGAAATTTCTGACGGATTTCCGACGGATATAGAGGCTGAAGGTGCAAAACATGATTTAAACGTGTATAATAGAATATGTGTAATAATCCGTCGGAAATTTCCGACGGAATGTTAGCTGAGGGAAATCTTTCCCGGATGCCTGGAGTATTCATTTTAGCCGAGGGAAATTTTTGTTTAGCCGATAGAGTAATCCGTCGAAAATTTCAACCCATACATGCACCCTAAAGAATTATCAATATGCAGAAATGATGGAACAAACAATGCAACCCAACTCATCACACTATCAAGTAGCAGATGCGTGATGCCATGTTCCATATTCTAATTTCAAATCTTCAATGTAACGCAACTCAAAATCCCTTCATAGCAAGTGAACATTGAGAAACCCTAGACACAGAGAGAGAATCGAATTTCGAATTTCGAATTTAAGAAGACACACACATTTGCGGGGGTTTATTCAAGGGCAATTGTGTAATAATCTCTATGTTTGTATTTGGAATCTACTGTACAAATTTAACACACCTAACAACGATAATTGCGAAATAAGAACCAAAAACAAAAAGGGCAGTCTCAACCCAATAAAATAATAACACAACGTCACAAGTCACAACACATCAAATATCTTAGTGTGATTTGACCTTGTTAATATATAGCACGATTGCACGATTTTTATATATTGCACCACATCATCACATATATACTCTCAGAAAACATGGTCGAGTACCACCAAGTTTGGGTTTGACCGCTTCCCAGAAATTATGTTTAGCTCGTTTTCTATTTTCAAGTGACGTTTCCATAAGTTGACATTGCCAATTCTTTTAGTTTCAGTGCACATAAATTAATATAGATATATGGCTTTATAGGAGTTTTGGTAGTTGTTAAGTTTTCATTTGGTTGAGAACTGAGAAGTAAACGAGAATGGAGACTCGCAACAAGCTTCTGTTACTCGCTTGTGCCACTTTCTCCGTTATACATCTTGTTACGTCTCAAAATCAACAAGGTATTTCTACTGTCTTTCTATCTTCTTTTTTCTTTTAATAACTAGATTCTAATCCGCGCACCCGCGCGGAATAATTTTTTTTGTAAACTAAATTTTGAAATATACCAAAGATGAAATGAAAAATAATATTTAATTTAAGTGTTATTATTCAAATATGTTAAAATTTTGTAATTCTTAGGTTTTTAATGAGAAAATAATATTTTGTTGATTTATTGTGCAATATGTGTTTTGATGTTTATACCATATTTCTAACATGAGCTATGCGAAATCTAGATTCTAATCCGTATTGTGTGCGGGACAATAATTTTTATACGTTACTTTTTTGTAAAATTTATATTGAGCAAACATTGACGAAGAAAATGGTTTGACTTAAATTTTAATAAAAAATTTCATGATTATGTGATTTATGTAATCTTAAATGATAGCAAAGTTTGCTATCTAACAAAAAGGTAAATTGTTATAAAAGTTATATGATGTTATCATATGGTGGATATTAGTAGAATATGAGTATATATGAGTTAGTTAAGTATATTTCGATATAATCTTAATTGTAATCTTTGCTATTATGTGAATGTAGATTACCACACAACCAATTGTTTTATTAAAATCAAATTTCATAAATTATATATTTATGAGTGTTAAAATGGGCTAACCCGTCCTTTTAATCTGCTTCGAAACAGCCTGTTATTTTGCATGTTTGATAAACCAACCCGCAAATGACCGCAATTGTATAAACATAACCCTAATCCGCTCCACCATATTACTGTATAATATAAATATTTACTAATTTTGAAATTTTATCAAGTTAAAATGTTTTTAATAATAAGATTTATATAATTTGGTCTAATTATGGTTCAATTAAATAACTAGATTAAAACAAATATAAATTTTTAAATTTGGACGTCGCTTAAATTTTCAAATTCGGATTAAAATCTCTTTTCTTAGGTACCGAGGCAACCACGAACAAACATAAAATTTACAATTAATCTTTACAATCATGAATTAGTGTTATTAAATTTTAAATAATTTAATCAATCAAATAGAGATTAAATGTTATTTATAGATATTATAATTATTAGAATGTCTTTATCTTACAATAAATATTTTATGTAGATTGTTTTTTAAGAAAAAGACATGTTTGGCAATAAGTATAAGTAATCTACATAAATTATAGAAATAACATGTTTGGACACAAAAAAATATTCATGTTTTAATAGTATGGATTTGAATATATGTATTTTTTTTTCCAATATTTTCAATGTTACCAGGATTCATCAGTTTGGATTGTGGATTACCTTTAAACGAATCTCCTTACAACGAACAATTCACCAATTTAACATACATATCTGATGCCAATTTCATCCAAGGAGGAAAAACTGGTAATATCCAAAATAACTCAGAGACGGCCTTTGTCTCGAAGCCAAACAGGGTTTTGAGATACTTTCCGGATGGAATAAGAAACTGCTATAGTCTGAGTGTCACGCAGGACACAAAGTATCTAATCAGGACCGTGTTTGTATACGGCAACTACGACGGTCTAAATGTTCCTCCAAGTTTCGACCTTTATCTTGGTCCTAATATTTGGACAACCGTAGATGTGAAATTAACGGGTTTTGGTGTTCGTGAGGAGATCATTCACATTGCAAGATCTAACCTTTTGGAAATATGTGTCGTTAAGACAGGGACAAGTACACCACTAATATCAGCCATAGAATTAAGACCCTTGCAATATAATACTTATATTGCTCGAACTGGTTCCTTGAAGGTTGTGGAACGGACCTATTTCAGCAGTTCGGAAAACATTGTACGGTATGTCAACTTAGCCCAACTAGTTTTGTTTCCATGACAATTATGCTCTATTTGCTCATTGATCTTAAGTATTTATACTTGACTGTGGCAGTTACCCTGAAGATGTCTATGATCGTGTTTGGTTTCCGCTCTTGCCGCTAGAGTGGACGCAGATAAACACAACCCTCAACGTTGTTGATTCTCATAAAGACTATAACCCACCACAAGATGTGATTAAGACCGCCGCCATACCCACTATTTCCAATGAACCGATGACCTATTCTTGGTTTTTAGAAACCTCCGACGACGAGACTCATGGGTACATTTACATCGCTGACATCCAAAAAGTGCGAGATAATGAAACCAGGGAAATTGACATTATCGCGAATGGTAAAGTTGTATTCGGTACTTATCGTCCTATGAAGTTCGAAGTAGAGACTTTGTTTAACAGTGTACCGCTGAAATGCGAGGGAGGGGAATGTCGTGTGAAACTCTCAAGAAGTCGGAAGTCGACTCTTCCACCCTTGATGAATGCTATAGAGATTTTCAAGGTCATTGAGTTTCCACAATCAGAGACGAATCAAGATGACGGTATGTAACTGTGGTGTTTTATGAATAGAAGACATATTAATAGGTTGTTACACATGTTAATCCTTGTTCTTCTTTTATCCTATTTTCCAGTCATTGCTATCAAGAATATCCGTGCTACTTATGGATTGAATAGAATCAGCTGGCAGGGTGATCCATGTGTTCCTAAACAATTCTTGTGGACTGGTTTACGCTGCAATGTTATAGATGTGTCCACACCATCAAAAATCGTATCATTGTAAGAACATTCAAACCCATTCTTGTTATCAAAATTTGATTAAGCAATTCAAAACTTTTTATGTGATATGCATTAATGCATGTCTCGGATCATGTAAACAGAGATTTGTCTGCAAGTGGGTTAAGTGGAGTTATACCGCCTAGCATACAAAATCTAACTCAACTTGAAGCATTGTACGTATCTCCACGATTCCATATAAGGAAAGTGTATTCGGAAAATAGGTTTACAATTTATTTTATTTTAATGACCAAAGAGTTATGGGCTTTTCGATTATAGTCTTTTTGAACCAGAAACCATAACAGGCAAATACTCTTACGATTAAACCAGATGGTTTACATTTTATCTCAATAAATTTTAGGGACTTGTCGAGAAACAACTTGACTGGAGAAGTGCCTGAATTTCTAGCCAATATCAAATCATTGATGGTCATGTACGTTTTCTGAAAAGCACACAAGATTTTTTCCATGTTAATTTCTAATGATATCTTTACATCCATAGAAACTTAAGTGGGAATAAACTTAGAGGCCCCATTCCTCAAGCCCTTTTAGATAGGGTAAAAGAAGGACTAAAGCTAAAGTAAGGTTCTTCTTTGAGGTGACCTTTCTATTATGTACCATCCACTCTGTTTCAATATCTGATGTCTTCAACAACGTTTTTATTCCTTAGTCTTGATGAATATCTAAGGAAATGTAAGTCATGCCAACAAAAATTCCCGGTGGCGGCGGTTGTTGCTGCGTCTCTTTCTTCTGTGGCCATTATCATAATTGTTTTGGTTTTGATTTTCATTTTCAAAAGGAAAAAGTCATCAATCTGCAAAGGTATTTTAAAAAAAAAAAAAATATATATATATATATATATATATATGCTCCATTGCGAAAGTATGAAAACTCATGGATCCTTCAATTTTTTTATTTTATTTTGCAGTTACACGCCCATCACTAGAAATGAAAAATAGAAAATTTACCTATTCGGAGGTCAAGGAAATGACTAATAACTTTCAAGTTGTTCTTGGTAAAGGAGGCTTCGGTGTTGTTTGTCAGGGTTTTCTAAATAATGAACAAGTAGCCGTCAAAGTTCTCTCTCAATCATCAACTCAAGGCTATAAGGAATTCAAAACAGAGGTACTAAATTACACTCAAATCTTCCACTAAATTTTTGGGCAATCATGATTCATGAGTCTATGAATCATTCCCTTTTATATCATTGATCCTTAGGTCGAACTACTTCTAAGAGTTCACCACGTAAATTTAGTAAGCCTCATCGGATACTGTGATGAAGGAAATGATTTGGCTCTCATCTACGAGTTCATGGAAAATGGGGACTTAAAGGAACATCTTTCAGGTAAATTATTAGACTGCAAAAAAAAACAAAAAATTTACCTCAAGGCTTTTAAAACTTTCCAGTGATTTTTAACCATATATATGGTGATTTTTTGGCAGGAAAACGTAGAGGCTCTGTTTTGAACTGGTCGACTAGACTTAAAATAGCTATCGAGTCTGCGCTAGGTTTGTATAAATGTTGTTAGTTCTTATCATTTTTTGTTTAAGTAGATATATTCTTATGCCTTTTAATTTTTATTTTCATGATAAATAGTTAACATGTGAAGGTTTTTTCTATGTACTAGGAATTGAGTATTTGCATATTGGATGTAAGCCGCCAATGGTCCATAGAGATGTGAAAAGTACCAATATATTGTTAGGTCAAACTTTTGAAGCCAAACTTGCCGACTTTGGTCTTTCGAGATCTTTTCTAGTGGGGAGTAAAACTCATGTATCGACAAATGTTGCTGGAACTGTTGGATATCTTGATCCCGAGTAAGTGCACGCATTGTAGTTTATGTTTTCTTGCTTGTTAAATAATAATAAAAAGTTCAAACATGCTCAAGTACTTTTCTTGCAGATACTACCAAAAGAATTGGTTAACGGAGAAGAGTGATGTTTATAGCTTTGGGATTGTGTTACTGGAGATTATCACTGGCCAACCTGTGATAGAAGAATCACGTGAAAAGCGTAACATAGTAGAATGGGCCAAGTCTATGCTCGCAAATGGTGATATTGAAAGTATTATGGATCCGAATCTCCATCGAGAATATGACACAGGATCATCTTGGAAAGCTCTTGAATTAGCAATGTCATGCATTAACCCTTCTTCCACAGAGAGACCAAACATGACACGGGTTGCTCATGATCTAAATGAGTGTTTGGAAATATATGACAACTTGAGTAAAAGAAGGAGCCAAGATGCAAATTCAACCAAGTCCAAGGGACATAGCATCTGTTTCATCACTGATACTCCTTCAGCTCGTTAATCTTTTCATCTATATGTTTTTTCTTTGAAAGAGATACTCTCCACAGGTTGTATTCAAGTCTGTAATGTGAATATGACCTTGTTCGTTTGTTTATCTAGGTGCCGCGTTTAGAAATTGCATCTAGACGCAGCATCCAGATGCAATTCGTTTATGTGTTTAGTTTTTGCATCTAGAAATTGCATCTGGATGCGGTTTTTTTTTTGTGTTTGCATATTTTATTTGGATGCATTTTAACCAAATGACTAAAAATGACATGTTCTATGTTTATAACAATTTGTTTAATTTAAAGTATATTTACAACTAAATAATTATCAAATTAATATTTAGATAACTTATAAAATTCGATTTTAATGAAATAATTATNATTTAGGAAGGCTTTCCTAAATACGTTATATATGTTCTTAAATGGTTTCTAAATACGTTTCATTTCCAGAAAGGATCATTTTTCATCATTTGTATATTTCTTTCTTTGTGTAGGCAAACAACAACACATGTTATGATGCTTCATTTATGCATGAAAATCAACATTTAATATAGTCTTTTATAGTTTTTCTGTTTCTTGTTCATTTAGGAAGGCTTTCCTAAATACGTTATATATGTTCTTAAATGGTTCCTAAATATGTAGAATATTGATTTAGGAAAGCTTTCCTAAATACGTTATATATGTTCCTAAATGGTTCCTAAATACGTTTCATTTCCAGAAATGATCATTTTTCATTATTTGTATCTTTCTTTCTTTGTGTAGGCAAACAACAACACATGTTCTGATGCTTCATTTATGCATGAAATCAACATTTAATATAGTCTTTTATAGTTTTCTGTTTCTTGTTCATTTAGGAAGGCTTTCCTAAATACGTTATATATGTTCCTAAATAGTTCATAAATACGTAGAATATTGATTTAGGAAAGTTTTCCTAAATACGTTATATATGTTCCTAAATGGTTCCTAAATACGTTTCATTTTCAGAAATGATCATTTTTCATCATTTGTATCTTTCTTTCTTTGTGTAGGCAAACAACAACACATGTTCTGATGTTTCATTTACGCATGAAAATCAATAGTTAATATAGTTTTTTATAGTTTTTCTGTTTCTTGTTCATTTAGGAAAGCTTTCCTAAATACGTTATATATGTTCTTAAATAGTTCATAAATACGTAGAATATTGATTTAGGAAGGCTTTCTGAAATACATTATATATGTTCCTAAATGGTTCATAAATACTTTAAGAGGTTTACAAAGCATTACTAACTGAAAAAACTGAAAAAAATTAGGCATCTATGATGCTAAGACCATACAGGATACCATAGTTAAATTTTNAACTTATAAAATTCGATTTTAATGAAATAATTATATTTAAGAAAATATTTTTTTTATAAAACTTTAAATAACAATAAATAAATAAACGTTTTAATGCAGTAAAAAACAAAATAAATCTAAAATATTGTTATACATAAAAAAACTTTAAAAGTAATACATAATAAACAAAATCTAAAAACACATTACTAACAAACATTTTTAATATTATTTTTGACGTCAAAAAAAAAACAAACATTTTTAATACATAAAAAACAAAGTCTAAAAACATTTTAAAACATAGTAAAAAAGTAATAGATAGAAAATGCTAATATGGAAGTTGACGTCCTCTTGCTATCTCCTCCGTGATAGAATCACGTAAATCCTCCATAGCTCTATCAATCGGTATGTATGGAATATGCTCATTGTTATCTTATCATTTTCTACCACTTGATCACCATGATATTCATATTCTTTTACCGCTTCCCAATGTGCAAAATCACGGTCCTCATAATCTGAATCTCGTATAAAATTGTGGAGTGCCATAGTTGCTGTCACAATTTTCACCCATTTTCTCAGCCCATACTTGGGATGTTTTCGGTCCAAAATCTTCCATTTGGCTTTCCATACTCCAAATGTTCGCTCAATAAACGACCGTAAACTAGAATGTCTGCGGTCCCTAGTGTTTGTAGGTGGTCCTCCCCTCGCAAACTGATCAAGATGGTATCGAATTCTACGATGAGGGCCTAGATAACCAGTTCTAGTTGGGTATCCTGAATCGACTAGGTAATATTTCTCATTTGGCGGATGAGGAAAAGAATTTTCTTGTGTAGCACAATGTGTTAGCACTTTTGTATCATGTGCTCTACTAGGTACTCCAACATAAACGTATATGAATTTCATACTGAAATTACATATTGCAAGCACGTTCATCGTCGCTTCTACTTTTCGGCCTCTATATGGTTCAACATTCTGAGATGGAGGACGAACCGGCACATGAGTGCCATCAAGGGCTCCAATACAATTCCTAAAAGGCAAATATTACTCTTTGCTAGAATAGGGCTAGCACTTGTGAACTCACTTGTTGTAGGCTTCACAATGTCTGCTGCAAGTTTCAAGAGGACACTCAACACCTCATCTAACTTCCTTTTCATTGTATCAAGAGAATGTTGATATCGCTCAGCTAAGACCCGTACAGTTAAGTCTTGTGCAACCATCTCTAAAAACATCGCTACACTCTCCTCAAGATAAACATACTGAGATTCCTTTAGCTCATATTATATGGTTGTCACCTTGTTGAGCACTCCAACCTTCAGCTCCTGTTATATGAACAGCACCAAAGAGATCTTCCATTAAATCAATGTTTGCTACTGGTTCATCTTTCATCTTTCTACCTCCAGGCCATTCATGTAATCAAACAATAAGAATATTCATGGTAATTGAATATTATGTGGAAAATGAACAGCAAGCAACTAAACCAAAGGATGAACAGCAGATGATGGCAAATTACTTAAAACCTATATGATCATGGTAACTGAATAATCTGGTTAAAATGAGCAGATTTCACAAGTTAATGAGAAAAAAGACAAAGAAAACTAACTTCAAAGCAGACTTTTGCAAAAAGAACAAAGCAGAACAAAGAGTTAAAAAGAGAATACCTTACAACGCTCCTCCCACCAATCATCACTCATTTCTATGAAGCCATTTGAATCATAACCAAGACCAGTCCTGTTATGAGTCAATTTCTTCAAAGCTGTATACTGCTTCTTGCAAGTATTAAACTTATTCATAAATTTTGACCATGTATGCTTTTTTCCAAATGTCTCATGGAACTTGGTTATAATAGTCCGTCTCCCAACATCATTTACCAAATGTTTCCTTACATTTCCTTTCAATCTCTCTTCAATTCGTAGTTGAAGATACACACGTGTTTGTTCGTCGCTCCATGAAAGATTATAATGTTCCAAATAACATTTCCAAGATACTTGAATCAACAGCATTCAATAGAATATTGATGTCATTGTTTTCTCAGTCTTGAATGCAAATCTGTAAAAACAAATAACTGATCTGAGTTTGGGAACAGAAACTCTGGAACGCTGACTCTACAGACAAGAAAAACAGCAAAAGAAGCATACAATCGTTTCAACAATCAAATCTTCCCCCATAAGCACAAACACAAAAAAAATCGCATTAACAAGCTAAGAAGCAGAGTGAATAGAAGAAGAAATAATGAAAACACAAGCGAGAAGAATCAAGATACAAAAAGGAGAAAAAGAGTTTACCAGTCTTAAAATCGAAACTGGAGTTTGTCGAGCTCGAGCTCGGAGTGGAGTTTAAGCAAATGTTTTACCCACGAAAAACCACAACCCAGAAAAAGGTACCTGAAAATCTATAAAACCACTATCAGATCCGAAGCAGAGAATCAATTTGTGCGAGCATTAACGAGAGATTGAGCTTTGTTCCCCAAATCCTCACCGAAATCGATGACCCATGCCGCCTGACCTGGCAACATCGATCGAAGAAGAAGAGCTCGGGTTTGGAGAGGAGAGGATTTAGGAAATTAGGGTTTATGATAGTTGATGTAATTCTTTGATTTAGTCAGGGTTTTTTTAGATATTTACAATTTTTGGATGCACTTCCTGCATGATTCTTCTTTAAAACGCATATGAAATATGCACCTAGATGCATCTGATACCTGCACCTAGATGCAGTTGCTGGATTCACAAAAGAACATCCCCTATGTTAAGAGCTTCATCTTATGCTATGGAATTCACTATTTGAATATTTCTGAACAAATGCAGAATAATGTATCAAGATTGAAGAATCATATGATTCATAGGAATTAATGTTCTTCCTTAGCGTGTTCAACGCGTCACGTAATCGTGGACATCTTCTGGGTACCTGAAGAGATGTTATTCAGCCTCAAAAGTGTTATCTTCATTACCAACCAACATGTTAGGCAAGGTTGACTTACCGGATAGTGTCTTTAGAATTGGTCAAGTAGACGCGGAACAGATTCTTTAGGGAACCAGATTGAGGAATATAAGTACCATCTCTCAATGGTCGTAGCTCTAAAGCTGATATTAACGGCGTAGTTGTTCCCGTCTTAACAAGACAGACTTGCAAAGAATCCGACCTCGGTATGTGAATGATTTCCGCCCTCGTGCCGTTTACTTTTCTTTGCAAATCGACCGTGGTCCATATGTTTGGACCAAGATAAAGGTCGAACTTTGGGTGTGTATTAAGACTGTCATAGTTTCCATAAGTAAACATGGCTACGATCAGATAGTTTGTGCCTTGTATGACGCTGAGAGTATAGCAGTTCCGTACTCCGTTCGGGAAGTATCTCAAAACCGTGTAAGGCTTTATATAATCCATCCCCGGAACATTCTGAATCCTGCCGCTTTTCCCGGTTTTGATGAAATCCGCGTCTGATGTGAATCTTAACTTTGTTGTTCGTTCGGTGTAAGGAGACTCATTGGCTTGTGATCCGCAATCCAAGTTGATGAATCCTGTCAGAACAAGAAGAAATCTTTTGGAAAAATGTTTTAAGTTTTACAAACCAAATTAATGGATTTTAAAGGAAAAAAAACGGTTAGAAATGAAAAGAATAAAACGTGAAACCAAAAGGCTGTTGTACCTTGTTGATCTTGTGCTTGAAGAAAATCGGAAATGCCAAAAGACTGAATTAGGAATGCCAATAAAAGTCCACTGAGTTTGTTCATTTTTCGACCTCTGTCCAAGAAAAAACAAGATCCCAAACTACTCTACATATAATGCCAAATCAAACCTTTGGATATCTAATTATAAAACGGATGAATAATTGACTTTTTAAAACTTTTATTGCTGGTTTGGAAAAATTGTCAACGAGCGTGCAAATAAGGACGTCCTGTGATGGACTAATTCTCTGACCAAAGCCGAAAGAAGGGTGCTAGAGAGCACAGGGCCAAAAATCGTTCTTTAACTTTTGAGGGCTTAAAATCTCAAATTTCTATATTAAAAAAAAAAAAGTCTCAATTTTTTAAAAGTTGCAGGAATATATTGGAGAAATTAGGTTTGAACGATGAGGAAGAAAAAGAGCTTTTAGCAACAAAAAAAATATATGTATAGAAGAAGAAAAAGAGCACATGAGTAGTAAGAACATCGCGTGACATTTTGAAATGTGAGCTCTATATCATTTAGTTGAAAGTTGAAACTATGATATTTGTTTCTTTCTACTTAAGGTGATGGGCCTATTAGTTAAAAAAAATTGTGATAGGCTTATTTTAAATCATAGAATAAGGCCCAACATTTGGTTGAGCCATCATCAATATGTACGAATTAACATTAAAAAATAAAAAAGACATTCGGTCCTTCAAATTTGGCGTTTTAACTATAAAAAAGCTCAAATTGTTAGCTGCCAAGAAATGCTATTCTGGATTCTGAAGATTCCATATCAAAGGATTTGATGAGCATTTCCGTAGTAAATGAACGGCGACTTCATCATGTTTTTAGCGAATTTTGAGGGTAGAATTTGTAGAACTTATGTTTTGAAAGGCTTGCTTAGTATCTTCGCTCATTTCTTCTATTGGTTTCTTTCGAGCATCTTTTGCCTGCAAGAATAATACTATACTTAACAATCACTTTCACTGAATGTAGCTGATAAACTCAAAAATAATACCTTAAAGTACTAACAGCTTTGTCGATTGTAGTATTTAGGGGTCGAATCCACGTAGACTCAAGAATCATACAATAGATAATATAGATTTGAATTAAGCTAAGTAATCAGTGAAACATGAAGCAATACTGTAATTTAAAGAGTTGTAAGTTCAATGGAGGAAAGATAGGTTCAGGGTATTTCTCAGGAAGTCAGAGAATGCAGATAAACCAATTAATCATGATTCAGATTAAGTACGGTTCTTGAACTCAAATCACTAAGCTATAACTAACCAATTGTCGTTGCGAGAGTTATCTAAGTCTAAATCTTAGAATTACAAATCTCTTTGCAAATCCTAAAGACTAAACTAGCTTTAAGTCCAGGTTTGATCTGTTCACAAAATAACTAAACCAAATCTTTTTGCAGATAGTTATTTTGCTCACCCTAAGTTCTATCAGATTATCAATTGCACTGTCGTGCCTAATCGATTAACCTAAGATTTAAGTTCTAGGTGATCAATCTAGAATTAGCTTTAAAAATAACCTAAGGTGAAGAACTAATTCAAATTATGAATCCTAACCAACTAATTAACCTAGCATTCAATGAAATCTTTTATGAAAACCTTAAACCTAACATGAGATCTACTCAGACATGGAGATTGAAACAAACAACATGATTGAATAAATCTCTGAATTAATAATAAAGAAGAGAGAAAAACAAGGGTTCGAAATCTTCTCTCGGATGAACAGAGTTTCAGACTTGTCTCCCTCAAAAGCTCTCTCAACAGAAACCAGAATAGAATAAAGCGTAGCCAACAAAAGTGGCTGAAAAACCTAATTATAATCCTAAAACATGTTCTGGGGCTGCTTGTAATTATTAAAGTCTTCTGGACCAATGTGCAATTTCGTCAGACTTGTAAAATATCGCGATCCTTCTCTTTATGCGATGGGTATCGATCGACACCATAAGTGGTATCGATCGATACCAAGCTTCTGTGTCAACTCTTCATGATCGACACCAGGACTTCAACTCGATCATTCGGCTACATGATCCTTGCTTGGCTCCAAAATGCTCTAATATCTCCATTGCAACTTCAAACGTATTTAAACCTGAAAAAACTCAAAAAGACTCCAAAAATACTAGAAAGACTCTATAAATAGGACCTAGTTAAAAACGGGTAAAAACCATAGATATATCAGTAGCTCACTTATCTTATCTCACTCTGGTTACATTTTTATCTCTCGATTAGCTTTCTTTGCTGCTCGAACACACTCTTTGATAAATTCCTGAAAAAAATAATAAGCAAAAAGAACAATGGTTATTAGAGATATACTCAAGCGTCTTCGACTGACAAATTGTGTTACAGCTCAAACTTACTTTGAATTCATCCTTCTGTTCCGCAGATAATTCTTCCTCTTCAATCCGTTTATCAACAAATTCCTGAGATGGATGCACAAAAAAGCCATCTCAAGATTCAGCATACAATGAATGCAATTTGAAGACACAAAGAAGACCAGTGCGAATATGACAACTCTCTTGAACCATATGAAAACAAGTAAATTTAAGTTTTATGGTTACTGAAAAGCCAAACGCACACCTCGAGTTCGTCTAACTCCCAGTCAAATTCACTTACAACCTGGCACAAACAGGGAATTAAAGTTTAATTATAAAGAAAAATATCCAAAACAACGTGCCCTTATCAAATCATTTCATGTAGACCTGCCATTTCCAACACATTCATTGCATGCCAGAAAACTTACCGGGGGATCGGAGGGGAACATTAATTATTTGGACCTCAGTACTCTGTTCAAGTTCATCTTTCTTTAAATGGTTGATTGAAATCTACAAAGCAGAAAAAGAAGAGACATTAGATTTTGTTGTTGCGTACCACAAACATAACAAGGAAACCATACAGATCATCCACTGCCAACAGCCTTGCCATTTGCTATAAATGGTTTTACATCAGCAAATTTTAGCACTAGTATTGGTAGTAGAGGAATAAAACTCACAAGGAAGGATATACTGGAACATCTTAACACGCTCTTCCTTCAAATGTTTGAGAGCAGCTCTGCAGATAATGTACACACAGCTAAATTGAGGTACACCAGAACTGGTAGATTCAAACAATACTAAGAGAGACTACAAATTACAGCCCAAGACATAAATTGGAAGTTTCATCCCATCAACTTGTCTATCTCTGCAAGAAGAACAAAGCAAAGGTAATTAGCAACTGCTTGTAAACATCAAAAGTACGAATTAATAGCCCTTGACATAATCTCTTTCTCTCTTCTCAATGATTTAAGACATCCAAACAAATGTACGTGGGACTCATTTCCAAACGGAATGTAAGGAACCCAGCCCATTTAAATAGTTTTTTTCCCAAATGGATGTTGAAGCCAAATTAATTCCTCAAAAAAAACATACCTTCAGTTCCCACTGGGAATGCAGCCTTCCACAGATCTTCCTGGAAACACAAAACATGTAAATTCGCCGCCACTCACACGGCAGTATACATATAAAGAGTAAGGTTAGCAAAGCATAGAAGATTACGTTTCTCTTCAAAATACTCAGGCTCTTCCTGTGTTGGTTTGGTCGCTAGGGCTTTCTTAGCTCTTGGAGCCGGTTTCCTTGGTTCCTCGGCTTCGTCTTCCTCCTGCTGTTTAGAAGGGGAAGCATCTTTGGCCTCATCATCCTGATTCTCCTGCGTTAAGGAATCATCAGTTTTCTTCTTCCTCTTCTCCCTTGGCCTCGACGATTTCTTCCTGAGGCTGACTTTCCTCCAGAGACTCAGCCATCACCTCATCGTTCTCACTCTCGGCAATCGCACCTTTGCGACCTGCACCATTTCTCCTCCTCAAGAGAGAGGATGGGATACAGAGAGAATCGAATTTCGAATTTTAGAAGACACGTACACATTTGCGGGGGTTTATTTAATTGTGTAATAATCTCTTATGTTTGTATTTGGAATCTACTGTACACATTTAACACACCTAAAGAAGACGCAACGAGAATTGCGAAATAAAACAAAAAGAGCATGACTCAACCAATAATAACACATCAAATATCTTAGTGTGATTTGACCCTGTTTATATTACAATCCGATATAGCTTTGATTGCACAATATTATATATTGCACCACATCATCATATATATATGTGCTCGACCAGCAAGTTGGGTTTGACCGCTTCTACTCGTTCCATCTTAGACTTTCCGCCATTTAAATCTATACTATGAAAATAGGAGAATATTTGGTAACCAAACAAAAAAAATTTTAATTTTAATCTATTCACATCTTGGATAACTATTATTTTTATTTATTTTTATTTTTGTTGCCAAACATATATTTTTGGTTAAATTTAAAAATTAATTATATTTGGTTCAATTAAAATATAGTTTAATTAATTAATCTGATTATATATATATACATATTAATTTTAATTCATAATTAAAAAAATTCAGACTATGCCAAAAATTAAATTAAATATTTAAAATTATAAATAAAATCAATTATTATAAATTACATATTACAAAAATAATTTTTTCCAAACATATTACATATTACAAACATATAACTTTAAAAATTAAATGCTACATATTATATAATTCTTCTGTTGTATTAATGCAAACTTACAAACATAAAAAAATTATAATATCTCTTAACACAATTACAAAAAAAACAAATTTCTTTGAATAAATTCCCCCCATCCCCACAAAATGATTTCATTCAAATAACAAATATTAAATTGAATATTTCATTTTTCGGAAAGTAGTTAATGATATCAATTATTGGCATATAATTCAGAAAGTATCCAATTAATCAATATTTGTCACAAAAAGAATTAATGGTATTGGTTAAGCTAATTAAAATCAATTATGGAAATTTTTGCAAAATAAATGAAGCTCGAAATGTTTTTTAAAAATATATATGGAAAATGTGATTAACAAATAAATTAATTATAAATTAAATATTATCCAAACAAATCTCACATATAATTAGTAGTCATACCTGAACCTATGCTGATTCAGTTTCCTAAACGATTTGACAATCAAACAAAAATTATAAATAAAATATTCTCCAAACGATTTGTTACGATTAAGAAAGCTGAATTAATTACTTTCTAAAACTTGAAATCCAAATTATTTTTGTTTAAAATTAAAGGATATCTGAATTAAATTGTTTGTAACTTAGGTAGATGCAAAACTTTAAATATATTTTTTAACCCGTATTTTAGGCATTAGATAGATGCAAAACATTTAGGCATTAGATAGATTCAAATCTTTCAGTATCTTCCAAACAATTATAACAACCCAAATATATTCAACCATACAAATAAAGCATCTTGCCTAAAATATTGCTAACATTTTTAAAATCAGGAATATCTACAATAATTGTATCATAAATTTTGGAATAACTATTTCCCTAACTACATAAGATTTTATCGTTTTATACTTAACAACCAATATATTTTAAATTCTTTATAATCAAACATAACCAATCTATTTAGCCGACTTAAAGCACTATAAATAACATGTAGTAGAAGAGAAACCATACTATCATCTTTGTCGACACTTCTTAGAAAACGTATATATTCTCAAATTTTAGTTTCAATTTTTTCTGTTTTGAACTATTGATTTCAACTAATGAATTTGTTTTAGTTACAGATATGCTATTGGATTTTGGATATGTTCACTAGAAGTCTTGCCGCTCTTGGGTGTTCTTGGTTGATTTTCGTAAGTGGATTTATAAATGAAAAAGTTTGAATGTAGGGTTTATTAGAAGAGAGAGTTGTTTCTTGAACCGATGTTCGTGATTCCATCTCTGTGATCTGTTAACAACCAAGTGTTAATGTAATTTTTATCCAATGTCTATCTCAAGTGTACCCATTTTGTTAAGGTTTCCGAAATTTTAAAAAATCGCGACTTTGGTCTGTTTTTTTTGCAGGGATTCGTTGTTGGTTTTATCACCGGAAATTGCATATTTTATCAAATCGGAGGTACTTCTAAATCAAAACTCAACGGATTTGTATTTTTCTCAATCGTTCGTGTCAAATAAGTTTTTTTATCCTGGGAATTTTATAGAAAACAATATAGTAATGGAGGACCGGATCATTATCCGACGATGGAACAAAATCACTGTCATGAGTTTTATCCCGGAAACTCCGAGAAACTCATGGTATCTTTCGACGATTCAAAAATCTGGATGTATGATAAATCGCAAATCCTTAGGTAATAATTGAAATTGAATATTTGAATTTTATAACTTTCGCGTTACGTGGCCGGAGGAATAGCTTACCTCCGATGGTGGAAGTGATGATAATACCCTCTCCATCGTCGGGGCGTGGAACCGGAGAGGAGTGAGAGTTGAAGATGCGAAAGAAGAATTAAATATATTTTAAAAGGTTTCTTAATTTCATTACCTATAATATTAGTGAATATTTTACTTTATAAAAAATTGTTTAATTCAAAACCTAAATGAACGTAGAACTATTGTTTGTAAATTCATATGAACTGAAAATATATATAACAAAACAGGTCATAAAATTGAAGTAGCTAAAATCACTAATTTTGAATCATACATGTCATACCAAAAATATATTTTTCCATATAAAATAGAAAACATAAAAACAAAAACAAATAAAAAATTGTCGCATACCCTCATTGTAGATTAAAATTTTAGAAAACTATATAATATATTTTATACCAAAAATAAAATTGTTAACACATCTCAAACTTTTACATCCACAAATACATTTTGTCAAAAAAATAAAATTAAACTTCTGAAAACAAAATTTAAAACTTACCCATGTTCTAGGATGGATTAGAAAAAGATTATGTCAACATAATGAACTCCTGTTACTTTCATATTAAACTCATGTTCTATGGCGGATTAGAAATAACAAATTATATCTAAACACCAAAATAATTATGTGTCTCATATGACAAAAATCAAATATACAAAAAATTATATCTAAAGGCAAAAATAAACACAAATTATATTACAAAATTTGATATAAAAAAAAAAATCCCCGTACGAGCGCACTGGTTTAGAATGTAGTTAGAAAATTATGTTTAGCTCGTTTTCTATTTGCAAGTGGCGTTTCCATAAGTTGACCCAATTAATCTTTTAGTTCTAGTGCACATAAATTAATATATATATATGAGACTTTATAGTGTTTCAAGAGTTTTGGTAGTTGTTAAGTTTTCATTTGGTTGAGAACTGAGAAGTAAACGAGAATGGAGACTCGCAACAAGCTTCTGTTAGTCGCTTGTGCCACTTTCTCCGTTATACATCTTGTTACGTCTCAAAATCAACAAGGTATTTTTACTGTGTTTCACTCTTCTTTTTTCTTTTAATAATTTGAATATATGTATTTTTTTTTCCCAATATTTTCAATGTTACCAGGATTCCTCAGTTTGGATTGTGGATTACCTTTAAACGAATCTCCTTACAACGAACAATTCACCAATTTAACATACATATCTGATGCCAAATTCATCCAAGGAGGAAAAACTGGTCATATCCAAAATAACTCAGAGACATCTTTTCTCTCGAAGCCAAACAGGGTTTTGAGATACTTTCCGGATGGAATAAGAAACTGCTATAGTCTGAGTGTCACGCAGGACACAAAGTATCTAATCAGGACCGTGTTTGTATACGCCAACTACGACGGTCTAAATTTTCCTCCAAGATTCGACCTTTATCTTGGTCCTAATATTTGGGCATCCTTAGATCTTAGAAATTCAGGTTCAGGTGCGGCTGAGGAGATCATTCACATCATAAGATCTAACAGTTTAGATATATGTGTTGTTAAGACAGGGTCAAGTACACCACTTATATCAGCCATAGAATTAAGACCTTTGCAGTATGATACCTATACTACTCGAAGCGGTTCCTTGAAGAGTTTAGGGCACCTCTACTTCTCCGATTCAAACAAAATTATAAGGTATGTACCAGCATAAGACTACTTTAATCTGTACAATTGAGGTATAAAACAACCATATGCATGATTTTATTTATTAATTGGAGATTACTTGTGGAGCAAGATGTTAATTATGTGTTAGGATTTCACATTTAAAGTTATGAGGTATATAAGAAATTTGGATCAATTGCCAATTTTGATATAAAGTTAATACTTGACTGTGGCAGATATCCCAAAGATGTGTATGATCGTGTTTGGTTTCCATACTTCCTACCGGAATGGACTCAAATAAGCACAACCCTCAATGTAACGGGCTCTTCCCTTGGCTATGTCCCGCCGCGAGATGTAATTACGAACGCCGCCATACCCATTAATGCCAGTGAGCCTTTCACCTTTACCTGGGATTTGGAAACCTCTGACGACGAAACGTATGCTTTCCTTTACTTCGCTGAGATCCAACAACTGCGGGCCAATGAAACTAGGGAATTCAAAATTGTGGCGAATGGTAAAGTTGATTACGATTCTTATAGTCCTCTGAAATTTGAAGCAGACACTTTATCCAACCATGCATGGCTTAAATGCGAGGGAGCGATATGTCGTGTGCAGCTGTCCAAAACGCCCAAGTCGACTCTACCACCTCTAATGAATGCTATCGAGATTTTTAGCGTCATAAATTTTCCACAATCAGAGACGAGTACAGATGATGGTATATATAGTCGTGTAGCTGTATGCATATAAACGTATTCTATAAGTTCCTACATATGTTAATTCTTGTTTTTTTCTTTTGGGTATTTTTGTTAGTCATTGCCATCAAAAACATCCAATCTACTTATCATTTGAATAGAATCAGCTGGCAGGGCGATCCATGCGTCCCTAAACAATTCTCGTGGATTGGTTTAAGCTGCAGCATTATCGATACCTCCACACCACCAAAAATCACAGCATTGTAAGAACATTCAAACCAAACATTTTTTCTTTCTCAATTCAAATGTATATTTATACTATATATGTGATCATGCATGCAAACAGAGATTTGTCTGCAAGTGGGTTAAGTGGAACTATACCGCCTAGCATACAAAATCTAAGTCAGCTTCGAGAATTGTACGTAACTCCATGATTGAATAAAAAGAAAGTTTATTCGGTTAATTTCTTTACTAATACATTTATTTCCTGACAAATTATAGGGATTTATCGAAAAACAACTTGACTGGAGAAGTGCCCGAATTTTTAGCCAAGATGAAATCGTTGTTGGTCATGTAAGTTATCTAAAAAATATTTTATGTCATGTTCATTTATGTCTAATGATTTCTTCACATCCACAGAAACTTAAGTGGAAACAATCTTAGAGGTTCTGTTCCTCAAGCCCTTCTCGATAGAAAAAAGGATGGATTAAAGCTATCGTAAGATTCTATTTTTAGATTTATCTTATTTTGATTATACTACCCACTCTCGTTTTATAATGTCTGTATGTCTTCAAGAATGGTTTTTCTTCTTAATTTAGTGTTGATGCAAATATAAAGCAATGTGGGTCATGCAAACCAAGATCCACGGTGGTGGCGATTGTTGCGTCTGTTTCTTGTGTGGTGGTTATCATAATCGTGTTGGTTCTCATCTTCTTCTTTTTCAGAAAGAAAAAGACATCAACTTGCAAAGGTAATTAAAAATTATATCCTTCAAAAAAAAAAAAAAGTAAGGAATCTCATGGATCCGTGTCAAAATATTTTCTGCAGTTACACGTCCATGCCTCGAAATGAAAAATAGAAGATTTACTTATTCAGAAGTCAAAGAAATGACTAATAACTTTCAAGTTGTTCTTGGCAAGGGAGGGTTCGGTGTTGTTTGTCAGGGTTTTCTAAATAATGAACAAGTAGCCGTCAAAGTTCTCTCTCAATCATCAACTCAAGGCTATAAGGAATTCAAAACAGAGGTACTAAAATTACACTAAAATCTTCCACTAAAATTTTGGCAATCATGATTCATGAGTCTATGAATCATTCCCTTGTATATCATTGATCCTTAGGTCGAACTACTTCTAAGAGTTCACCACGTAAATTTAGTAAGTCTCATCGGATACTGTGATGAAGGAAATGATTTGGCTCTCATCTACGAGTTCATGGAAAGTGGGAACTTAAAGGAACATCTTTCAGGTAAATTATTAGACTGAAAAAAACAAAAATTTTACCTCAAGGCTTTTAAAACTTTCCAGTGATTTTTAACCATATATATGGTGATTTTTTGGCAGGAAAACGTAGAGGCTCTGTTTTGAACTGGTCGACTAGACTTAAAATATCTATCGAGTGTGCGCTAGGTTTGTATAAATTTTGTTAGTTCTTATCATTTTTTGTTTAAGTAGATATATTCTTATGCCTTTTAATTTTCATTTTCATGATAAATAGTTAACATGTGAAGGTTTTTTCTATGTACTAGGAATTGAGTATTTGCATATTGGATGTAAGCCGCCAATAGTCCATAGAGATGTGAAAAGTACCAATATATTGTTAGGTCAAACTTTTGAAGCCAAACTTGCCGACTTCGGACTTTCGAGATCTTTTATAGTGGGGAGTAAAACTCATGTATCAACAAATGTTGCTGGAACTTTTGGATATCTTGATCCCGAGTAAGTGTACGGATTATAGTTTTCAAAGATATCTGCTTTCTTGCTTGTTTAATAATAATAAAAACAAAAAAATGTTCAAACATGATCAAGTACTTTTCTTGCAGATACTACCAAAAGAATTGGTTAACGGAGAAGAGTGATGTTTATAGCTTTGGGATTGTGTTACTGGAGATTATCACTGGCCAACCTGTGATAGAACAATCACGTGAAAAGTCTTACATAGTAGAATGGGCCAAGTCTATGCTCGCAAATGGTGATATTGAAAGTATTATGGATCCGAATCTCCATCGAGAATATGACACAGGATCATCTTGGAAAGCTCTTGAATTAGCAATGTCATGCATTAACCCTTCTTCCACAGAGAGACCAAACATGACACGGGTTGCTCATGAACTAAATGAGTGTTTGGAAATATATGACAACTTGAGTAAAAGAAGGAGCCATGATTCAAATTCAACCAAGTCCATGGGACATAGCATAACTTTCATCAGTGACACTCCTTCAGCTCGTTAATCTTTTCATGTATATGTTTTACTTTGAAAGATACTACTCTCCACAGGTTGTATACAAGTCTGTAATGTGAATATGTTAAAACTTAAAAGCTTCATCTTATGCTATGGAATTCACTATTTGAATATTTCTGAACAATGCAGAATAATGTATCAAGATTGAAGAATCATATGATTAATATGAATTAATGTTCTTTCTTAGCGTGTTCAACGCGTCACGTAATCGTGATGGTAAACAAATCCCTCCATTATTAATAGATCCTCTGCTTTCTCTGAAACCAAGATTTGCTGGTAAAAGAACTAAAGTTATATTTACAGCATACGGAATGCTATAACAAACTTGAAGAACCAACTGCTGAAGATAATGATATGCTTGATCTTGCTTTCGAGCTTACTGAAACGGAAACTCTCTCTCTTACTCGTAAACCAAAAAAATAAAAGGAAGTTTCATGGAAAAATGTTTCAGGTCACGACTCGACCGGATCTAGATGTTCGCTTGGCCATTCCTTTAGCCACACGGAACTTTGCGGTTGATGGATTTGTTCCAAAACCTCATCTGCTTTCGCAGAGATTCTCTGAGGCAGTAAGAATCAAAGAGATGATTCATGTTTCTACTAGAGTTTGATGATTGCTAACTCAGACAAAACAGTGTTATTACATATCTTAGTTTTGATCTTGTTATTTCTTGTTATGTCTAAGTTTAAACAGAACAAGCTTAAGCAATTTTTTTTGGAGGATTCTCACTGCAGAATAAGCACAAGGCTTGCGTTCTTTGATGTTGCAGAATAAACTCAAGATTTTTGTCAAAGGAAGATGAAACTATCACGTCATTTGAAACTTTTTCGCGTTTAGATATTGTAGAAAGACAAACAGCAAAAAGACAATATTACTAAATGTATCATTACACAAGGACACACATGAAACTACGAGCATGCTTAAAAGAGGTCATGAACAAGTTTGAAAAGGTTTTACCTGCGAATCCAATGCATCTGGAAACGCATATCATCGTAATCAACGTACTGGTCATCATAATCAGAATGGTCACTAGCACCTGAGAGGTCATGGTAAAACTCATCATATGACACCATATCGACATCAGAGAAGCCATAAGGGTAGTCATCTTCTGATGAATCCACGTCGTTAACCGTTGCATCAAATGGGTAATCATGAATCGAGTCATTAGGGCGTCTCACAACTTTGATCCTCTCGGAACACCGCTTCTCCAGATCCCCAACAAGGTTAACGTTGAAACACTGGCGTAAGTCAAGATGTTCCTGGTTAGGACAACTGTCAAGAATGGCGTTTAAACCGGCGTCTGTTAATCTGTTCCCGAAAAGCTGGAGGTGGCGAAGTCCGGGCATTGTTTCAGTGATTGCTAGAGCATCATCATCACTCTCGTTTCGAGGACGCATGTAACCCACACAGTTTTTTTTCAATGTCTTCAGATTAGGACAAGACTGGCCTACAACTTTTAGAGACTCTCCTGATAATGAGCAGTATGAAATCTCGAGGTCTTCAAGCAACGGAAGTTTCACGACTGCTTCATTAAGTCCCTCGTTTGTTATTTGACAGCACATTGCAAGTTTAAGGCTTCTCAGATTACTTGAACTGCAAATAGTTGGGTGTAATACTTTAGAAACATAATCAAAGATAGAGAAGAAGAACGATAAGGTGCAAGACATCTTTTCCTAACATCCCAATAACCTGAAGCCAACCATTTAAACCTCAGAAGCATAACAATCTTAGAATCAACTATCAAGAGGATGTTTTCTACTCCAAAATGGAAAGGGCAGGGGAATAACAGTCACAAGCCTGAAAAGTAAACTTTGCCATTCACTATTGCCTATTGGGAACACTACCAAAATCACTGGCACTGGTTCAACAATTGACTTCAAACTTGCAATGCGTACATTCCCAAGTAAGAGTAAGTCAATGTCCAAAAGTGCATTCATCAGAAGAGATCCAGCAGAAAGAAAGAGACGAGATAAATACCGTTTAAAGAGTGACAAAACGATCATTAAGCTACCAATGATTTCCCCCACTTTTCTTAAGGAATAAGAACTTAGGAACTCAGAACTAGCAAGTTTGTTTCATGGCCAAAATCTGTACTAAACCTACTTTTAGCAAAACCCCAGACTGAAATAAAAACAACCCAGATTCTCTAAACAAGGATTCCCCTTGAAGAAAACCAAAATTCGCGAGAGATTTTGAGTCACAGGGAGAGAGAGATAGAACCTATCGGCGATGTAATTGAGGAGAGAATCAGTACCGAAGATCCAAATATCGATCTCAGCCAACCCGCCTTGGCTACGATCAACTGCGTGACGGCACATTTTCTCGAGGTCGTAATCCACGTCTCTGAAGGTACGCATGACAATTTTCCGCCACATCGAGGGGTCTTTGCAGACGCGATACCACGATTTGCACACTTTCTGTGCGTTTACCACTATCTCAATCGCGCCAAGCCGGTGCAGAATCGATGACGTCAATTCCGGCGGAAGCTCCGCCCAGTTTCTATATTCTCCTTCCTTCATCGCCATCGCCGGAGGCAAAGACGAAGAAGCCATTCTATTCTATCTAAGGATTAATACTACAGTACGGTATTCGCCTGTAATTTACAATTAGGTCCTCATGAATTCACATATTCACGAAACTAATTTGGGCCAAACTTTCTAAGTATTGGGACTAGGCCTATAATCAAAAGCTCCATCACATTGTTCTCGCGAGTTACAACAATCACGCGCTCAAAGCCTTCTTCAAGGTTACATTAAAACTAGGAACATAGAGAAAAGAGGAGACATCAGACATGGACGATTTCAATAAGTTGACAAGGCCAGCAAAAACCACAAAATCTCTGGCTCTCTGCATCATTCATCCACGTCGTGTTTTCTTCATCTTGCCGTTAGGCTTCGATCAGTCCGTTCAAGACATGTTTCGACCGATCAACGCGCTTTATGCTCATAATCTCTATAATATTATTTAAGAAGACATTTAGAAAAATGGATTGTTACATTTCCTCTTATCAATTATAACTTTTCTTTTTGTCAAAGAATCTTGTCTCAAGTCCCCACATGTGTGTATGAGAGAGCTACTCGATGGTTTTAACATCATACTATAAAAACATATATATTCTTTTTTATTTATTATTATCGATCTAAACGATTTCCCTTGTCATTTCTACCACACCTTTCAACTTTCCCAAAAATCATTTAAATTGTTGAAGCTGCCAGGAAATGCTATTCTGGATTCGGAGATTCGCAGTATCGGTTAATGAACGGGGACTTCATCATGTTTTTAGTGACGTCTGGTGAATTTTGAGGGTAGAATTTGTAGAACTTCATGCTTTGAAAGGCTTGCTTAGTATCTTCACTCATTTCTTCTATTGCTTTCTTTTGAGCATATTTTGCCTGCAAGAATAATACTATACTTAACAATCACTTTTACTGAATGTAGCTCACTTTTCTTATCTCACTATGCTTACATTTTTACCTCTTGATTAGATTTCTTTGATGCTCGTATTGATCAAGACTATTTGAAGTCTGGTGAATATAGTTAACTATATTTATGATATAGTTAACTATGAAGCTAGATATAGTTAACTATGAAGCAAAGAAATAGTTAACTATAGCGTACACTTTTCATCTGACAATACACTGCTCATCCGACAACCTTTTACAATTTTTGTTTTGCAACTTGTGCAATTTGAATTGGTAACTAGAGTTAGTTTATCCAAAACTAGAGTTAGCTTTAGTTTATATATGTGTGTAAAACAAAGAAGCAAAGATATATGAAAATATTCTTCACTCTCTCTCTCTTGTGTTCTTCTAATCTCTTCTTCTAATCTCTACAAATTCTAACATGGTATCAGAGCATAGATCCTCATTCTTCCATTAATCTCTTTCATTCTTCAAAATCTTGGTTCATTCTTCGATTCTCACTTTGTTTCACCATGAAAAACTCAAAATCTGTGGTGATTCCGATCATTCTCAAGGGAGAAAACTACTTGTTGTGGTCAAGAACCGCGTTGTGTGGCCGCGGACTTTGGAGCCATGTCTTGAAGTCTCAAGCTCCGAAGGAAGTCACCAAGAAAGATGGAAAAGAGGTCGCCCTTGCTGAAGAAGACAAGTGGTTTCAAGAAGATCAAACCGTCCTTGCCATTATTCAAAACTCCCTTGAAGCATCCATCTTTGAAGCATACTCTTATTGTGAAACCGCAAAAGAGTTATGGGAAACTCTCAAGAATGTTTATGGGAACGTTTCAAACTTGACTAGGGTGTTTGAAGTCAAGAAGGCGATTAACAATCTCAGCCAAGAAGATATGGAGTTCACCAAGCATTTTGGAAAGTTTAGATCTTTGTGGGCTGAGTTTGAGATATTGAGACCGAGCACCTTAGATCCAGTCGTACCTCAATAAACGGCGTGAGCAAGATAAGGTACTTGGTCTTTTGCTTACCTTGAATCCGGCGTTCAATGACCTCATAAAGCATCTCCTAAGGGCGGACAAGCCACCTAGTCTTGATGAGGTGTGTTCTCAAGTTCAAAGGGAACAAGGCTCTCTCGGTCTCTTTGGTGGAAAAGGATAACTCCTCACAACTAACAAAGGGGTGTACAAGCACGAGGAGAAGAAGACTTGGGTGTGTGATCATTGCAAGACTTGGGTGTGTTGGATCCTCTACCAGCATCTCAAGCCGAGCAAGTTCAACAGGGATCCAAAGGCTAATATCTCCCATGAATCCTCAGGTGAACAAGGACAAGCCGGCTCATCCAAGCAAGAAGTAGCCATGGCTGCCTCTTCTCACAATGATGTTGTAAGGAAATCAGACTTTGAGGCTCTCATACGATCCATTGCCTCCCTAAAAGAGTCTGGTAAAACTTTTTTTACTCATAAACATAGTAACTCTCTAGTTGTAGATTCCGGTGCGTCTCACCATATGATTAGTAACCCGAATCTTCTTAAGAACATAGAACCGGCTATAGGTAATGTTACCATAGCAAATGGTGATAAGGTTGCTGTGAAAGGAATTGAGAATTTAAGGTTATTTAACAAGGATTCTAAGGCTTTTTCATGCCTAAGTTTACCTCAAACCTTCTATCAGTTAAAATGGCAACTAAGGATCTAAATTGTCATGCTATATTTGGACCTAATGATGTTCGTTTTCAGGATATTGAGTCAGGAAAAGTACTTGGGGAAGGAGGAACTAAAGATGATCTCTACATTCTAGAGAATAATTCATCAAGCACTTCTAAATCGTTTTCTTTTATTTCATGTGTTGCTATTGCGTTTAATGCTATTTGGCATGCTAGATTAAGTCACCCTCATTCTCGTGCCCTTGAATTGATGATACCTAATGTGGTATTTGATCATCTTAGTTGTGAGGCTTGTATTCTTGGTAAACATTGTAAAACCGTATTTCCAAAGTCCTCTACCATTTATGAGAATTGTTTTGATTTAGTTCACTCGGATGTTTGGATATCACCAAGTGTTTCTAGAGATAAAAACAAGTATTTTTTGACTTTCATAGATGAAAAATCAAAATATACTTGGATTACATTACTCCATCAAAGGATCGTGTGTTTGATGCATTTCTTAACTTCCAAAACTATGTCACTAATCAGTTCAATGCTAAGATAAAGGTGTTAAGGACAGATAATGGAGGAGAATACACAAGCCATAAATTCAAAGAACACCTAGCTAAGCACGTCATAATGCACCAAACGAGTTGTCCTTACACACCACAACAAAATGAAGTGGCGGAAAGGAAGAATCGACACCTCATGGAAGTTGCAAGGTCGATGATGTTCCACACCAATGTACCAAAACGCTTTTGGGGTGATGCGGTTATGGCGGCATGCTATCTCATCAATCGGACTCCAACCAAAGTCTTAAAAGACTCATCACCATTCGAGGTACTTAACAAAGCAAAACCATCTATTAACCACTTAAGAGTATTTGAGTGTGTTTGTTTTGTCTTAGTGCCAGGTGAACAAAGGAACAAATTAGATGCAAAGAGCACCAAGTGTATGTTTCTCGGATATTCAACAACCCAAAAGGGTACAAGTGCTACAACCCCTCCAACAACCGAACCTATGTGTCTCGGGATGTGAAGTTTCTTGAAGGACAAGGCTACTATGAAAAGAAAGATTGGGATAGCTTAAAGGACTTATCTTACTCTACAACCGACCGAGCCACAAGCTTAAAATTCCTCCTAGATCATCTCGGAAATCAAGCTCCTCAAGAACAAGCAAACTCGGACAGAACAACAAGGGAGAGGGCTAGCACACCAAGTAGTTCCGAGGACCTGAATAAACAATTGGGAGCTGATCAACAAGACCAAGCTCAACATCAGGCCGCAGAATTATCCGAAGGCCGCGACCAAGACTCGAGCAACTCGGAACCGTTCAACGGCCAAGACCAAGACTTGGACGGCTAGGATACAGAAGAAGAAGAGTCTATACCTCATGAGGAGGAAGAAGAGGACTCTACTCCAAGGCCACTTAGACGCAGCACTAGGATCCGAAAGCCATCCAAGTGGACCAACAACCGGGTCTACTACAACAACCAAGCCGTAGCTCATCCCATCCAACCAGTTTGTTCTCTTGACCTTTTGCCAACCGATAATCAAGCATTTCTTTGTAAAATTGAACTAGACAAGATACACGCTATGAGGAGGCCAAGGAAAGAGAGGAATGGAGAAATGCGGTTGGGGAAAAAGTAGGTGCTATGGAACGGAATCACACTTGAGATGAAGCGGATCTTCCATTCGGAAAGAAAGAGGTTAGCTATAAATGGGTGTTCACCATCAAATATAGGAGCAATGGAGACATCGAACGGTACAAGGCTCCCTTGGTGGCACACGGCTTCACTTAAACTTATGAAGATGACTACACAGATACATTTGCTTCCGTGGCCAAACTCCACACAGTAAGAGTTGTGCTCTCGTTGGCTACTAATCTTTCTTGGGAGTTGTGGCAGATGGACATCAAGAACGCGTTCCTCCAAGACGAGCTTAAGGAAGAAGTCTACATGACTCCACCACCTGGCCTTGAAGACACCATTGCTCTCGGGAAGGTTTTGAGGCTTAGGAAAACCATTTATGGCTTGAAGCAATCACCAAGAGCATGGTACCACAAGTTGAGCTCAACACTCAAAGAACGTGGTTTCAAGAAATCCGAGGCCGATCACACATTGTTCACACTACAAAGCTCTCAAGGTATTGTTGTTGTTCTCATTTACGTTGATGACCTGATCATCTCTGGGAACACAAGGAAGATATTCAATCCATCAAGTCCTCTCTTAAATCCGTATTTGATATCAAAGACATTGGTGAACTAAAGTACTTCCTAGGAATTGAAGTGTGTCGTTCTTCGGACGGCCTCTTTATCTCACAAAGTAAGTACACTCTTGATCTATTGAATGAGACAGGAAAATTAGGAGCCAAACCTGCCAAGACTCCACTTGAAGATGGCTACAAGGTCAATCGAAAGGGGGAGAAAGGAGATAAGCGGTTCGAAGATGCTCCACGATATCGCCGGCTAGTAGGTAAGTTGATCTATTTAACTCTTACCCGACCTGATCTTTGCTTTGCCGTGAATTAGGTCAGCCAACACATGCAAGCCCCTACGGTGTACCATTGGAGTATGGTGGAACGGATCCTAAGGTACCTTAAAGGTACCCCAGCCCAAGGCATTTGGATGGGAAGAAACGCCAGCACCGAGATTGTGGGGTATTGTGATGCGGATTGGGCTGGAGATAGGATTGATAGGAAGTCTACAACCGGGTATTGCACCTTCATTGGAGGAAACTTGGTGACTTGGAAGACAAAGAAGCAAAAGGTGGTGTCTTGTTCAAGTGCGGAAGCGGAGTACCGTGCAATGAGGAAGCTCACAACCGAGCTCACATGGCTCAAAGCTCTCCTCAAAGATCTTGGCATTGAGTCTTCGAGCCCCATCACCATGCATTGTGATAACCAAGCTGTCATTCACATTGCAACCAACTCAGTGTTCCATGAAAGGACCAAGCAAATCGAGGTAGATTGCCACAAAGTCCATGAGAAGATTGAAGAGGGCGTGATCCTTCCATGCTACACTCGGAGTGAAAATCAATTGGCGGACATCTTCACCAAGGCTGCAAGTCTCAAATTTTGCAATCATATCCATAGCAAACTTGAACTTGTAGACCTTTCACGCCCTTGATATCATTTCCTCTAATCCGTGGACATTATACTCTTTTTCCCTTATCATAGTTTTCTCCCAAGTGGTTTTCTATGGTAAGATTTTTAATGAGGTGATGATCCTCGGGTTTCCAAGCATAGCCTTTGGTGTCTCTACGGCTAAGCTTGAGGGGGAGTATTGATCAAGACTATCTGAAGTCTGGTGAATATAGTTAACTATATTCATGATATAGTTAACTATGAAGCTAGATATAGTTAACTATGAAGTAAGGAAATAGTTAACTATACCGTACACTGTTCATCCGACAACCTTTTACAATTTGTGTTTTGCAACTTGTGCAATTTGAATTTGTTACTAGAGTTAGTTTATCCTAAACTTGAGTTAGCTTTAGTTTATATATGTGTGTAAAACAAAGAAGCAAAGATATATGAAAATATTCTTCACTCTCTCTTGTGTTCTTCTGATCTCTTCTTCTAATCTTTACAAATTCTAATAGCTCGAATACGCTCTTTGATAAATTCCTGAGAAAAATAATAAGAAAAAGAACCACGGTTATTAGAGATATACTCAAATTGACAAATTGTGTTACGACTCAAATTTACTTTGAATTTATCATTCTGTTCCGCAGATAACTATTCCTCTTCGCATTACAAGAAAAGTGGCATTTGATAGCATATTACGATAGCTCAATTTCGGTAACTGCTATAAAAAGTGTTATGTTAGATTGATTACTCTATTATAGCATTGAATTAACGTTATGCAGAAAAATTAATAAGCGGGAAACCAAAAATCAGATTTGGAACCTCGTAAGTTATAAGCGCCAGACAAAACAATCGCTTTGGCCCAAAATATTTTGGTTTTGGCGAAGATCCTCAAATTTTTGGGTTTGGCAAAAAAAAAAAAAATTTCCTTAAGTCTCTTCCTATCGACAAAAGACTTTTTACAACAAAAAAAAAAAGACAAAGACTTCATCTTCTCTCTATAGTCTCTAGGTTTCATTCTTCTCTAGTTTTTCATTCAATCGATCTCTCCGATCTCAAACCATCTCCGTCGTTGTCTCTTCATCCCCTCTTCTCTCTGTTTAATCGTCGGAATCAGGTTGCAGAAACCATTTCTGGTCTTCCTTCCTCCTCTCGCTTTCGATGGAGATGTGAGCTTCTTCTGTTCTTCATCCTCTCTTTATCCAAACTACGAAAGAGAAAGCCCTAAATCCTCCGAGGACCAGAGGTTCCACCCCTCCCCACCCGCCGCTGTATCTTCCACCTCCATCCTCCGATTCAGGTCTTCTCCATTCTCAGTGTTCGATATTGATGTTAGGGTTTCTGCTACTCGATTTTGTTTTTATAGCTTATGCTGTTCGATTTGCTTGTCAGGGTTTCTGCTCGATTTTGTTGTGAGGGTCGGGATTCTGCAAAGTCCTTTCGATCCATAAGATTGCTAACGCCAATCATCAGATCCAGCTTCGTTCTCGCTTTCCTTGTTTTCCAGATTTGCTACATCTTCTTTGCTTCCACTCTCCAATGCTCTTCTGGGTAATAATAAATCGTTCTCCGATTTTATCTCGTTTTACAGCTGTTGAATGTATAGCTCAGTTTCATCATATCTCGTGTTTTTTTTCCCATCGATTTAGCGTGGTCGTTTAGTCGATCCAGTTGACCTGCGAAGGTGTTTTCAATTTCTGGAATCTCTGATTTCAGTTTGATACTTTGATTCTGAAAATCCGAGAAGTTAATATGTTTCCTTCGTTCTTAATTGTTCTCTTTGTTTGGTCATTGTGAAGGTCTGAGGATAGTTATACCATCACCGGGAGAGTGAGGATTCCACCAAGTAGGTTTCAGCTCTTTCCCTCTTCTCTCCTTGATCTTGTGTTCTTCTCTATAATGATTTTTTATCAGAGCTTTAAACTTTCTTGTTAATCTATGAATGTCAATATCAGCTTTGTCTTCAAACAATTTAGTTGTTATACTGTCTTTATTGTGGACTGTGTTGTGCCATAAAGGTTTTCGGTTCTTCGTTATTCATTTGTCGAATAGGACTGTAATGTTTTGCTCAAGTATTTTGTTTTGATGTTTGGTACTTGGAACCACCAAGACCAGGAAGCAAAACAAGCCGAAGCTCTGTTAACAAGTCTGTCCTTAAGAAGGAGTTCCCGAGGATGACTAAAGTTGTTGTCAGCCAGGTATAACTCAATTTTTTAAGATTGATGTTCGTTTGGCCTGATTGTTTGCTTTTTTGAAGAGATCTGCTTTACGAGCGCTTATACATGTTGGCCTATTTGGAAAATCTTATGAATAAGTGTTCTTATGATCGATACTTTAGGTTGCATAATGGATTGTTTTTTTGGGCTGTGATGAGAAAGCTAACACGTAAGAAGAGGACTCCTTTGTGGAGTATCTCTTCTATGAAATATATTTGTGACGCTTGGCTTCTGAGCTAAACTCTTAGCTTATCAGGTTGTGGACAACTACTACAGGCCTGATTTGAAGAAGGCAGTACTTGGAAGGCTCAGCGTGATCAGCAAAGGCCTTAAAGTCGCAAAGTCTGGTCCCAAGAGGAGAAACCGACAGGCTTGGTATTTTTAATCTCTGGTGTCTCTAACCAGGATTTGCTTTTGTAGTTAGCTGATTTTTCTTTAATTTTGAAAAATATGCTGTTGCAGAAATATAGACTAGCCAAGTCTATGCCAGAGAGAAAAGATGGTACTTGTGTTGTACTTGTGATATCTTTATCTTTTATGAAAGTGAAACTTGTTTCTATGATTTTTAAGATTAATGCAATATATATATTTTCTGAAAAACAGGGTTTCAAATAAGCAAAATATAGCACAATCCGATAGCCATAAATAAAGTAAAATAGCAAAAACTCACAGCCATAAAAATATAATTTACCGCATGAACAAAATGTTACAAAACAATATATCAGATCACTAAAGAAGTGTTAAATAAATCACTATAATAGAATGTAAAATAGCACACATGCGTTACAAAAAGACATACGACAGCAGACAAAAACAACACTTCAATAGGTCCACCTATAATAACATTCAAAAAAATGTTATTATACGGGGTGGCTATTATAGCTCGTCCAGTCATAGCGTTCATGGAAACGCTACGAAAGACATATAATAGCGTTATCAGTATACTACCAATGGCGATTTAATGTAAAATAGCACGACACATGCGTTACAAAATGACATACGACACCAGACAAAAACAACGCTACAATAGGTCCACCTATAATAACATTCAAAAAAATACTATTATATGGGGGTGGCTATTATAGCTTCCAATCATAGCGTTCATGGAAACGCTACGAAAGACATATAATAGCGTTATCAGTGTACTACCAATGGCGATTTTTCTTGTAGTGTCAATCCGTTTATCAACAAATTCCTTAGATGGATGCACAAAAAAGCCATCTCAAGATTCAGCATACAATGAATGCAATTTGAAGACACAAAGAAGACCAGTGCGAATATGACAACTCTCTTGAACCATATGAAAACAAGTAAATTTAAGTTTTATGGTTACTGAAAAGCCAAACGCACACCTCGAGTTCGTCTAACTCCCAGTCAAATTCACTTACAACCTGGCACAAACAGGGAATTAAAGTTTAATTATAAAGGAAAATATCCAAAACAACGTGCCCTTATCAAATCATTTCATGTAGACCTGCCATTTCCAACACATTCATTGCATGCCAGAAAACTTACCGGGGGATCGGAGGGGAACATTAATTATTTGGACCTCAGTACTCTGTTCAAGTTCATCTTTCTTTAAATGGTTGATTGAAATCTACAAAGCAGAAAAAGAAGAGACATTAGATTTTGTTGTTGCGTACCACAAACATAACAAGGAAACCATACAGATCATCCACTGCCAACAGCCTTGCCATTTGCTATAAATGGTTTTACATCAGCAAATTTTAGCACTAGTATTGGTAGTAGAGGAATAAAACTCACAAGGAAGGATATACTGGAACATCTTAACACGCTCTTCCTTCAAATGTTTGAGAGCAGCTCTGCAGATAATGTGTACACAGCTAAATTGAGGTACACCAGAACTGGTAGATTCAAACAAAACTATCTGTATAAGAGAGACTACAGATTTGCAATGGCGAAGACCCATCCATACATGCACCCTAAAGAATTATCAATATGCAAAAATGATGGAACAAACAATGCAACCCAACTCATCACACTATCAAGTAGCAGATGCGTGATGCCATGTTCCATGTTCTAATTTCAAATCTTAAATGTAACGCAACTCAAAATCCCTTCATAGCAAGTGAACATTGATAAACCCTAGACACAGAAAGAGAATCGAATTTCGAATTTCAAATTTCGAATGTAAGAAGACACACATTTGCGGGGGTTTATTCAAGGGCAATTGTGTAATAATCTCTATGTTTGTATTTGGAATCTACTGTACACATTTAACACACTTAAAGAAGACACAACGATAATTGCGAAATAAGAACCAAAAACAAAAAGGGCAGACTCAACTCAAAATAACACAACGTCACAACACATCAAATATCTTAGTGTGATTTGACCCTGTTAATATATAGCTTGATTGCACAATTTTTATATATTGCACCACATCATCATATATATTCTCTCAGAAAACATGGTCGACCACCAAGTTGGGTTTGACCGCTTCCCAGAAAGTACTCGTTCCATCTTAGACTTTCCGCCATTTATATTAGAAAATTATGTTTTCTATTTGCAAGTGACGTTTCCATAAGTAGACATTGCCAATTCTTTTTTTTTTTTTTTTTTTTTGCTAAATATTGCCAATTCTTTTAGTTTCAGTGCCCATAAATAAAAATATAGATATATATGGCTTTATAGGAGTTTTGGTAGTTGTTAAGTTTTCATTTGGTTGAGAACTGAGAAGTAAACGAGAATGGAGACTCGCAACAAGCTTCTGTTACTCGCTTGTGTCACTTTCTCCGTTATACATCTTGGTACGTCTCAAAATCAACAAGGTATTTCTATTGTCTTTCACTCTTCTTTTTTCTTTTAATAACTAGATTATAACCCACGCGAAATAATTTTTTTTGTAAATTAAATTTTGAAATATACAAAAGATAAAATGAGAAATAAGATCTAATTTAAGTGTTATTGACTCAAATATGTTGAATTTGTAATTCTTAGGTTTTTAATGAGAATATAATATTTTGTTGATTTGATGTGCAATATGTGTTTTGATGTTTATACCATATTTCTTACTCGTGCTATGCGAAATCTAGATTCTAATCCGCGCCGTGTGCGGGGCAATAATTTTTATACATTACTTTTTTGTGAAATTTATACTAAGCAAACATTAATGAAAATGGTTTGACTTAAATTTTAATGAAAAATTTCATGATTATGTGATTTCTGTAATCTTAAACGATAGCAAAGTTTGTTATCTAACAAAAAAAGTAAATTGTTATAAAAGTTATATGATGTTATCATATGGTGGATATTAGTAGAATATGAGTATATATGAGTTAGTTAAGTATATTTCGATATAATCTTAATTGTAAACGTTGACCAACAAAAAAAATCTTAATTGTAAACTTTGTTATTATGTGAATTTAGATTACCACACAACCAATTGTTTTATTAAAATCAAATTTCAAAAATTATATATTTATGACTGTTAAAATGTGCTAACCCGTCATTTTAATCTGCCTCGAAACAGCATGTTATTTTGCATGTTTGATAAACCAATCTGCAAAAGACCGCAATTGTAAAAACAAAACCCTAATCCGCCCTACCATATTTGGCAACAAAGTATAAGTAATCTACATATATTATAGAAATAACCTGTTTGGACACAAAAAAAATATTCGTGTTTTAAGAATATAGATTTGAATATATGTATTTTTTTTTTCCAATATTTTCAATGTTACCAGGATTCATCAGTTTGGATTGTGGATTACCTTTAAACGAATCTCCTTACAACGAACAATTCACCAATTTAACATACATATCTGATGCCAAATTCATCCAAGGAGGAAAAACTGGTCATATCCAAAATAACTCAGAGACAGCCTTTATCTGGAAGCCATTCAGAATTTTGAGATACTTTCCGGATGGAATAAGAAACTGCTATAGTCTGAGTGTCACGCAGGAAACAAAGTATCTAATCAGGACCGTGTTTATATACGGCAACTACGACGGTCTAAATGTTCCTCCAAGATTCGACCTTTATCTTGGTCCTAATATTTGGAAATCCTTAGATCTTGGAAATTCAGGTTTTGAGGAGATCATTCACATCACAAGATCTAACAGTTTAGATATATGTGTTGTTAAGACAGGGTCAAGTACACCACTTATATCAGCCATAGAATTAAGACCTTTGCAGTATGATACCTATACTACTCGAACCGGTTCCTTGAAGTGTGTGGACCGGATCTATTTCAGAAGTTCGGGAAACATTGTACGGTATGTCAACTTAGCCCAACTAGTTTTGTTTCCATGACAATTATGCTCTATTTGCTCATTGATCTTAAGTATTTATACTTGACTGTGGCAGTTACCCTGAAGATGTCTATGATCGTGTTTGGTTTCCGGACTTGCCGCTAGAGTGGACGCAGATAAACACAACCCTCAACGTTGTTGATTCTCATAAAGACTATAACCCACCACAAGATGTGATTAAGACAGCCGCCATACCCACTATTTCCAATGAACCGATGACCTATTATTGGACTTTGGACACCTCTGACGACGAGACTTATGCGTACATTTACTTCGCTGACATCCAAAAAGTGCGAGATAATGAAACCAGGGAATTTGACATTATCGTGAATGGTAAAGTTGATCAATTCGAGCCTTATCGTCCTATGAAGTTCGAAGTAGAGACTTTGTTTAACCTTGTACCGCTGAAATGCGAGGGAGGGGTATGTCGTGTGAAACTCTCAAGAACTCGAAAGTCGACTCTTCCACCCTTGATGAATGCTATAGAGATTTTCAAGGTCATTGAGTTTCCACAATCAGAGACGAATCAAGATGACGGTATGTAACTGTGGTGTTTTCTGAATAGAAGACATATTAATAGGTTGTTACACATGTTAATCCTTGTTCTTCTTTTATCCTATATATTTTCCAGTCATTGCTATCAAGAATATCCGTGCTACTTATGGATTGAATAGAATCAGCTGGCAGGGTGATCCATGTGTTCCTAAACAATTCTTGTGGACTGGTTTACGCTGCAATGTTATAGATGTGTCCACACCACGAAGAATCGTAGCATTGTAAGAACATTCAAACCCATTCTTGTTATCAAAATTTGATTAAGCAATTCAAAACTTTTTATGGGATATGCATTAATGCATGTCTCGGATCATGTAAACAGAGATTTGTCTTCAAGTGGGTTAAGTGGAGTTATACCGCCTAGCATACAAAATCTAACTCAACTTGAAGCATTGTACGTATCTCCACGATTCATATAAGGAAAGTGTATTCGGAAAATAGGTTTACAATTTATTTTATATTGATGACCAAAGAGTTATGGGCTTTTCGTCCATAGTCTTTTTGAACCAGAAACCATAACAGGCAAATACTCTTACGATTAAACCAGATGGTTTACATTTTATCTCAATAAATTTTAGGGACTTGTCGAGAAACAACTTGACTGGAGAAGTGCCTGAATTTCTAGCCAATATCAAATCATTGATGGTCATGTACGTTTTCTGAAAAGCACACAAATTTTTTTCCATGTTAATTTCTAATGATATCTTTACATCCATAGAAAGTTAAGTGGGAATAAACTTAGATGCCCCATTCCTCAAGCCCTTTTAGATAATGAAAAAGAAGGAGTACTAAAGCTAAAGTAAGGTTCTTCTTTGAGGTGACCTTTCTATTATGTACCATCCACTCTGTTTCAATATCTAATGTCTTCAACAATGTTTTTATTCCTTAGTCTTGATGGATATCTAAGGAAATGTAAGTCATACCAACAAAAATTCCCGGTGGCGACGGTTGTTGCTGCGTGTCTTTCTTCTGTGGCCATTATCATAATTGTTTTGGTTCTGATTTTCATTTTCAAAAGGAAAAAGTCATCAATCTGTAAAGGTATTTAGAAAAAACATATATATTTATTTATTTAGATTACTTAACTTTAAAGTATGAAAACTCATGGGTCCTTCAATTTTATTTATTTTATTTTGCAGTTACACGTCCATGCCTCGAAATGAAAAATAGAAGATTTACCTATTCGGAGGTCAAGGAAATGACTAATAACTTTCAAGTTGTTCTTGGCAAGGGAGGCTTCGGTGTTGTTTGTCAGGGTTTTCTAAATAATGAACAAGTAGCCGTCAAAGTTCTCTCTCAATCATCAACTCAAGGCTATAAGGAATTCAAAACAGAGGTACAAAAATTACACTAAAATATTCCACTAAATTTTTGGGCAATCATGATTCATGAGTCTATATAAATCATTCCCTTTTATATCATTGATCCTTAGGTCGAACTACTTCTAAGAGTTCACCACGTAAATTTAGTAAGCCTCATCGGATACTGTGATGAAGGAAATGATTTGGCTCTCATCTACGAGTTCATGGAAAATGGAGACTTAAAGGAACATCTTTCAGGTAAATTAGTAGACTGAAAAAAAAACAAAAAAATTATTTCAAGGCTTTTAAAACTTTCCAGTGATTTTATGGTGATTTTTTTGGCAGGAAAACGTAGAGGCTCTGTTTTGAACTGGTCGACTAGACTTAAAATAGCTATCGAGTCTGCGCTAGGTTTGTATAAATTTTGTTAGTTCTTATCATTTTTTGTTTTAAGTAGATATATTCTTTTGCCTTTTAATTTTCATTTTCATGATAAATAGTTAACATGTGAAGTTTTTTTCTATGTACTAGGAATCGAGTATTTGCATATTGGGTGTAAGCCGCCAATGGTCCATAGAGATGTGAAAAGTACCAATATATTGTTAGGTCAAACTTTTGAAGCCAAACTTGCCGACTTCGGACTTTCGAGATCTTTTCTTGTGGGGAGTAAAACTCATGTATCGACGACAAATGTTGCTGGAACTGTTGGATATCTTGATCCCGAGTAAGTGCACGCATTGTAGTTTAACGTTTTCTTGCTTGTTTAATAATAATAAAAACAAAAAAATGTTCAAACATGATCAAGTACTTTTCTTGCAGATACTACCAAAAGAATTGGTTAACGGAGAAGAGTGATGTTTATAGCTTTGGGATTGTGTTACTGGAGATTATCACTGGCCAACCTGTGATAGAACAATCACGTGAAAAGTCTTACATAGTAGAATGGGCCAAGTCTATGCTCGCAAATGGTGATATTGAAAGTATTATGGATCCGAATCTCCATCGAGAATATGACACAGGATCATCTTGGAAAGCTCTTGAATTAGCAATGTCATGCATTAACCCTTCTTCCACAGAGAGACCAAACATGACACGGGTTGCTCATGAACTAAATGAGTGTTTGGAAATATATGACAACTTGAGTAAAAGAAGGAGCCATGATTCAAATTCAACCAAGTCCATGGGACATAGCATAACTTTCATCAGTGACACTCCTTCAGCTCGTTAATCTTTTCATGTATATGTTTTACTTTGAAAGATACTACTCTCCACGACTCCACATGTTATATACAAGTCTGTAATGTGAATATATGTTAAAACTTAAAAGCTTCATCTTATGTTATGGAATTCACTATTTGAATATTTCTGAACAATGCAGAATAATGTATCAAAATTGAAGAATCATATAATTAATATGAATTAATGTTCTTCCTTAGCGTGTTCAACGCGTCACGTAAGCGTGATGGTAAAACAAATCCCTTCATTATTAATAGAACCAAAGATTTGCTGCTTTCTCTGAAACCAAGATTTGCTGGTAAAAGAACTAAAGTTATATTTACAGCATACGGAATACTATAACAAACTTGAAGAACCAACAGATGAAGATAATGATATGCTTGATCTTGCTTTCGAGCTTACTGAAACGCAAACTCTCTCTCTTACTCGTAAACCCAAAAAATAAAAGGAAGTTTCATGGAAAAATGTTTCAGGTCACGACTCGGAAGCCAAGTCATTGCAAGACCGGAGCTAGATGTTCGCTTGGCCATTCCTTCAGCCACACGGAACTTTGCGGTTGATGGATTTGTTCCAAAATCTCATCTGCTTTCGCAGAGATTCTCTGAGGCAGTAAGAATCAAAGAGATGATTCATGTTTCTACTAGAGTTTGATGATTGCTAACTCAGACAAAACAGTGTTATTACATATCTTAGTTTTGATCTTGTTATTTCTTGTTATGTCTAAGTTTAAACAGAACAAGCTTAAGCAATTTTTTTTGGAGGATTCTCACTGCAGAATAAGCACAAGGCTTGCGTTCTTTGATGTTGCAGAATAAACTCAAGATTTTTGTCAAAGGAAGATGAAACTATCACGTCATTTGAAACTTTTTTTCCGTTTAGATATTGTAGAAAGACAAAAAGCAAAAAGACAATATTACTTAATGTATCATTACACAAGGACACACATGAAACTACGAGCATGCTTAAAAGAGGGCTTGAACAAGTTTGAAAAGGTTTTACCTGCGAATCCAATGCATCTAGAAACGCATATCATCGTAATCATCGTACTGACCATCATAATCAGAATGGTCACTAGCACCAGAGAGGTCATGGTAAAACTCATCATCTGACACCATATCGACATCAGAGAAGCCATAAGGGTAGTCATCTTCTGATGAATCCACATCGTTAACCGTTGCATCAAATGGGTAATCATGAATCGAGTCATTAGGGCGTCTCACAACTTTGATCCTCTCGGAACACCGCTTCTCCAGATCCCCAACAAGGTTAACGTTGAAACACTGGCGTAAATCAAGATGTTCCAGGTTAGGACAACTGTCAAGAATGGCGTTTAAACCGGCGTCTGTTAATCTGTTCCCGAAAAGCTGGAGGTGGCGAAGTCCGGGCATTGTTTCAGCGATTGCTAGAGCATCATCGTCACTCTCGTTTCGAGGACGCCTGTAACCCACACAGTTTTTTTTCAATGTCTTCAGATTAGGACAAGACTGGCCTACAACTTTCAGAGACTCTCCTGATAATGAGCAGTATGAAATCTCGAGGTCTTCAAGCAACGGAAGTTTCACGACTGCTTCATTAAGTCCCTCGTTTGTTATTTGACAGCACATTGCAAGTTTAAGGCTTCTCAGATTACTTGAACTGCAAATAGTTGGGTGTAATACTTTAGAAACATAATCAAAGATAGAGAAGAAGAACGATAAGGTGCAAGACATCTTTTCCTAGCATCCCAATAACCTGAAGCTAACCATTTAGATCTCAGAAGCATAACAATCTTAGAATCAACTATCAAGGTGGATGTTTTCTACTCCAAATTGGAAAGGGCAGTGGAATAACAGTCACAAGCCTGAAAAGTAAACTTTGCCACTCAACCCTATTGAGAACACTACAAAAACAAAATTACTGGCACTGGTTCAACAAATAAACTTGCAATGCGTACATTCACAAGTAAGAGTAACTCAATGTCCAAAAGTGCATTCATAAGAAGAGATCTAGCAGAGACGAGATAAATAACGTTTAAAGAGTGACAAAACGATCATTAAGCTACCAATAATTTCCCCACTTTTCTTAAGGAATAAGAACTTAGGAACTCAGAACTAGCAAGTTGTTTCATGGCCAAAATCTGTACTAACCCTACATTTAGCAAAACCCCATACAACGACTGAAATCAAAACAACCCCAATTCTCTAAAAGGATTCAAATATTCCCCTTGAAGAGTTTATGAGCCACAGGGAGAGAGACAGAACCTATCGGCGATGTAATTGAAGAGAGAATCAGTACAAAAGCTCCGAATATTGATCTCAACCAACCCGCCTTGGCTACGATCAACTGCGTGACGGCACATTTTCTCGAGGTAGTCGTAATCCACGTCTCTGAAGTTATGCATGTCAATTTTCCGCCACATCGAGGGGTCTTTGCAGACGCGACGCCACGATCTGCACACTTTCTGTGCGTTTTCCAATATCTCAATCGCGCCAAGCCGGTGCAGAATCGATGACGTCAATTCCGGCGGAAGCTCCGCCCAGTTTCTATATTCTCCTTCCTTCATCACCGGAGGCAAAGACGACGAAGCCATTCTATATAAGGATTAAAAATTAAAATGTCGAGGCCTGTAGTTTACAATTAGGTTCATTATTTCACATACTCACGAAACAAATTTGGGCCAAACTCTCTGATTATTGGGCCTAGGCCTATAATTAGAAAGCCCATCACATTGTTTACGCGAGTTAAAGTTACAATAATAACGCGCACAAAGCCTTCTTCAAGGTTACTTTAAAACTAGGAACATAGAGAAAAGAGGAGACATGAACGAGTTCATTAAGTTAACAAGGCCAGCAAAAACCACTTGTTCTCTGCATTGTTCAGAAAGATTCAATATCCACGTCGTGTTTTCTTCATCTTGCCGTTGGGCTTTGATCAGTCCGATCAAGACATGTTTCGACCGATCAACGCGCTTTATGCTCATTATATATAAAAATTGAAGAATCATAGGATTCATATGAATTAATGTTTTTCTAACTTTTGGAAAAATTGGACCATAGTTCAATTTTACCAACCAAAAATGTAGGTGTTTGGTGTACTTCAATTACCATTTTTAAATTTAAATGTAAATCTCTATATTATTATTTAAGAAGTCATTTAGAAAAATAAACTTTATTTTATAAGTTATTACATATTATGCCATTATAAATAACAAAAAATAATTAAAATAGAAAATGATATAATTGTCTTTTAAAAATTATTGAAAAGAATATAGAAAGTATTTGTTGTCATTAAAAAAGTTATTTATTATTTAATTTCTTAATTATTTTTAATACTATATATATATATATTAAAATAATAATCAATTTATATGTATTCAAAGAAAAAAATCTATTCGAAATTCTGCTATATTTTTCACTATAATTTATTATATTTTATATGTATATATATCAAAACAAAATTTGAAAAATATTTTACTAATTTTATAAAAAGATTTTTTTTTTTAGAGTTCGTGGACTAACCACAAAAACCAGTTGCATTAAACGGTGTTTATTAGAGTTATGTTTTCAAGATTATAGGTTTTTGCGGGTTAGTCCGAATAATATTTTAGTCCACTGCAAAACGGGTTAAATAGACAAATTATTACGAATTGACAGCTTTATCTATAATCATTAGTTAGTCATATTGTAAAATTCAGATAAAAATATTTTTTCTTAAATTTCAAAACAATTTCTTAAAAACAAAATTACCTCGCGCTATAATTAGCGCGTGTTAAATCCTAATACTGATTAATTCGCAACTCTCAATCAAAAAAAAAACTCATATATATTGGGTGCAAATAAATACTATTTACGTAAACAGGTTTTTTATTGGAATTTACTCTAAACTTGATTGAGCTTTATGAATTTTGACCATTTCTTTACCATTACAAACCTGGATTTTTCTCTTAAAACGATTACAAAACCTATAATCTTACACAACTATCCTGGGGATTTGAACTATGGAAAAACTATAGAAATTTCGAATCTTCAAACCATTGTGAACAGTTTAAAAGTATTTTGGATCAGAAAATAGATTTATCCCTCTACGAACCTAAACATAATTATGAAATGAAGTATATTCTAATAAAATAGAGGAAAACCTGAAAATACAATAAAAAGGCAAAAAGGAGAATGACATGGCTTGGACTTAAAAAAAAAAACTTAATATGGCTTTTGTGACTCAACGTTTTTGTCGAAGTTTGTGTGTGGTAAAAAACCCGCACGATCCGACAGAGACTCCACGTGTCCGAATATGGGGGGAGATTCGTGAGACAGTGGTGGGTCACCCAAAGAAGGAAAAGAAGAACAGGTCTTCAGGGTGGGGTTTACTGGTTATAGCCGGTTATTCGCTCTTCAGACACGTACGATGTTACTGGTATAAGACCAGGGGTTTAAGCCCTTTTCACGTTCGCTACTTTTTCCATACAAAAAGGGTTTTTCAATTTCGCACCAAAATATAAAAGTCTTTTCTTTGTTTTCCTGTTAAAATGTGGGTGATGTGAACATTTGATTCCGGTAGAGAATTCTTCTTGTTTCTCTGATCGTGCATTTCCTTAGAGATTTTTCCTGTCTTGTTTTCGGAAAACGGTGAGAAAGTTTTAAGTTATCTTGGATCTGCTTTTCGATTTGCGGTCAGAGATGCGAGATTCCTGTTTAAACAACAACAGAAATAGATTATTGGGCGGTGGTCTCTGTTGAATTTTTGTTTCTTAGAACAAGAACTGTGTTTGGTTTCCATGAAAATGTAGTTTGAGGCCTCGAATTTCAATTATTTTTTTCTTATTAATTAGAAATTCCTGCTCTGTTTTCTCTCTACGATCATTAATTAACTGAGGTTTTGGATCTTGGTGAATAGAAATTTCAATAACTTGGGTTGTAACGAGGTTTTACAAAAAAAAAAATCTCTAAAACTGGAAAGTTTAATGCTAATTCACATATACAGGATGAGATAATTTTTGCAATGCGATCTTATAGATCTATTGAAAAATTCTAATACATTGTTGGACTCATCATTAACCTAAGTTTTCTTCCTGCAGGGGTCTTGTCTGGGTTGATTTTCCGGTGAGAATGCACTCGCTTTGTTGAATGTCTGAAATGTTATTCAAGTCATGGTGTTGCAAAAGAGGCTCGATTATGGATTCAATGGCTATGAGGTGCCTCCCACACCTCGAGCCGCAAGATCACCAAGAGTAAATATATACTCTTTAACTTTTGTGTATTTTTAACAATATTATGTTCCAATGTTCTTCCCCTCTGATATGTCTGTTTGTGTTTGTGGTTTCGCAAGAAGAGTGCTTTCAAGAAGAAAAGCGAAAACAATCAAATATCGTCCTTCGATTTGTTGGCTGCAGTAGCTGGAAAACTGTTGCTTGAAGGTGGGGGGAATTCTTCTTCCTCAAGTAACAACGCCTCGGGAGATCAGTGTGCAGTTAAAAAAGAACCGCTCTATGGCGGCGATCAAACGGTGGGAGAAGAGACTGATTGTGATCATCATGACAATGATGCCGAAAGAAGATTCTTTGTCTCTGAGATCCTTCAAAAAGCAAATGAAATGCAAAGCTTCAACAGATCTCCAAGCCCTCCTAAAGATTTCCATTTTGGATCTACTTCTGGTATAACTTCTGATTCCTCGGAAAAGTTTGGAACTCAAGAATTAGAGGAAACCAAAATCGACAATGGTTATTGCTATATGCCCCAGCCTAGTGATAAAAAATCAATGCTTGGGGGGATAAATTGTGAACCAAAGTTATCAAGGAATGTTGTAGCCAAGGATGAGCATCGTATAGGTAGTGGATTCAGGAAACCAATACCCCCAAATCCTTCGGTATGCTCTGATGATGTAGATTTACTCGGTAGGGAAAATGATGATGGCGAAAACTTCTCAGACCGTTACTCAACAAAGTCATTTAGGTCAACTCTGCGTATAGGAGATAGAAGGATAAGAAAAGTTTTGGCTTCAAAGTTTTGTAAAGTCTCTTCAAAGCAGAAAGATACAACGGTAACTAATTCAGGTGAGCATATGGACCATTTGTGGGCTAGTTATATGTTCTTTTAACGATGTTATGGTTTACTTATGGGTTATCTATGGAAATGCTAAGTCTTGGACTTGAAGCCTGGTTACTACAGCAAGAATCATTCTCTCAGGAGCTTAAGCTGAAACTTATGTGTGTTTTTTTCTGATAATGTTTAGACTTGGACTTGAAGCCTGGTTACTACAGCAAGAAACATTGTCTCAAAAGCTTAAGATCAGAGAGGAACTATCCAATCAAGAAAAGAAGATACTTTGATGGTCATACAGCTTCACAATCCCAAGAAACAGTTAAAAATGAAGGCCTTTCTAGTTCACCTCCAAAGGGTATTATCAAGAGCTAGTCATTTCAGCTTCAAAGTCATAACCACAGTATGATGGTTAACTTTGAGCTTTGTTTTTTACAGCTTCAGCTTTTCTGTCATCTATAGCTTGTCAGAAGCAGCCAGCATTCCAATCAAGAGATTCTCACGGTATCTTTTTCTATTAAGGTTTTCTTGTTTCCATCACTCAAGAGTTTTGTATTGATTCTGTTCATTTTTCTTTGCTGTGCTTAGTGAAACTTGGAATCAAGTCATTTAGAGTTCCTGAACTTTTCATTGAAATTCCAGAGACCGCTACTGTTGGTTCGCTAAAGGTTTGAATTTTTTTGCATTGAGATTTCTGGAAAGGGTCATTTATAATTTTGGATAATGATCATGAGAAAATTTACTTCTCTTCGCTAGAGGACAGTCTTGGAAGCTGTGACCACAATCCTTGGAGGTGGATTACGCATAGGTGTTCTTGTTCATGGAAAAAAGGTTAGAGACGACAACAAAATGCTTCTTCAGACTGGAATCTCTTTAGACAGTACTCTTTCAGATACTTTAGGCTTTTGCCTTGAGCCCAATCCTCAACAATCTACAAAACCGCTTTCTCCTGAAGATTCCGATTTTGTGCGTCCGTGTAATGTACCTCACACTCTAACAAGGTCAGTCTCACTCCAGTGATCAATGTTTGCTTTTTTCTTTCTTTGATGCAGAAAAGAATCCTTTTGCTGATGTTTTCCGAAACTTGTTTGTCCATTAGGTGTCTCCCATCACAGGGGAAGCATGCTAAACCGAGTAACTCTGTAGAAAGTGACCTTGACTCCAAACCCTCTGCTACAAATAGGGCTAAACCCGTCTACTCCAGAGCCTTGATTCCTGTCTCTCCTCTGCATGTTCAGGCTTTATCCGTAGTCCCACCTCGGAAACCCAAGCGATCATCTGAGGTGGCACAGCGCAGAATCCGCCGCCCGTTCTCTGTTGCAGAAGTAGAGGCCCTTGTTCAAGCTGTGGAGAGACTTGGGACCGGAAGGTAACTAATTTGCTAATGTTACACCAAAGTAAAAGACTCGATTTCCATCAAGAATTGTTCCGAGATAGTTAAAGTATTGATGTGCATATCTATCTGCAGGTGGCGTGATGTAAAGATGCGAGCTTTTGATAATGCTAAGCACCGGACTTACGTTGATTTGAAGGTAAGAATAAAAATCTCTCCTTTTACAGCTCACTCTCTTCACCGGGAAGGTGCAGTGAATGAGGTCTATGTTTCTTGTGCAAGAAGTAATTATCTTTGGGTTTTATAGGACAAATGGAAGACGCTGGTGCACACAGCAAGAATATCGCCACAGCAAAGGAGAGGTGAGCCAGTTCCACAGGAGCTCTTAGACCGGGTACTAACGGCTCATGCCTACTGGTCCCAGCAACAGGGGAAACAACAGTTGCTAGAGGGAGAGGGACCCCAGAAGCTCGAGACTAGTCTTGCTCTATAGACCAGGAACAAAATGTTATCTTCGCGACGTGAAAATGGACGTTAGCGGGATGAACCTGGAATTTTTTCTTTCATATATACTTTTTTGTTTGTTTTGTCATGTTATGTATTTGAGGAGATTCGATTTTTTTTTTTTTTTAAAAGGAATGGATATTGTGGTGAAGAAGATAGAGATGAAGATATGTGAAGTCTGGTGTAATTGTCACAGTGCTTGGTTATAATAAGAGGCTACTTTCTTTTGTTGCCTTGCAAAAATTGAGATTCTTGAGGTATATTGTTCTGAGGAATCCGCACGCACAAAGAACGTCTCACAAGCTATTCAAATATATGTCTGTATGTCTGAATTAAACACTTGACGTCGGTTGATAGAGATACCTTTTGTATGTGGACAAAGTGAAATATGTTGAGCAGGTCATACATTATAAACTGCAATTGTTACATTCCATAGACACGTAGACCAAGACATGTAACCTCGTAATTTGTTATAATGTTGTCGTGGTATGTTTTTGACAAATACCGTAGAATGCATGTTTTTGATCAAAGGAAAAGAATCAAGAAAGTTGAAAGGTGGTAGAAATGACAAGGGAGATCTTTTGGATCGCTAAGAAAAAGTTCTCATAGTATGATGTAAAAACCATCAAGTAGCTCTCTCATACACGAACATGTGGGGACTTGAGACAAGATTCCTTGACAAAAATAAAAGCTAAAGTTGATGAGGAAATGGAACCAAATACATGTACCAATAATTATTCACTTTGTCTTTTTGTGGTAATAGCTATGCGATATTTTTCGATGGCTAAACACACTTTCTAGAGACACACACAAAAAAAAAAAAAAAAGGAATATGATGGAAGATTCTTTAGCATATCATCCATCGATCAATGGAGAGAAATAATTGGAGATGTCATTTTCATTATTTCACATCTTTATCAAAAGTCGATAACATTGAGTGATCTTATTGGATGTGTTCATGTGGCTACGATTAAGCCAAAGTAAGGTGCTAAACTGCTAATGTAAGATATGCATGTTTTATTAAGGACCAATAGTGGGATTATGGGACAATGAAATCGACAAACAAAAGCTCTATATAAATCTTAACAGGGCGTTAGGAAAAAATGATACGTCTAGATGTTTTTCATTTTTACTGATAATCGAATTTTAATCTTCGAGAGCCACAAAAATCTGGGTTTCGTATCCATAGTAAGATACGTCACATGTTGAAAGATGTTTTGTTATATAATGATACTATTGAGGATAATCAATCAAATGCAACTAAATGACTTATGGTTAAATTAATGATTGCCTAAATTTTATCGAACAAATTTATTTGAAGCTGTTTCAAATGAAATTGTTTTAGAATTTAGATCATGGTATGATCATTTTTGTCTTATTAATTTCCTGCTTCCTTGTATTGTCCTAATCTTTCTTGTCGATCACGATAATTTTTTATTTTTATTTTTACGTCAGACACCTTGATAATAAAATAAACGAATTTTATAATAGGAAATATCTCTATTAGTCTTCGACTTCGACATAAAACCGGGTCAACGTAACAAAGTGATTTAGGAATGTTGAATAATTTTTGTTTCCGGGAAAAAATGTTAAATTATGATTGCCATTTGCTATAAAANTAAAAAGAGATAAACAGTAAAAAAATTGTCCGGATCCGGAAAGATTCTCTTTCAGACTCGATAGACCCAAGAAATATCCCGATCGATTTCAGACGCAAAATAAAATTCACAAAGGCATAGTATTTTATCTTGTTATTATTTTATGATATCTTTCGAGTAAAAAAAATATTAATTAGTTCTTATCTTTCATTTGCTCCTCTCCTCTGCTATCTCTCTCTCTCAAGGTTCTTCCTTCCTTGTCATCTTGTTGCCGAATCTTACCCACAAGAGGTATGCTGATGACATCTCTCAAATCTCCCTGCTTTGTAACTATTCTCTCTTTTCTCATCTTCTCTCGTCTGGTTGTGGTGCTTGATCAGGAATAAAGTCTCGACCTTTTCATTGATTTCAAAGACTCTGGATTTTGTGAACCACCCACTGCTTCTTCCATTTTTGGGATTTTAGGTTTTTTTTTCTTCTTCCGATCCATGGGTTCTTATTCAGGTGGATTCCATGGATCCTTGGATGGGTTCGATTTCAATAGCGAGTTTGATGTTTTGCCTGGCTCAAACGAAACCTTAGGTCTAGCAAATGGATTCTATCTAGATGAGCCTTTCTTAGATTTCGCATCTTTGGATCATTCATCTGCTCCTTCAGAGACATATCCCCACAACAACAACAACAAATCTGCACCAGCAGATCAACTATCATCCCCATCCGATGACGCTGATTTCTCGGATTCGGTTTTGAAATACATAAGCCAAGTGCTTATGGAGGAGGACATGGAAGAGAAGCCTTGTATGTTTCACGACGCCTTGGCTCTTCAAGCAGCCGAGAAATCTCTCTACGAGGCCCTCGGCGAGAAGTACCCTTCTTCTTCCTCTATGGACCATCGAGCTTACCCGGACAAATTGGCTGATGATAGTCCTGATGGTTCTTGTTCAGGTGGCGGCTTCAGTGATTACGCTAGCACCACCACCACCACTTCCTCTGATTCACACTGGAGTGTTGATGGTTTGGAGAATAGGCCTTCTTGGTTACAGACACCCATCCCTAGTAACTTTGTTTTCCAGTCCCCTTCTAGGTCGAACAGTGTCACGGGTGGTGGTAATAGTGCGGTCTTCGGGTCAGGTTTTGGCGATGATTTGGTTTCGAGTATGTTCAAAGATAGTGAATTGGCTATGCAGTTCAAGAGAGGGGTGGAGGAAGCGAGTAAATTCCTTCCTAAATCTTCTCAGCTCTTCATCGACGTGGAGAATTACATTCCTAAGAATCCGGGATTCAAGGAAAATGGTTCTGAGGTTTTTGTTAAGACGGAGAAGAAGGATGAGACAGAGCATCATCACTCTGCTCCTCCTCCCAACAGATTGACTGGAAAGAAAAGCCATTGGCGCGACGAGGATGAAGATTCCGTCGAAGAAAGAAGTAACAAGCAATCTGCTGTGTATGTTGAGGAAACTGAGCTTTCTGAAATGTTTGATAAGATTTTGATATGTGGCCCTGGGCAACCTGTATGCATTGTTGAACAGAAGTTTCCAGCAGAACCCGCCAAAGTTGAGACAACACAGCAAATTGTGGCGCAGTCAAATGGAGCAAAGACCCGCGGAAAGAAATCAACTGCTAATACTAATAGTAGTAGTAATGATTCTAAGAAAGAAACTGCTGATTTGAGGACTCTTTTGGTATTATGCGCACAAGCTGTATCAGTGGATGATCGTAGAACCGCCAATGAAATGTTAAGACAGATACGGGAGCATTCTTCGCCTCTGGGCAATGGGTCAGAGAGATTGGCTCATTATTTCGCAAATAGTCTCGAAGCTCGCTTAGCTGGTACTGGTACACAGATCTACACCGCTTTATCTTCGAAAAAAACATCTGCAGCAGACATGTTGAAGGCTTACCAGACATACATCTCAGTCTGCCCGTTCAAAAAAGCCGCTATCATATTTGCTAACCACAGCATAATGCGTTTGACTGCAAACGCCAACATGATCCACATCATAGATTTTGGAATATCTTACGGTTTTCAGTGGCCTGCTCTAATTAATCGCCTCTCGTTCAGACCTGGTGGTCCGCCTAAGCTTCGGATTACCGGGATAGAGCTTCCTCAGCGCGGTTTTAGACCAGCGGAAGGAGTCCAGGAGACAGGTCATCGCTTGGCTCGCTACTGTGAGCGTTACAATGTTCCGTTTGAGTACAACGCGATTGCTCAGAAATGGGAAACGATCAAAGTCGAAGACTTGAAGATTCAACAAGGTGAGTTTGTGGTTGTTAACTCCCTGTTCCGTTTCAAGAACCTTCTAGATGAGACCGTTGTGGTAAACAGCCCGAGAGATGCGGTTTTGAACCTGATAAGGAAAGCAAACCCGGATGTCTTCATCCCGGCGATCCTAAGTGGATCCTACAACGCACCGTTCTTTGTGACGAGGTTTAGAGAAGCCCTGTTTCATTACTCGGCTCTGTTTGATATGTGTGACTCGAAGCTGACGAGGGAAGACAAGATGAGGCTGATGTTTGAGAAAGAGTTTTATGGAAGAGAGATTATGAATGTTGTGGCTTGTGAAGGGACGGAGAGAGTGGAGAGACCAGAGACTTATAAGCAGTGGCAGGCGAGAGTGATCCGAGCCGGGTTTAGACAGCTTCCGCTTGAGAGGGAACTGATGCAGAATCTGAAGTTGAAAATCGAAAACGGGTACGATAAAAATTTCGATGTTGATCAAAATGGTAACTGGTTGCTTCAAGGTTGGAAAGGTAGAATCGTGTATGCTTCATCTGTTTGGGTTCCTTCTTCTTCTTCATAGATGTTCTTTCTTGTGTTCCCAAGTAACTGGCTTTTATGTAGGGCTTTTCTGTTTCTCGCCAATACGAGTAGATTGGGTTCAGAGTTAGGGTTCTTGGACACTAGAGTATTGTTATATGCTTGTGACATAGCGTCTGTAAGAGTATAGCATAAGAGAGATAGTACTCTATGTATGTTCACGCAATCTTATGTTTCATAAATAATGAAAATCTAACTTTTTTTATGTCTTGTTTACTATAAAGTTCTTTTGCATCAGTCTCGCAGAGTGTGACATGACATCGTTTGTTGAAGGTTTACAAGATAGTGGCGGATTATTCTTGTAAACCTTCAACAAGAATAATCCAAAGAACAAATTAATATACCAAAGAACAAAACTCATCAAAAAATAGATACAACATCCTATGGAAACTTTATAAAAAAAAAACTAAGTATTATAGGACGACAATAAGAAATAATGAAAACTTTCAAACGTGAAAAACACCCATGAAATTTATTATCGTTGTAACTATTTCTAATCCACATCGAAATACATCATCATCGGTGCCAATGTGTTATTATTAATCTGACAACCTACGCTTCCTAGTTCCTACCAATACCGATCAACAGGATAACACATGGTTTTAATTGAAGCTTTTACAGTAATCGATTTAACAACAAACATAATTTCAAAATCAAAGAAATAATCAATCCAACTAACTGTCCTTAGTATTAAATATTTGTTTGGAGACAGAAAAAAACAATATACTACTTAAACGTGATACCCACTCAATTTTGAGTTATATATATAAAGTATTTTCTTCATGTACTAGTAGGCTTTTATGTGGTGTGAATCTCGCAATATATGTTAGAATAACAATGTGAGATCAGATCCGGAGGTCCCTTTCACTTTATTTGTTTTCTGGGGTCTATATAATAAATTAATAATTCTCAAGACACCTAATGTTCTTTTATTTTTTGATAAAATACTTTTTTGGGTCAAAATTGATAAGTAACTACTACTATATATACATAATTTTGATGTAGTTTTTTTGCTAATAATTCGTACTGGTCAAATAATCAACTCCACCTATCAGGAATCTCTCTCTATTAATCTTGCTCCCCAAGTTTTTATACGAAACTAGTCTTCTCTTTTTTGTCAACTACTTATACTTTTGCCTTTTGGAATCAAATTAATAAAAAATATTTTTGTGCGATACACATTTGACAAATGAGAATAATAAAATGGGAGTTGATCAAATACATATATAAATTTGATGATGTAGAACCCAAGTAAATGGTGTGTATATTTACAAAAAACAGTAGGATTAGATGTAGGATTCACATCAGTAGATAGATTGTGTGTATTTACAAACAGATGGATCATTTAAGTTTCGTTTTTTGGGTCATCAACATATGTGGATTACACAAGTTAATTGGAGATATATAGTATAGTATATCCTAAATTCTAAACCACTTGCCATAAAAGATGATGACTTATGATGTATTAACATGACAGTCACTACTACTAAAGAAAGAGGTGGGCCCAAAAGCCCACGAATGAAAAGACAGGTCAAAAGGAGCCGACAAATATAGTTTAGACTCCTCAAAGGAATCGCAAGACTGGTCTTGTCCCCCTCGCGTTTCCCGGGAGACTTGCTCCTTTCTCTATTCTCTACACACTACTACTATCTCAATTTCTTGCTGCTGCTCTCACGCATAGCAATATCCAATCGCATGTGCATATATATATATCTATCTCCTCCTGTGACGTAATCATCTAAAAAAAAGTCCACGGCTTTTTCCCTTCCTACTTGTCCACTTAGTTATCCCCATTTCTTATTCTTCTTGAGATGTAAGCAATCGAGTTCTCGTCTCCTCCAGATTCCATTGCTGAATCTATTGTAAATGGTGCTTTGGTGTTCTTGTAGGTTGGGGTTTTGAAGAGGAACCATATTCACTGAATTAGGGTTTTGCTTTTTGATGATGGAATCGAATTTCTCTAGGGTGGTCAACGGTTTCGAGTATTATGATGCGGGTTTCTTACCGAATCCGGTTCCGGATTTCGGATTCGGCGTTCCTTCATCGAGCGATTTCGATCTCCACCAACCTTCAATTTGGCTTCCAGCAACACAAGATCAAGATCAAGATCATCATCACTACTCTCCTCCAACTGATGAGATCGATTCCGAAAACACCCTTTTGAAATACGTAAACCAGATCCTCATGGAAGAGAGTTTTGCGGAGAAGCAGTCTATGTTGTACGATTCATTGGCGCTACGACAAACCGAAGAAATGTTGCAGCGAGTGATCAGCGACTCACAAACTCAACCTTTTATTATTCCTAATTCGATTACTAGTAGTAGTAGTAGTACTAGTACCGGTGATTATTGGAGCAGTAACAGCAATTCTAGTGTCCGCATCGAAACAGGATCTAATTCTACTGAGAGTGAAGTGTTGTATGATCCTCCTCTTGGTGATCCTGGTGTTGCGTCGTTTCAAGGGTCAGACATGTTGCGTGGAGGCGGGGGATTCGGACAGCCAGCGAATGAGATCCTTGTCAGGAGTATGTTTGGTGATGCAGAATCAGTTATGCAGTTTAAGAGAGGGCTAGAAGAAGCTAGCAAGTTTCTTCCTAATACCAATCAATGGATCTTCAATCTCGAGGATGAGAGGCAAGGAGTCGTTTCGGTGAAAGAAGAGAAAGGATTGTCCGGTATCTCGAGAACTAGGAAAAATCATCACGAGCGGGAGGAAGAAGAGTATCTAGAGGAAACAAGGAGTAGTAAGCAATCTGCAGTGAATGTGGATGATGGGAAGTTAACAGACTTCTTTGATAAGGTTTTGCTTCTTGATGGCCAATACGATCCGCTGATTATCGAAGATGGCGAGAATGTTTCAAGCAAGGCTCAGGCTAATAAGAAAGAAGGAGGCCGTGCGAAGAAGAAGAGTCAAGCGGTTGATTTCCGCACGCTTCTCACGCTATGCGCGCAATCGATTTCCGCAGGCGATAAGATTACCGCTGATGATCTCCTGAGGCAGATACGGAAGCAATGCTCACCTCTTGGTGATGCATCACAGAGACTAGCTTATTTCTTCGCCAATGCGCTCGAGGTGCGTCTTCAAGGAAGCACCGGAACTATGATCCAGAGTTATTACGATTCCATTACCTCGAAGAAACGAACAGCTGCTCAGATTCTTAAATCCTACAAAGTGTTCTTGTCTGCGTCTCCGTTCATGACTTTGATCTATTTCTTCTCCAACAAGATGATTTTTGATGCTGCCAAAGATGCTTCGGTTCTTCATATAATCGATTTCGGGATCCTTTACGGTTTCCAGTGGCCCATGTTTATACAGCACATATCAAAGACCAAAACGGGGCCACGGAAACTACGGATTACCGGAATCGAGCTTCCTCAGCACGGTTTTCGTCCAACCGAAAGAATAGAGGACACGGGTCGAAGACTGACAGAGTATTGCAAACGGTTTGGAGTTCCGTTTGAATACAATGCAATTGCATCTAAGAACTGGGAAACAATCCGGATGGACGAGTTCAAGATCCGACCAAACGAAGTTCTTGCGGTCAATACCGCGCTCCGGTTCAAAAACCTTCGGGACGTGACTCCAGGCGAAGAGGATTGCCCGAGGGACGGATTCCTAAAACTGATCAGAGACATGAACCCAGACGTTTTCCTCAGCTCGACGATTAACGGGTCTTTCAACGCTCCTTTCTTCACCACACGGTTCAAAGAAGCTCTGTTTCATTACTCGGCGCTCTTCGACATGTTTGGATCGACTCTATCGCAAGAGAACCCGGAGAGGATACATTTCGAAGGGGAGTTTTACGGGAGAGAAGTGATGAATGTGATAGCGTGTGAAGGAGTGGATAGGGTCGAGAGACCGGAGACTTACAAGCAGTGGCAAGTGAGGATGATGAGGGCTGGGTTTAAGCAGAAGCCTGTGGAGGCAGAGCTTGTGGAGACGTTTAGGGAAAAGATGAAGAAGTGGGGTTACCATAAAGACTTTGTGCTTGATCAAGATAGTAACTGGTTCTTGCAAGGTTGGAAAGGTCGCATCCTATTCTCTTCTTCTTGTTGGCTCACTTCTTAGCTTTTTAAATTCTATATGTTTATCAATCAAATATTTTTCATGTAATCCCAAATTTTTGTTTTTATGTTTTGTTTGTTTCTTTTACTTGATTTTCCTTAGTTTTTCTATGTACAATGACATGCTATTATGTTAAAAAGCTAAAGAGGTTAACTGAATCTTTACTCTTTAGTAGTGATGGACCATTTTAACCGAATCGATAATCCCATTTTACTTGATGTAATTGAACTTTTTATTTTTTTTATTGTTCTTTTATTGAGCAGAACTGAATCTAATCTAGATGATTGTAATTTAGGCTGTGAATGGAAGAGTGAGAGGTGGATCTCACGCATAAGCAAATGAGCCGTAACACATGTTTCATTTAAGTGGTTCAAAAGCATGAGTAAAACCCATGATCCGTTTTGAACAGTAATTATGCTAGGTAAATGGAAAATTCTAAATACGAATGGTAATTTTTATTATTTTTAATTTCTAAAAAAAATAAATTTTTTTGTACAGATAAGTTGTATTAACTAATACAATTGATTTCTAACATTATGATTGGATTCTAACTTTTACCGATCCAATTTTTTTTTGTAATGTATCTGCTATAATAATTACATATTTTAAATAAGGGAGTGGGTTATTGGGAGATTGATTTATGAAGATTTTTAGAGTTTAAGATTAATGTTATTGGTTTATGGATTTTAATATTCTTAATAGATTCCAATGTTATTCATTAATGGATTATAACATTCTTTAATTTTTTTTTAAAAATTCATTGTTATTGGTTTGATGATTTTTATAATCTAATCAAAATCCATTGTTATTCAAAAAGTTTGTATTTTAATGATTCTATGATTCTGTTAAAATCTAGTGTTATTGGAATATGGATTCTTTACAATTTAACTCATAAAACATGATTTTCAAAATACTATCTATATTCCTTGGATTCTCAAAGTTTGTTATAAAGAATTCTTTTATAGATTGTTTAAATACACAAAATTCTCTGCAATTTTAAAAGACTTATAAAAACTCAACAAAACTCTATGCAAATTTGACAAATCTCATGACTTTTGAAATCAACAAAACTCTCTATAAATCTAACTCCCAATAAACCCCCCTAAGTATAAGTGGTTTGGATATCATTTGAATTCTCCAAATTACATGTTTGGGTAATTTAGAATTTACATAATACAAAATTATTTGACATAATTTATAATTACATGTATCGGATATAGGAGTTTAAGATCTGTTCGGGTATTTTGTCAGTTTCAGTTCAGTTCAGTACCTCCTAATTCGATTCGGTTCCGGTTTGATTCTTCGATTCCAAGTATTTTGCTCAGGCCTAGATTAAACACACTAAAATAATGGAGTATTTCATCCACTAGCACATTTCAAAAAACAATTATTGACTAGAAATTTTTGTTTATTAGTTTTTGAAATTAATTAATTATTGCTTCTCTTATCTCTTACTTTATGATTCTCATTTTCTTTTTATACCACATTTAGAAAGTTTATATCCTCCCATTTGACATAATTTATAATTTTAAAGTAAATATTTTTTATTTGTTATTTCTAAAATTAGAAACAATTTTGTTTACATTATTCAGAAAATTATATTCTAAATATAATAGAATTTTAAATTATTATAAATATGTACAATATTTTGGACCGCTTGTTATCTGTTTTCACCATTCAACATTCACATTTACTCCATCTAATCCACACTTATTTTGCCTAATTCGATCCGCATTTACTCCATCTAATCCACACTTATTTTGCCTAATTCGATCCGCTTTCTCCATTCGGATTAGGGTTATTACGCGTTCCACCCGCAAGCAACTAAAGCTCAAAAGAGCCCAAGGTGGGTTTTAATTAATATAAAGAAATTAAAAAGCTTTCTAACTTTTCTTCTTCTGATAACTATTAAAAGGTAGATATCTATAAGTTAAAGGTTACTTCTCCAGAAAGAATAACCCCTCCATCGCTAAAACATGAAGATACACAGTAGCGTGTTTTGTTATTGCCTTCGATTAAATTTACATTTGAGTAACCAATTATTTGGGTGTCTAAGTCGGAACCACCTGTGGCTCAAGCGGCGGAGCTCCATCATCCTCCGCTGGCTTCACCGTCACAGGCTCCTCCTGGCTCTTCTTCTCTGTCTCTTCAAATCCAGATTTAAACCTGTCGTAATTCGTTGTCTCACCCGACTTAAACGGACGCTCACCCAAAACTTTAGCAAGATCATCCTGATGCAGAACCTCCTTCTCTAGCAATAGCTCAGCGATCTGAGCCACTTGCTCTTTGTGTTCCTCTATCAGCTCAACCGTTCGCTTGTAAGCTTTGGCCACCCATTCTCGGACCTCTTCGTCTATCATTGCACCGGTTCTGTTGCTGTACGGTTTGGAGAACTCGTCTTCTCGTTGTGGGAACGAAAGCAATCCTATCTTGTCACTGAATCCGTACACCGCCACTTGTGCATATGTCATCTTGGTCACCTTCTCCAGATCGTTCTGAGCGCCGGTCGAGATTCTCCCAATCAATACCTGCATTCAAAACCCACCAAACGAAAAGGATATACATCAATAAACAGAAATTATATGACCTAAAACCGTAAAGAGAATTCTTGATCCGTGTAAGAGAACAACTCTAATTCTCAACTCTATCTGTGTAGCATAAACTAATTCCGTTTCCTGATCCTTATTATTTTTTTCTAGTGCTTTGCTTTTACGTTTTAGTATAGGTAAGGACGTTTTATAGAGCTTTGGAGGGTTTATTAGTTTTCAACCGAGGCTTTGAGCTTTGTTTAACGTTCATAACGCTCATTGCAATAAAGAGAGCCTTTTGGGACTTTATTCTTATTCGTGATCCTTCACTCCTAACACTATCCGTTTCACAACCAAAAGGAGTTGAAGTTGGTAGAAAGGTTTACCTGCTCAGCTGCCCGGCCACCGAGAGTCATGCAAGTCATGTCGAAGAGTTGTTCTTTTGTCATGAGCAAGTTTTCATTTGGAACATACTGGGCAAACCCGAGCGCTGCTGTGCCTCGAGGAACAATAGTCACCTTTAGCAATGGTTCTGCATGTTCCAGGAACCAGCCAGCAACCGCATGGCCAGACTCATGATATGCAACTGTACGGCGCTCCAGCTTGCTTATTACCTGAGGTCATGGAACCACCAAAACAAATTGTAAAACATTCAGGTATCCATTTCCAAGCTTTTGGAGAAAAAGGAAATATCCAGCTCTTATTGAGGTCTTTAATGGACCGACAATCAATAATTCATAGCAAATAAACTTTGGCGGTAAACAGTTGAGCTGTGTTTGTTGATAAGGCTAAAAGCACATACCCTGTTTTTCTTCTCTAGACCTCCAATAACACGATCGATTGCAGAGTCAAAGTGTGCCATTGTAACTGTTGCTCCTTCATGCCTGGCAGCAATAAGAGCTGCCTCGTTACAGACATTCGCAATGTCAGCTCCAGCAAATCCGGGAGTGAGGGCTGCAAGCCTTTGTGAGTAATATGAGGGCTCATGATCAAGTTTGATCTTCTTCAAGTATATCTGGAATATCTGATCACGGCCTTTAATATCAGGTTTGTCTATGGTAATCTGACGATCAAACCGGCCAGGCCGTAACAAAGCTTTATCGAGAATATCCGGCCTGTTAGTCCCAGCAAGCACGACAACTCCAGCGGTAGTACCAAATCCATCCATTTCAACTAGCAGCTGATTAAGAGTGCTTTCACGCTCATCGTTTCCACCAGAGAAACCTCCACGTCCTCTTGCACGGCCAATCGCATCAATCTCATCGATAAATATTATGCTAGGTGCACATTGTCTAGCCTCTTGAAACAAGTTCCTCACTCTGGAAGGTCCAACACCAACAAACATCTCCATGAAATCTGAGCCAGATATCGACAGAAACGGCACAGCTGATTCCCCAGCCGTAGCTTTTGCTAGAAGGGTCTTTCCAGTCCCTGGTGGGCCAACTAAAAGCGCACCTTTTGGGATTTTAGCTCCCAAATTTTCATATTTCTTTGGGTTCTGAAGGAAATGCACAAATTCCATAATTTCTTGTTTAGCCTCCCCGCATCCCGCAACGTCTTTAAAATATATCTGGCAAATACCAAAAAGAAAGAAAAAAAATCGGTTGTAAATCCCAATAGCTTCACGAAAGTGAATGAGGGTGCTAGTTCTAATTCTCCGCCCCGATCGAAATGCTAACCTTATTCTTGGAATTTTTATCTGCTCTTGTGATTTGAGCTTTCCCTATATTAAAAATTCCACGGCCACCCTTCCCACCAGGTCCTCCTACACTTCCCAGTCCACCTTGCATCCGTCTTGCCCCATATATTAGTGTACCCAAGAGAAGTAAAGTCGGTGCAAACCTCAACAGTTCCTGGTACCAGATCATTTCAGAGACGTAGGTGACAGGAACAAAGTCATGAGAATCAATGCCAAGTGCTTCTTGGGCCTCTTCGAGTTTCTCCTCAAATGATTCAACACTACCAATATTAAAGTAGTACTTATACTGACCACCACGTCCTTTAGCAGGAACTCCATTACCAGGACCTTGAACAACTTCTTCAGTTGTTTGGTTTTTAGGTGAAATCCTCACAAAGACTTTCGCGACTGATTTATTAGAAACATCTATGTGATCCACTAGACCAGCCTCAAGAAGCTTGTTTTTGAACTCCTGGAAACTAATCTGAACCAACACAAAACATGGAAAATTAGTTTACATATCTCATGCCCAGTTCCATTAGATGAGATGATGTAGGTTAGATCCAAGATAAACAATGTTTAGTCAAACATGCTTGCCTGTTGCTGTTCTCGGGAACCAAGCGAGAAAGGAGAAAGGATTAAAGCAATGGCCATCAGAGAAATTAACATATTTTGGAATTCCTTCGTGTTAATGTCCCCAACATTCTCATTTTCATTTTTCTTTGAACCCTCTGCATTGCAACAAAAACATATTAAATAACTACAACCTTCAAACAAAAATTCACAATCCTTTAAGAAGGAAAAAGGCGTAATGATGAGCATATGATACTTGTATTTCAAAAACATTGGTATGATGATAATTTCTCAGTGGAACAAGTGGGCATGTCGTAGGCCATTTCTATTGCTGACTTCTAAATTATTAATGCCCTTGTTGGTCAAACATCTTCACTTAGTAAAGCCTACAATTTTCTGCCTAACCATCAAACAAAAAAGATTCCAGCCCCCAGACTCCCAAAAGTATCAACTGGTCTAGTCGATTTCTTCTGTATAGCAACATATGGATTTGGCATCCAAAAGAAAGGGAATGTTACCTCTGGATTCGGATTTCTGCTCATTCTTGGGTGCTTGCTTAGTGTTTTTCGGATAGTCGTTCTCATAATCTGCACAATAGCATTGATGAGAATCCAGAAACAAATTTCAAATTTCAAATCTCTCAAATTAATACGACCAATAATTTGATTCCATATGAAATTTCAAGGGTTTGATTCATACTCTTCTTCTTCTTCGGGCTTTCGCTAGAGAAAAACCGACGCAATCTAGGGTTAGCGAAAACGCGGCTCAAATCATTGGTATCCAGTCCCTTACGAGCAGCTAAAGAAGCAAATTGCCGCCTCAGAAACCCTAATCCACCATCCGCCTGATTGGCGGCCGCCTCAAGAGCCGGCGGCGCTCGAAGCCTCCCCTCGTTTAAAATCGCCGATCTCACACCACCGCCGTATACCAATCCCTAATTTCACCACGATTTTTTTATAAAAATTGGGAAATAGATACACAGAATTAACAAGCATCTTAAAAGAAGAGAAAAAACAAACGAACCTTGGAACGATAGGATCGAGTGACGGAGCAACCAAGCTTGGAGAAAATCATTGTCAGAGAGTCAGGACGACCAAAAGTGAGCTCGCATAATATATAGAAACGGAAACCGGAGATCTAATTAAAACCCAAACGAGAAAGATGGCAGCTTTCGTTTCAGATTGGAGCAAAGTTAGATACAATGTATAAGGAAAGAAAGTTTTTCGGAAGTGACGATGTGGGCGATCGGAAAATCAATAGCCCAGAACGAAATTTGGGAATTTTTTTGATGTGTTTGCTGAAGAGCAATTATTGTGTGACTATGAGCTGCTTGGGAGGCAAGACACCAACGCGTTTCAGTCTCCAACATACTCCGTGGATCAATTCAACCGGTTTGGTCTTCAGGTTTGGCTTCAACCATCAACCAACCGGTTCTTGATTTTTTTTCGAATCTCAAATCCACGGTTCGGAATTCGGTTCGGTAGAGAATGGGACCGCATAATATAGTTGTGGGCCGCGAGGATGGTGTAAATGGGCCTGTGTTCATCATTATAAATGACCCTTTCGAACACAAGTCAAGTCAAGTCAAATCATGTGTGTGGCAACATTTCTACCAGAATTCACCTACGCTTTGGCACGTAGCAGTATACTCTTCCACGTGTCAGATTCTACACGGCAAGTACAATACAACCCCTGGCAACTTCCAGAACAAGCTACGTCACACCAAAACTAGAGTACTAGAGAACTCTTAATCAACAAGACTTACAGAAGAAAACGAGAGAAAGGAAATAAATGGATAACGGGTCTATTTACTACGACGGAGAGACGGTGACCGTTGATGATGACTATCACGTGGGATGCACGACGCCGACACGTGAGGAATGCAGGATACCAGCAGATCCGCCGTGTCCGCCGCATGTGAGAAGGAAGAGATCACTACACTTTGGAAAGAAGAGGGAACCGCCAAAAAACGGATATTTTCAGCCGCCGGATCTAGACCTGTTCTTCTCCGCCTCCAGGCGGCAAGAAAACTTGATATGATTCTGGATGAGCAGTTTGAACCGGAGCTGTGAGCTTTGCTTGAACCAGTTGGAATGCTCCGGAAAGGATCTAGATCGGATGCTAACCGATCCAAATATTGCTCAAGGATAGGAGCTAAGGCCAAACGATTCAAAAAGGTCTTAGGGAAGTTATTCCATCAAATCGGATTTATCAAAGGTCACTTGGGCTCGGTCGAAGAAGTTGTTACCATCCTCACCGGATTTGGGAACAAGGCCCAAGTAGATCAACAAATGGTTAAGTGGTTTAATTGAGCTCTTTTCCTCCTCTTTGGTTTTGTCCCATTGGGTTTTCCAAAGAAAGGTTTTTAATGAGGCAATTAGATCACTTCCAATAAAACCCATTTGTTGATCTAAGCCCAAAGAAGCCCACGACATTGTCAAGTCAAAAGGGCATTCAAACTTCTTTATTTTTCTTTTCATTTTCGAGGATGATTAATGCTTTGCATGCAAGCCTTGTGTCATTTTCGAGGCTTATTTATTGCTGTGCATGCAAGCCTCTTGTTTCCTCTATAAATACTTTGTAATCCTCATTTGAGAAAGGCATCTAGTTTATGAATCAAAAATCTCTTTTCTCTCTAGATCAAAACCCTCTCGTTTGTGAGTCATATCAAACGAAATCCTTGTATATTTTTGGTGAGTCATATCCGAAAATATTCAAGAGGAATATCAAGGGTCTTCCGCAACCCTTGTGAGACCAATCGATCCCCATCCTTTGAAGCGACTCGTCGTTTGCAAAGTTATCCCGTTCTTGCCCAAACCGTGAAGTGTGTTCCTTGGGTCGA